>OZ023262.1:277694466-278239466 GCA_964006375.1 Tillus elongatus
TTCATAAGGGTAGCATTCTGAATTTAACACTCGTAGATCTACTAAGCCGATGTTCTCGAAAAAGTCACTTTTTTAAAATCACATATCTAGGTATTTCTAAGTTTGTTGCAGTTTTAACAGACCACACATCTTTATTAATGTCATTGAGTAATGGTAGCTCACGTATGTCCCATTCTCGATATGCGAGAAATGTATATGTGTCTTTTGCTATTTTATCCATCATTTCCAACTACATTTTATCGTTTGAGAATATATGTTTTGTATAGTACCAGGTACTGTAGTAGCTGTTAGCATCATTTCGAATTCTTGTAAATCGGAAAGTATGTTTACTCTAAAGAACTTTTAATAAGTGGTGGAAGAAACTGAAAAGAAGGTATGAGAATATAAAATTTGTTATCGTTTAAGGTGATGTGATCTGACGATTTTTTTTTTATGTCAGCAACACACCACGAGGACTTACAGCCTAAATACTATCGTACCGTAGGTGCTGACAAGGAGGAAAGAGGCAGCTTGTTAATTCTGGACTTGAAGGTTTGGAGGTTCGGAGGAGAAGGAAAAACATGTGCCGGCAAGGAATTCCACAACTTGGAAGTCGTCGGGACAAAAGAGCGGGCATAACAAGATGTTCTATGTCTGGTGACCTGGACATTAAAAGGGTGCATTCGCTCTGTTCCCCTGGTAGATCTGCTGGGGGCAGCAGGTGGGGGAATTACGGAGGAAAGCTCCTCTGAGCAGTGCCCGTGCAGATATCTATAAAAGAGAGAGAGGTCACCAACGGCACGTCGGTGGGCAAGGGATGGAAGCCTTTGGGTGAGGGTAGGGTCACCGATGAGACGTATATCTCTCTTTTGAATGGAGTCCAGGATAGCGAGTGTAGAAGCGGCAGCTGCACTCCAGATGTGGGAGCAGTATTCGAGGTTTGGCCTTATTTGTGAAGTGTATAAGGTATAGAGATTAGTTAACATTCAGTCCAGCATTGCTAAGATTCTTCTTCATTCTTACTAAACGAGAACATGCTTTTTATGTTTGTTGTGGTGTACGAATCTCACAGTCGTTCCGCTTCCTTGTTATTCAATTCATAGGTGATTGGTTCCATCAGAGCTGCTCCATCATTATTTAACATATAACACCCACCATCAGCATTTTGTTCTGCTTCAGGTTCCTAATCTCCTTAGATTATTAGAGGTGACTCTGCCAGACTTACGAATGCAGTAAGTCCAGAGGATGGCTTCATACGGGTCAGGTTGAACGGCTTCCATCTCTATTGCGTATATATCTCCCCGAATATACAATTCGAAGAATACAGAAGGCGAGTAGATGCCATTATGAATGATGTCAGAAGAAAATCAGGAGAAAAAATAATCATAGGCGATATAAATGCCAAATCCCCCATGTGGGGCTCACCGTTTCAAGATAAAAGAGGGGAGTATTGGTCAGACTGGTTAGCCACTCTGAACATAAATGTTTTGAACGATGGCAGGAAAGCGACTTTTGTCAGAGGGCAAACTGAATCCTTCATCGACGTCACATGTTCCACAGGTAACATACAAAGGGAAATTAGAAATTGGGAGGTGCTGGACGATGAGACTCTTACTGATCATAGATACATCAGTTTTGATATAACAATGAAACGAGATAAGCCTAAGGACAAAAGTGTCAAAAGCTGGACCTGCGACTGGGAACTGCTTAAAGAACTGGCAACCTGGAGAATTTCAACCGGCGTGGAGTCCATCATGGAATTACACCAAGCTATGAGTGAGGTATACAGAGCCAGCGTCACAAAAACCGAAAAACCACGAAAACCTTTCTGGTGGACCGATGAAATTGCGATAAAGAGAAGCGAATGCCTCAGACTACGAAGAATAGCTACAAGAGTGGGTAGGAGAATCCCAAGAAGTGACATGGAGGCAGACCAAACTCTCGTTGCTTACAAAAAATGCAAAAAGGAGCTACAACTCCTAATAAATAAAACAAAAAGACAGCACTGGGATAGCTTATGTAAAGACCTCGAGGATGATATCTGGGGAAAGGGGTACATGATAGTGACAAAGAGGCTGGTTGGGCATACACCCTTCAGACTGGCTATGGAGCAGAAAATTAAAATAGCAAAGGATTTGTTCCCTATGAAAAAAAAGGCCTGGAAAAAACCCTCTCTATCTAATGAAGTTAAACTGTTTACAAGAGAAGAGTTAGAGAATGTATTATCGAAAATGAAGAACAGGAAGGCACCTGGCCTTGACGGCATCCCAATGGAAGTCATCAAGGTGTTTAGCGAAATTAAGCCAGAGGTGATACTGGATCCACTAAACCGCCTCCTTAGAGAAAGAAAATTTCCTAAAGAATGGAAAAAAGCTAAATTAATTTTAATACCGAAAGGCAAAATTGAAGAAATGAAATTCAGGCCCATATGCTTATTAAACTCAATTAGTAAAGTTTATGAGGGCTTACTAAGAGACAGGCTTGAGAAAGACATAGAAGAAAGAGGAAGCCTCTCAGATCGCCAATTCGGATTCCGTAAAGGCAAATCAACCATCCAGGCAGTGGAGAGAGTGGTAGATATAGTTAAAGAACAAACAAACGACAAGTGGGCAGCTCTCGTTACTCTTGATATAAAAAATGCATTTAACACGGCGTCATGGGATAAAATAATGCTAAACCTCGAAACAAGAGGTATAGAAAATTATCTGTTAGAGACCATTGATAACTACTTAGAAGATAGATCCCTGCAGATAGATAAAAATGTCTGCCAGGAAATTACAACGGGTGTGCCACAGGGGTCGGTCCTGGGACCCAGCCTGTGGAATATATTATATGATGGGGTGCTAAACGTACTAACACCAGAAGGAGTGACCACGCTGGCCTATGCAGATGACCTGGCAGTTATTATCACGGCGAAAACAAAGGAAGAGCTGGAATGGAAAGGAAATGAAGCACTACTGCAGATCCACAAATGGCTGAACAACAATGAATTAGAGTTAGCTCCACAGAAAACAGAGGCAGTTATACTTAGAGGAGGAAGAGCAAGGACCGAAGTCAGATTTATGTGTGGGGGAGTAGAAATAGCACCCAAACAAAGTCTTGTATATTTGGGTATAACCATCGGGGAAAATCTAAACTTTGGACGACACATAAAAACATCAATACAAAAAGCAGAAGAAAAGGTGGCAGCATTGATCAGAATAACGCCAAACGTAAAAGGCCCCGGATCCAAAAAGAGGGAGATGCTATATAACGTGGTCCAATCAATTCTTTTATATGGATCACCTATCTGGTCCGAACATATGAAAAAAGATACGCATAACAGACAAGCTACAAAAGTCCAACGTAGAATGTTGCTAAGAGTTACTAGCGCATACCGCACTGTGTCGGCAAGGGCGGTACAGGTGGTCGCAGGAATTGTACCAATCGAGCTTGCCGTGGAAGAGAGATCGAGGCTATATCACAGAAGAGACGGAAACACACCGAAAACAAAAGCAGAGAAGAGGGCCAGCACTCTTCAAAAATGGCAGGAGATGTGGGATAACACAACCCATGTCGCTCAGTGGACCAAGCAGTTAATTCCAGATCTGAAGAAATGGGTGGAATGCAAGCACAGAAGAACAGATTATTTCCTGACGCAAATGCTCACAGGCCATGGCTCTTTCAGGGAATATCTATGCCGGATAGGAAGAACAGAAACCGACGCTTGTTTGTACTGCGGGATGGCAGAAACGGTAACACACACCATATTTGACTGCGCAAGATGGGAGAACGAGCGAGAGACCCTAAGACAGGGTATGAAGACAGACCTGACCATGTACAACATCCTTGACATCATGATGGAAGACTCTGAAAAATGGGAAAAATTCCACAGCTACGTCCGAAATGTCCTAAGAACTAAAGAAGTAGAGGAGAGGCAAAGAGCGGATTGAAAAGAGACAAATTCTAAAGACAGCCTACCTACTGATGATTTACGAAAAGTGGTTCCAGTAGGTATGGTGAAGAAATGAGGTGAGGTTTGGTGGGTAGGCAGAGGTTTGCACCTATAGTACTCTGAGTCCCACACTCTCTGTCGCGATGGAG
Source organism: Tillus elongatus (assembly GCA_964006375.1). NCBI lineage: Eukaryota > Metazoa > Arthropoda > Insecta > Coleoptera > Cleridae > Tillus > Tillus elongatus. The sequence continues at coordinate 277,698,529 of OZ023262.1, forward strand.
GTCGAGCGCAGAGGTAAGAACATGAGTTTCCTCACCCGGCAAAAAAAAAAAAAAAAAAAAAAGACTTACGAATGCATCTTGTTAATTGATTGTTATTTCGAGGTCAACACTGTTATCAAATGATTAAGTTGGTGAATAGTAGGAGCGAAGTTCTTCTCGATTGAGAGCATCGTCAAATTCAGGGTCTGAATATTTCTAGTTTAAATGACATGGTAGCAAAGACTTTTAGGGAACTTAATATCATCAAAACGAATTGTACGCTTTGCTGTGCTAGACTGTGCTGAACTTGTCGCGCTAAACCCACTTGCGTTTATATCTTTAAATATTTCTAAGCAATTTTTCTAAGTTGCAAGCAAACAAATACCTCTTCTCCTTAAAAGTTTACAGGAACTGAATCTTGATCGATGATGCCGATGCTTATATTTGATATCTGATGTTTGTTCTCTCGTAGATAAATTAGATTATTAGGTTCTATATCGATTGCATAGCCAGGATCAACCATCGGAGCAAACTCATATAACGTATGTGAGGGTTTTCCGTTATAATACGATTCAGACATAATTAATGTTTCGTTATCAATATATAATATCAATATAAATATATAATCGGGTTTCCAGAAAAAAGGTTTGGTTTTCATTCGAAAAATTTTTGTTTCTTCGAACATAACAACTCTATGGCGACAAAATTTAGCACGCAGGTTCATATTATGAAAATACACTACATATCAAAATGTAGATTTATAGGTTGAAAAGAGAATTAGAAAATACTAGCATCTAACCAAAAAAAAAAGATACCGCTGAATAACACAGAAGTATACAAGAACAAAATATTTGTGTTAAACAGTCTATTGAGTCATACATACAACTATGATTTTTCTTGACGCATATATTATTTTCCTTAAAAAAGGCGTAATTAATTTTTATGAAAATTCGCCACCATAACGCACTTGCTGCCACCAGACGTTTTGCTTCTCTTAACATAAATATTTCACCATTGATAATTAATCTATTAAGTTTCCTAGTTTCCCGGTATCTTATAACTTGTGTATCTTCTATTTATTTCTTGTGCATAAGATATTTTAAATTGAAAATAGCATTACGTAAAAGGATTATTAGGTTTACAGAGAAAACGTCGCGAATCAAATACAATAAGACAGATTATTACGAACAATACAGTCTAAGAGACAGCTTTCCGGTGCAGGACTGTGTTCTGTTTCCATTATTTTTGTAATAGTCATTTAATCGGGCAATTGGTGGAGGTGAGCACTCTAGCATGCTGTAGGAAGAATCGATCAGAATTCGAGTTGAAAGAATAAGGAAATATATTTCGTTTCTGCTTCAATTGGTGCCATTTGAGCTTGCAGTTAGAACGTAAGTATAGACGATTAAATTAAATTACATTAATTGAATCGATTACTTTAAGTACTCAATAAATAGTAAATACTACTGTTTTATTAGAATTTGTTGTATTTATTCCATAAAGACATTTAATAGTGCACCTTGTAACCATCTGATTCTGAAGGGTGGAGTGGTAGGACGAAAAAATAAAACTAAATTGAGCGCCACCACTTTCTAAAAATATCTAGAATTTTGGGGAAAGTGTAAGCCCTCAAGTAGCGGAGAAATTTGTCTGGAATTTGGTCCAGAGGTGAAATAAGCTTACACGGAATATTACTGTAGATAAACATGAAATATATATATATATATATATATATATATATATATATATATATATATATATATATATATATACATATATATATATATATATATATATATATACATATATATATATATATATATATATATATATATATATATATATATATATATATATGTGTGTGTGTGTGTATGTGTGTGTGCCTTGGCACCTGTACACCTATACTTGGCACCTGTACAAACGAATCGTCAAAGTAAATAAAATTATTTTATTAATGCAATCAGTTTAGAGAACAACGGTGCATATGTATATAAGAGAAAAAACAGCAAAAATATTTAACTAGTAAAATATTTCTCACCACAGGATACAGGTGGGCGTTGTAACGGCAGGTGCATGGTCTTTTAAGACGGTTTATATAACGAACATTCGGAGGTTAATGTAAACTGAAATCCGAGTGCAAAAAACTGAATCAATGGGAAAACTGGACGGAGAAAACTTAATTGGTTCAACTGACCAGCGAGCCGGCTTATATATGGAAAAATATACGCATCCTTTCTTAGTTCTAGAAGTTTTGGGATCTTTAATTATCTTCTGGACTGACTAAATTATTCACGACTGAAAATTGTGGGAATTTTAACATTTTCGGCAGTGGTATTGGGGCGATAAAATTACAATGTTGATTTTGCCCACTTGTAAATATATTTTATACAGCTTTTTACTTATATACTGTACTAAAATTATATTTGGCAAAATTCTTAACAATAAATATTTGCAGGGTTTTGTTTTATGAAATAGAAATTATATTAATCGTAACCAAATGGAAATTTCGTTCCAACCTTACAAATAGGTTTACTATTTGTTCTAACTAATGCAATGTGTTTGAATGTCAGCGCGTTTTTTTCCTTGAAAAACGTCGCAAATTTCTCAGTACCGTGTATCACGGTACGTTGGGCACGTTAAAAAATCTCTACTCGCTTAACAGAATGGAAGAGGTTTGCCGAAACTTCCTGGATATTGGGAAGTACCTGCTCTATCTCGTCGGAATAGAATCAAGAAAAAATATTTAACGTTTTTGTTTGTTTAACTTAATGCGCCCTCATAAATTGTTGTTGCCCTTACTTGGTGAAACCGTTCCGTACTAAACACAGATGTTAAGACTACTTCTCTGGCTTCACAAGTGCTTGTTGCTTCCCTGTAAAGCGGTGAAGCCGGTTACAGAGAAGACAACAAACACTTGTGAATTCAGAGCAGTCTCTACACTTATACTTAAATATTGACAATTTTCAATGTTAAAATTTCAAGTTTATACAGGATGTCCACTAGGTAATGATAGACAGCGAAACCATACATTAGTTATGTGAACATATTAGGATGCAACCATACTTATATCAAAAAGTTGGCAATAACAAAAATACAGGGTGTCAAATTTGAATTTGAAAATATTATTTTTTGTCGTAACATCTGAATAAATCGACACAACTACATGAAATTTGAGATTCTTAGGTTAATTGAAGCAAAAAAACTCTGGACGCAACAAGTGCGTTATGGAAGTGAATTTTCATAAAAATGTTTTTAATTACAAATATATCGCTCTAATGCGAGCAGGCATCAATTTGGTTACCGGTATAGCCTATATAGTAGGAACAATGTACAATATTTTATCAAAATAATTATTTGAAAATGTACAAAAATTTTACGAAAATAAACTAAATGATTCGGAGAAAACTGGTCTCATAGCCAATGAACCTTAGGTTAATAGCAAATTGAGTTATTGAAATTTGAAACATTTAATGCAAATTCGCAAACAAAACGCCCTTGCTGCGTTCATACAAAAATTATCCGAAAATAAAGTTAAATGTTGGTTTCCTAACCAACAAAACTTACGTTAATAGCAAATTGAGTTATTGAAATTTGAAGGATTTAATGAAAATTTGCTACCAAAACGCACTTACTTCGTTCAGATTTTTTTTACAAACATGCATCATATTTCGATAAAAAATGCTAAAATGCAGTAACGAATTTGTTCTACAAAAATTAGCTAAAAATTATAGACCATTAAACAATAAACTTCACTAAACCTACAGCGAAAGCATCAACTTAACTAAACCGACAGCTAAAGCATCGGAGAGAGGGTCTATTTGAAATGAATTTTTTGTAAATATTTTAGTAAAATAAATGGCAATGACGGTTGAATCTGAAACTTAAGAGTTCGCAGAACAGTCTTTTTGCATCATTTTCTTGTCACAATCCGTACTTGTTTCACGTTCTTTGCCTAAACATTGCCAATTTTGACGTTTTAAATTTCGAGTTTGACGTTTTGAGGAAAACTCCAAAATTTGTTTCTTTAGCTGCCCGTAACTATTTTGTCCTTAAACTTAGAGACCTAAATTTTGGTACATAGTTCACTCTTTATAACACAAATACGCGTACCAAATTTGGTTCCCTCACTTTACTATTTCGGAGATATAAATTTTTGTAGAAAGAAAATACAAAATTTTCCGGGAAAACCTTGTCCGATTTTCCTGGCTAACGAACATATCCAAGCCACTTGCAAAAGGAAGGTACCCACCAAATTTGATCAAGATCGGTCTATTTTTTTTGAGTTATCGGTACGATATATATATATTAATAAACACGGATCTCCACATTAGTGAATTTTTTAAAGAAAATTCCCTAAAAACAAAATTTGAATCACCAACGACTTACGGGCCAGCCTGTAATTGTGGAAATATTTTTTTAAGATGTAGCTGAAGACACCCTATTATTAATGTATACAATTTTTTTCGGTATCTTGCATAATAACGGATATGTTGAGCTTTATTAAAGATTTTTTACGAAAATTCGACAAAAATGATACCATTAACCGATAAACTCTATAGCCAACACTACTGCCAAAGATCAGAGAAAGGGTCTTTTTGAAATGAATTTTCTGGGAATATTTTAGTAAAATGAATGACAATGACGATTGAAACTAAGAGTTCAGGCTTTGCAAAACATTATTCTTGAGACATTTTCCTTCCATATATCTATTAGTTTCAGGTTAATTGCCTAAATATTAACAATTTTGACGTTTAAAATCGCGACCTTGACGTTTTGAGGAAAACCCTATTTTATTTTATTTTAAATGCATGTAACTTTTTTGTTCTTTAACCTACAGAGCTAAATTTTGGTACGTGACTTACCTATAATGATATAAACCCGCGTACCAAATTTTGTTGCCCTTACTTTGTTAATTCCGGAGATATAAATTGTTTTCAATTTTTTTCGAAAGAAAACACAAAATTTTCCGGGAAAACCTGCGCGGATTTTCTTGGCTAGCGAACTTATCCAAGCTACTCTCGTAAGGAAGGTACTCACCTAATTTTATCAAAATCGGTCCTTTCTTTTTTAGTTATAGGTGTGACACATAAATATATAAACACACACACACACACACATATATATATATATATATATATATATACATATAAAGTCTGAAACCGACCTCGGATTTGGGTTCCAAGGGTCCTAAATAGCGCTCGTTTGAAGAAATTTTTTCAAAATTCAAAAGTCGAGATCTCCTCATTAGTGAATTTTTTTAAGAAACTTCACTGAAAAGAGCCAACTGATTTGGTAAATTCCCTTTTCTCGGAAATTGGTGCTTCTGATTAAACACATCAAACAAAATAGCTGTAGCGATTTTTTCAAAAAAGTTGTAAGCGAATTAGGGCCTCTAGAACCCATATCCAAGGTTCGTTTTGATTTATATATATATATATATATATATATATATATATATATATATATATATATATATATATATGTATTAAACTGATAACTCAAAGAATACCTGACCGATCTCGAACAAATTTAGTGATTACCTTGATTATGTTGATCGCTTGGATGAGTTCGAAAATGAGCACCGTATGTTTAATTTTGTTGTGAAAAAAAAGCAAAGAAAAATATGCTGTACTAATAGTCTGCAATTCTTATGAGAATTCACTACGATAACGAATTGGCTGCGTCCTGAAATTTTATTTTTAACGTAGCAAGTTATTTGTACTTATAGTTGTCATCAATTCGTATAAATTAACTCAAATTTCTTCTGTCTGGGGATGCTGTCAAGTATTCCAACGGGTTACAGAAACGATAACAAACGTTTGTGAATCCAGAGAAATGGTCTCCACATCTGTATTTAATGTGGAACGGTTTTACCAAGTAAGGACAACAATAATTAATGAACAGAATGCACTATACAATTTATGTCAATAAATATTTATTATCTTCTTGTTATTTCTTCCGCACTCATTTTACGCACCAAACTTTGTAATCAACATGCAACTCTTCTATCATAAAAACGAGCTACCTTTTTAATGTGAACCCAAACAATCTTAAGTAAAGTTGATTCCTAAAAACTTTTTTTACCGCTTCTTGTGTATCTACACCCACACATCAAATTGAATGGCTATACTGTTACTTTATCTCTTGCATAAAAAGGGGAATAAAAATAGAGAAACATACATGTCGATTAAGAAGAACGTTCAGTCTCGTGTTGCGAAGTCTGTGGTATCCGCTGACAAACACTCACCCTGATGAACGTTCACTTAAAACACGCTGCGTGACGTCACATTGCGACGCCCGCGAAGCACTGAATCCAAGATAACCTGTAGAGTTTCGACGCGCTCCATCCTTTTTCCGATACGCATGGGTCTCTCCATCGAACATTTATACTACATTCGCATTCTGCGGACCACCCGCTGCCTCGTGGCTGCCCTGTCGCCCCGTATTCGTCATGTTGGAAATATTCTAAATAATGTACCGTCAACTGGGATGACGTCTGGATATTCAGCGATTACATGGAATTATTCTAGTACCAAAGCTTTCAAAAATTGTTGACTAATGTTTCAGAGAAAAGAGCTTTTTCATGTAGCAATAAGGCTCTGCTGAAATAGAATGCTAAGAATTGTTATTATGTATTGTACTTTAGTGTACGCAATATGACCAACTTTATCCAAAAAAAGTCTGAACGCAGCAAGTGCATAATGGAAGTGAATTTTCAGAAAATAAGCATGCATCAATTTGGTTACCGGTATAATCTATATAGTAGAAACCATGTACCATATTTTATTAAAATTAGTTACAGTTTGAAAATATACAACAATTTTCCAAAAATAAACGTTTCCGAGAAAACTGGTTTCCTAGCCAACGAACCTTAGGTTAATAGCAACTTGAGTTATTGAAATTTTAAGCGTTTAATGAAAATTCGCTACCAAAACGCACATACTGCGTCTCGATTTTTTAAATAAACATGCATCATATTTCGATGAAAAATGCAAAAATGCAATAACATAAGAAATGTTCAGAAAAAAAAATTGTAGGTGTCACCAACGACGTATGGGCCACCTGTGATTGTCAAAATAATTTCATAAGATGCAGCGCCAGACACCCTATAATTAACGTATGAAAACTTTTCCTGTATCTTGCATATTATATTGACCTTTACCGTTGATATGCTTTGCTCTGTATGTACGTAAACAGATAAAAACTTAAACAAAACCCCAACATGCAACCTAGGGGACCTAGTTTGCACGCATTGGGAGAAATCTTTTTAAAATTTTAAAGTCACGGTCTCCTCATTAACCAATTTTTCCTATGAAAATCAGCTGAAAATTATAGACCGTTAAATCATAAACTTAAAAAACTACTGCCAAAGCATCAGAGAAAGGAAATATTTTAGTAAAATTAAAGTCACTGATGGTCGAAGCTAAAACTTAAGGGATTGTAGAGCACTCTTCATGTAACATTTTCTGTACATAAACCGTATTTATTACAGGTTATTTGCCTAAATGTGCCAATTTTGACGTTGCAAATCGCGACTTTGACGTTTTGAGGAAAACCCCATTTTTTTTCTTTAAATGCCTATAATTTTTCTGTCTTTTAACTTACAGACCTAAATTTTGGTACATGGTTCACTTTTAGTGAATTTTCTTTAAAAAAAATCACTATTGAGGACATCCCGACTTTTGAGTATCGAAAAAAATTCTTCAAATGAGCGCGAATTAGACTTCTTAGAACCCACATCCAGTTTATATTTATATATATCCAGTTTATATATATATATATATATATATATATATATATATATATATATATATATATATATATATATATATATATATATATATATATATATATATATATATATATATATATATATATATATAATATATATATATATATATATATATATATATATATATATATATATATAAACTTTATTATATGTCATGTAAAATCTCAAAATTTCTGTGCTAAAGAATTATATTTTTTAAGAAGGTTTGGTTGAAATAAAGAGAAATAATGAGGCGCGAGTGAAGATAAGTCTTTGTAACGGCTATAGAAATGTTTGTGGGAGAAGAAAGGAAAGAAAAAGCAAGATCGATCAAAATTCAGAAAGTGACATTAAATAAAATTGATTTGACAGTTTGAATTGAAGATTTTACAAAATTATGTTGATACAAGCACAAGCACAGCTTTTTTGTAAGGCATAATGTATAATTTTGACCACTAATAAATGATTATGTAGCTTGGACAGCTTCGATAGCCCGGATTTTCCTGGAAAATGGGTTTTCTTTCGGAAAAAACTATAATACCTCCGCAAGTAACAAAGTAAGGGCAACCAAATTTTATAAGCGTGTTTGTATTATAAATAGTAAACCACTCACCAAAATTCAGCTCTGCAAGTTTAAAGACAAAAAGTTACGGGCATTTAACCTCTTAAGGGCATATGACGTTTATATACGTTATGCACATTGGAATTGCTGAGCGCGTATGCCGTATATATTCGGATTGTAGAAATCTGACTGAATCGCTATGGGCTGGTCGCAAATATCCGCCTGTGGTATATTATACGTTAAACGATGTTAGGAGGAATCGCGTGGTACATCTCGACATGTACGGAGTATGTATTACATAGTGAGATGTTGAATATCTCATACCTGTGTTGTATTAGAGTCTAAGATAATCCTGAATTTGTCCAAAAATATTATTAGTGGTAAGTATTCTATATACATATTTACTATCCCCATGTGGCGGACATTTGTACTTCCCCTTCTTTTACACTTCCCCTTCGCCGACAAGGTAATGTGTGCAAGTAAGCACGAGAATAGATTGCGGGGTCTAGTTTATTTTATTGTTGGTGTATATTGTATATTTTCATTTCATTTATTTGTCTTCGTAGGCTTAGCCACGGAAAAAAGAAAACGGAATGAGTCAAGCAGTGATTCGAATGATTTAGATGTAGATGATAATTGAACTTCCTCGGAGGAATCTGATGAAGATAATTCATATGATTCCGAATCTGATTCCGTATTTGATGATGTGATACAGGAATTTGATGTTCCATGGAGTAACAGTGGTGTAGGTCGTCCATTGTTTCCCTTTACCGGTAATACAGTTATTCAATAATCGAATCTACGTAAAGATAATATACTCAGCATTATCGAAAGTTTTTGAGTTATTGAGACTAATCGTTATGCTTGTCAGTTTATGGCAAAAAAAAATAAGAAAAAAAAAAAAAGTCCAGAGTAAAGAACTGGACAGAGACAAATAGCGATGAGATAAAAACTTTTTTAGGACTTTTGATTTTACAAGGGGTTTGTTCTAAACCTGAAAGTAAGATGTATTTCTCGAGAAGGGAAAGTCTTGAAACACCATTGTTTACTCGCATCATGTCTGAACAGCGATTTCACCTATTACAAACATTTCTTTATTTTACAAATAATGAAGAGTTTGATAGTACAGCAATAAATAAAAAATTATTTAAAATACAGCCACTTTTAAATTACTTGAAAGAAAAAATTATGTCGCTTTATATTCCTCAAAAAATATAAGTGTCGATGAATCCTGGATTGGCTGGAAAGGAAGATTGGAATGGAAATAATATACCATCCAGACGGAAAAGATTTGGAATGAAGATGTTCTCCTTATGCGAAAGTGAAACAGGATATGTTTACAATTTTAGTGAATTTTCTTAAAAAAATTCACTAATGAGGAGATCCCGACTTTTGAATTTTGAAAAAATTTCTTTAAATGAGCGCTAATTAGGCCCCCCAGAAAACATATCCGGGGTCAGTTTCAATTTTTATATGTTTATATATATATATATATATATATATATATATATATATATATATATATATATATATATATATATATATATATATATATATATTTATATATATATATATATATATATATATATATATATATATATATTTGTATATATATATATATATATATATATATATATATATATATATATATATATATATATATATATATATATGTATATATGTATCACACCGATAACTCAAAAAATAATGGGCCGATTTTGTTTGGTGAAAAAATTCCTTTTGCAAATGGCTTGGATGAGTTCGTTAAGCAGGAAAATCTGCCTAGGTTTTCCCAGAAAATTTTGTGTTTTCTTTCGAAAAAAAATTATATCTCCGGAATTAACAAAGTAAGGGCAACCAAATTTGGTACGCTGGTTTATATCCTTATAAGTAAGCTACCTACCAAAATTTAGTTATGTAGGTCAAAAGACAAAAAAGTTATAGGCATTTTAAGAAAAATAAATTGGGGTTTTCCTCAAAACGTCAAAGTGGCGATTTAAAATGTCAAAATTGGCAACGTTTAGGCAAATAACTTGAATCTAATACGGGCTATAGAAATAAAATGTCTCAAGAAGAATGTTTTACAAACCCTAAAGTCTTAATTTCAACCGTCATTGTCTTTCATTTTACTAAAATATTTGCAGAAAATTCATTTCAAATAGACCCTTTCTCTGATGCTTGGCAGTAGCCTTAGCTATAGAGTTTATCGTTTAACGGTATATAATTTTTGTCGAATTTTCGTAAAAAATCAATAAAGCTCAATATATCAGTTATTATATAAGATATGAAAAAAATTTGTATATATTAATTATAGGGTGTCTTGAGCTACATCTTAAAATAATATTTCTACAATCACAGGATGGCCCATAAGTCATTGGTGATACAAATTTCCTTTTTTTTTTAATCAAACACGCCTTATGTTATTGCATTTTCCATCGAGATATAATGCATGTTTGTAAGAAAAGAAATTCTAGACGCAGCAAGTGCGTTATGGTAGCGAATTTTGATGTTTCATATTTAAACAGCTCAATTTGCTATTAACCTATAAGGTTGACCAAGAAACGTGTTTTTTCGGGAACACTTTAAGTTTACTTTTGGAAAATTTTGTACATTTTCACACAATAAAGTTATTTTGATGAAACATGGCACATTGTTTCTAATATATAGATTATACTGGTAACCAAATTTGATGCCTGCTTTCTTAAAAAAACACACATATTTGTTATTAAAAACATTTTTATGAAAATTCACTACCATAACGCACTTGCTGCGTCCCGAGTTTTTATTTTGTATACTGGTGCATGTACTGTAATATGGTGACTCAAATTATACTAATGAGCCCATCACATCAAGAGTTGTCTTCGAATTGGCACATTCACTTCTTGATAAGGGATATTGCCTATATTTAGACAATTATTACAATAGCATTGACCTCTCAGATAAACTTGCAAAATGTAGAACTGACTGCGTTGGAACGATAAGACTAAATAGAAAAGGTATTCCATTACTAATCAAAACTACCAAATTGGAAAAACATGGACATACTGCAATGTTCAGGAAAAAGCAGATGATATTGAAGTGGCGAGATAAAAAAGATATTGTAATGATTAGTTATCTTCATAGTGATAGCAAAGAACTAGTAATATCCAGAGGAGGAACAATGGTAGAAAAGCCATCAGTTTAAGTTGATTATAATAAGAATATGGGAGGGGTTGATTTGGCGGACAATTACTTACACTTCTATTCGTCAGCAAGAAATCGATCAAAAAAAATATTGCATGAAACTTTTGCGTCATTTTCTGGATATAACAGCATTAAACTCCTATCATATTTATAGAAAACTTGGAGGCAATAAACAAAGATTATCTTTCCTTATAGAACTTGGAGAAAAAATAGTAGAAAAATATGCGGAGGGTAGACAAATCACAGAACGTCGGCCACGTACACCAAAACGTTCATCATTAGTTGAACGCCATTTTCCTGCTCTAATACCACCAACAACAAAAGAAAAACCAACTAAACGTTGTGCTCTATGTTATGAGAAACAAGTTCGTAAGGAGTCACGATACTGGTGTCCCGATCGCAGAACAGGACTTTGCCCCGCTCCATACGAAACAATGAAAATTATTTCAATAATATTCTTGACAATGTTTTATTTTGTAATAATGTAAAATTTTCATTTTATGTTCCTACATTATCAATAAATAATTTAAAATTATACATTTCAAAATTCTTGTTTTTCTTAAAAATTATTAGATAATGCGTAAGACGTATATACTCGCATGCGGTGTACAGGGGGCGCCAACATCAAGATTTAACATATCCTTTTCGAATATATCTAAATTCTAACCTGAACTCCGTCCACCATTTCCTCCAGGCTAACAGGCACCAGCTCCTCTTCCTCACCGAAACCCAAATCAGTGCCAAAACAGCCACTAATCACCTTAATTTCCCGGGGTATGAGCTCCTTACTGCCTTTAGATTGCATGGAGGCGTGTGCGCATACGTCCTTAGCAATCTACCCTGCACCAGACTTCCCAATTTAGAAGCTGGAAGAAAAGACATACTATGGATAAAACTCTCTCTCAGGGCTGCAACTAAATTCATCTGTTGCATTTACCGGTCACCTTCTGACAACAACTTTGTCCAGCTCTTTGACTACCTTTCTGAAAAAACCGACTATCTGATTTCTGAATATCCTTCCTCCGAGGTCACTATTCTTGGCGACTTCAATGTACATAATAAGGAATGGCTAGGATCTTCAAAAACCGATCCACAAGGGAGAGCAGCGGAGGCCTTTGCAGTCAGCAATTCTTTGACCAATATGGTTCAGCCACCTACTTACTTTCCTCGTATCCCAACACACAGCTCAAATCCCTTGGATCTCCTTCTTACTACAAATCCTGAATGCTATAAGATATCAGTCACCGCCCCCCTTGGTCGCTCAGACCACGGCATGGTCACTGCTTCCTGTGCAATGCAACCCGAGGTCACACAGTCATCACACCCACGTATCGTTTGGCACTACAACTCCGCAAACTGGGACGAAATGCGGGATTACTTTTCCGTCTGTCTGCTTCTCTCATCCTGACCCCTCTGATATCTCACAAAACGTCACCGAAATTATCCAAGCTGGCATGGAATTATTTATTCCACGTACACAGAAAACCTCTTCAGCCACTCAAAAGCCCTGGTTCTCTAAATCCTGTGACAAGGCCAGACTTGAAAAGGTCAAAGCTCACAAAACGCTTCTACACAATCCCAGTCAAGAAAATCGTCAAGCATTCAACGACGCAAGAAACCGCTATGTCCGCATTCTTTCTGAGGCAAAAAACTCGTTTAATAACCACATCAAAAACAAAGTCCTCTCAAGCTCCAACGGCGGCAAACCCTTCTGGACTCTTGCTAAGTCTATTGGGAATAATTTCTGCAAGAGCACGTTCCCACCTCTTGTCTCAGGTGATGAAATTGTTTCTACCGCCCTGGGCAAGGCTGAACTTTTTGCTTCGTTGTTCGCCGGAAATTCTACTCTCAACCCACCTCCAAATGTTCAACCACCAACAGTCCCCAATGTCGCGCATAAAATGACTGACATCATTTTCAAAACTAAAAAGGTACGAAAGATGCTCTCTTCTCTTAATACCAGGAAAGCCTCTGGCCTTGACGAGATCCCAGCAATTGTTCTCAAAAAATGCGCACCAGAACTTGCTCCTGTCCTGACTCGTCTGTTTCAGATATCTTACAATAAAGGCATATTCCCTAGTAACTGGAAAACTGCTCGAGTACAACCCATCCCCAAGAAAGGATCCAAAGCGCTTCCTAGCAACTACAGGCCTATTTCTCTCCTTTCAGTCATCTCTAAAGTGATGGAAAAGTATATAAACACCGAACTACTAAAATTCCTTGAAAAACACAGTCTAATCCACGACAGGCAGTATGGATTCCCTCAGCGCAGATCAACTGCCGACCTCCTTTCCTTTGTCACCCATTCTTGGAACAAGTCTATGGAACAACACGGTGAATCCCAGATTGTTGCTCTAGACATATCCAAAGCATTCGACCAGGTCTGGCACGCAGCGCTGCTTAATAAACTTCCGGCCTATGGCCTACCACCAAAACTTTGTACCTGGACAGCAAATTTCCTCTCCAACAGGAGCATATCTGTTGTTGTGGATGGCCATTCCTCTAAACTGTATCCAATTAATGCAGGAGTTCCTCAAGGTTCAGCTTTAGCCCCTACTTTGTTTCTTCTCCACATCAATGACCTCCTCTCTAGCACATCCAACCCAGTTCACAGTTACGCGGACGACAGCACCCTCCACTCAAACATACAATATTCTAAGCCTGTCTCTTTAGCCCAATTAGATGAGGATCGCAGACTCATGGAGGGTTCTGTCTCCGTAGACCTCCAAAAAATATTAGACTGGGGAAGTAGAAATCTTGTACAATTCAACCCCACCAAAACTAAGTCTTGCTTTCTTTCTCACAAGAGATACAGCAGCCCTAGACCCATCACAATGAACAACCAAGTTATTCAAAGTAATGAGTCTTTTTCTCTTGTTGGCATTTCTGTGGATCGAAATCTTAATTGGCACCAACATGTTACATCAATTGCAGAAGCGGCTGCTAAGAAATTGGGTTTCCTCTTCCGGGCTCGCAAATACTTTTCACCAACTAATCTCTATACCTTATACACTTCACAAATAAGGCCAAACCTCGAATACTGCTCCCACATCTGGGGTGCAGCTGCCGCTTCTACACTCGCTATCCTGGACTCCATTCAAAAGAGAGCTATACGTCTCATCGGTGACTCTACCCTCACCCAAAGGCTTCCATCCCTTGCCCACCGACGTGCCGTTGGTGACCTCTCTCTCTTTTATAGATATCTGCACGGGTACTGCTCAGAGGAGCTTTCCTCCATAATTCCCCCACCTGCTGCCCCCAGCAGATCTACCAGGGGAACAGAGCGAATGCACCCTTTTAATGTGCAGGTCACCAGACATAGAACATCTTGTTATGCCCGCTCTTTTGTCCCGAGGACTTCCAAGTTGTGGAATTCCTTGCCGGCACATGTTTTTCCTTCTCCTCCGAACCTCCAAACCTTCAAGTCCAGAATTAACAAGCTACCTCTTTCCTCCTTGTCAACACCCACGGTACGATAGTATTTAGGCTGTAAGCCCTCGTGGTGTGTTGTTGACATAAAAAAAAAAAAAATCGCCCACTGAGGTAGACGTTCCGCTTCATTGGTTGCCCCACTTAACAGTTAAAGAAAAGTTGGGGTTTTCCTCAAAACGTCAAAGTCGCGATTTGACAAATAAAAACTGGCAACATTTAGGCAAAGAACTTAAAACAAATACGGATTGTGCAAAGAAAGTGTCGCAAGAACTGTATTTCACAAAGCCTTAAGTTTCAGCTTCAACCGTCATTGTCCTTCATTTTACTAAAATATTCCCAGAAATTTCATTTCAAATATATCCCTTCTCTGATGCTTTGGCGGTAGTTTTGGTTAAGTTTTTAGTTTAACCGTATATAATTTTTAGGTAATTTTCGTAGAAAAAATTCGTTATTGAGGAGACGGCGACTTTTGAATTCTAAAAAGATTTCATTAAATGAGCGCAAACTAGGCCCATAGAATCCACATCCAGGTTTAGTTTTAGTTTTTATCTGTTTACATATATACAGGGTGACGCATTTATACGGTAAGGCTTATTATACTTGTTATTATACAAGATACGAGAAAAAGTTTTATACCTACGTTAATTATAGGGTGTCTTGAGCTGCATCTTATAAAATTATTTTTGACAATCACAGCGTGGCCCACAAGTCGTTGGTGATATCAACAATTTTTTTCGAACAACACCCTTATATTATTATTTTTTAACAAAATATAATGCATGTTTGTAAGAAAAAAATCGAGACGCAGTAAGTGCATTTTGGTAGCGAAATGTGATTAAATGCTTCAAATTTGAATAACTTAATTTGCTATTAACCTAAGGTTTGTTGGCTAGGAAACCAGTTTCCTCGAAAACATTTTAAGTTTATTTTCGGAAAATTTTTGTACATTTTTAGTTATTTTGATAAAATATGGTACATTGTTTCTACTATATAGGTTATACCGGTAACCAGATAGATGCCTGCTTGCATAAGAGAGACATATTTGCGATTAAAAACATTTTCATGAAAATTCAGTTCCATATCGCACTTGCTGCGTTCAGACCTTTTATAATACAAATAAGCGCACCAAATTTGGTTGCCCTTACTTTGTTATTTCTGGAGATATAAAAAAATTTCGAAAGGAAACACAAAATTTCCAGAGAAAACTTAGGCCGATTTTCATGCCTAATGAACCCTTTCGAGCCACTTGCAAAAGGAAGGTACTTACCAAATTTGATCAAAATCGCCTATATATATATATATATATATATATATATATATATATATATATATATATATATATATATATATATATATATATATATATATATATATATATAAACACAGATCTCATTACCTATCACACCTAGCAAGATATAATTATTTACCAACAGCTTTAGGACCAAAATTGGAAAAAAAATCACCTTTTTCTTTTAAAGAAATTGTCTTCACCAATTTTACACTAAATTATATTTTTCACAAAAAGTCGACCACTTTTTTTTTTTGACAACCTTCTAAACATTTATTATTAATTACCAACATATTACACAAATCTTACAAAAAATGATTTCTACGGAAACACTAAAAACACTTCTGCAAAAACTTTTTAGATTTAGTCACTATTGGAGAGTACCTGTATACAGCAGTTCGATTTTTTCGACGAGTAATACAAACAAAAAGCTCTCTAAATGGGTCATTTCCATGAAACTCCGCTATTTATATTGGTAAAAACACCGTATCAGAATTTGTGGTATGTCTTTGTGATATGTGCCAAAAGGAGAAAAGTTCCAAAACAATTGAAATAACTCAAAATCGATTAACGATGTAAATTTTTTTCCTTACAAACATGATTTTTAATTCGATAGAAAATACAAAAATGCAATAACATAAGGAGTTTCTATTATAAAAAAAAAAAGAGTGTGTATCACCAAAGACATATGGGCCACCTGTGATTGTCAAAATAGGTTTATAAGATGCAGCTCGAGACACCGCCCTCTAATTAACGTATATCATTTTTCTCATATCTTGTATAATAACGGATATATGAAGTTTACCGCAGAAATGTGTCACCCTGTATATGCATAAACAGACAAAAACTGAAACTGACCCCGTATATGTGTTTTAGGACTTCTGGTTCGCGCTCATTTGCCGAAATCTTTTTAAAATTCATAAGTCGCGTTCTTCTCAATAACGAATTTTTTCTACGAAAATTTGCTAAACTATAGACCACTTAACCCGAAACTCTATAGCTGGATCTACTGCCAAAGCATCAGAAAGAGGGTCTATTTGAAATGGATTTTCTGAAATTATTTTAGTAAAATGTAGGACAATGATGGGTAAAGCTGACACTTAAGGCTTTCTAAAACATACTTAAGTGAGTGGTGAACGTGTCGCCACTAAGTTGCGGACCCAAGTAGTATGTTGTTACGCCAGCTCCAAATAACACACGGTGTTAAAAAATTAGAGACTGTATACAACGAACTAACAATTTTAGTAGATTGTCAGCCCTGGCCCATTTCTACCCTAATATAGGGAACAAAGTATGTAAGGCTATATGCATTCTCACAACAATTAGAACACTAGACTAGTTTCGCTCTAATTAGAGATGGGCCAGGGCTGACAATTTACTAAAATTGTTATTTGCTTGTATACAGTCTCTAATTTTTTAACACTTTTTGTTATTTGGAGCTGGCGTGACAACATACTACTTGGTTCCGCAACTAGCTGGCGACACGTTCACCACTCACTTAGTGTTGGAGGGCTAGCTACCATACCCGTATTACTGTATAGGTGTATTTTCGCAGCAATTAGTATGCCGTACTGGCGAGCTCTAATTAGAGTGAAACCAGTCTACGGTTCCAATTGTTGTGAGAATGCATCTAGCCTTACATACTTTGTTCCCTATATTAAGGTAGAAATAGGCCAGGTCTGACAATTTACTAAAATTGTTAGTTGGTTGTATACAGTCTCTAATTTTTTAACACTTTGTGTTATTTGGAGCTGGCGTGACAACATTACTACTTGGTTCCGCAACTAGGTGGTGACACGTTCACCACTCACTTAGTGTTGGAGGGCTAGCTACCATAGCCATATTACTGTATAGGTGTATTTTCGCAGCAATTAGTATGCCGTATTGACGAGCTCTAATTAGAGCGAAACTGGTCTACGGTTCGAATTGTTGTGAGAATGTATCTAGCCTTAAAAATATACTTATTGTGAAATTTTTTTTCATAATCAGTATTTGTTTCAGGTTCGTTGTCTGAAAATTGCAAATTATGAAGTTTCACATCACGACTTTGACTTGTTAAAAACGAAAATTATAAAGTTTTTAAAATAATTTTTCTGCCATTTCTTGACCTTCTTGCGTCAAGAGATACAAAAAATTTCCGAAAGAAAACTAAAAATTTTCCCGAAAAACAGGTCCGATTTTCCTGGCTAACGAACTTATCCAAGCCACTTAAAAAAGGAAGGTACTTACCAATTTTCATCAAAATCTGCCTATTATTTTTTGAGGTATCGGTATTACATATATATATATATATATATATATATATATATATATATATATATATATATATATATATATATATATATATATATATATATATATATATATGCATATGCATGTATGTGTGTAAAGTCGTGATCTCCTCGTAAGGAAATTGTGTTTACGAAAATTTGCTAAAAATCGCAGTTACTCGAATAATTCCTACACGTTCGTACATCTATTTTGTTAAACAGATAAACAAAAATTATTGTTACATGAGGGTTTCAAATTGAACTCTGTCATATCCAGACATTATTTACTTCTTAGATATTCTCATTTCCGTCTAGAGGCCAGATGTTTATCAAACTAAATGTCAAGTAAAGCGAAACTGTAGCCTATTCCGCAAATTAATACATTTTCAAACAGTATTTTAATTTGAATTTACATCTAGAGACTCAAGTATATTACATAGCAAGCATAATACAGAATGTAACTATCGTAATTTCGGGTCAGAATGATATGATTTAACGAAAATTGAGACGATTTGTTGAGTCGCAAGTAATATTTTACCCCTGGTATCCTAACCATTAATGGGAAACGGACTGTTGATGAAAACAGGATATCATATAACTGAATTTCCTGTAACACATCCCTGGGGATTTTTTAATGGACTTAAAAGCAATAGCAAATAAAAAACTAAGTGAGTAGCGAACGTGTCGCCACCTAGTTCGGAACCAAGTACTTGTTGTCACGCCCGCTCCAAATAATACAGAGTATTAAAAAGAGACGGTATACAACTAACTAACAATTTAAAAAATTGTTAGCCCTGGCCCATTTCTACCCCAATATAGGGACAAAGTATGTAAGACTAGATGCATTCTCGCAACAATTAGAACCGTAGACCGGTTTCGCTCTCATTAGAGCTCTTCAGTACGGCATACTAATTGCAGCAAAAATGCACCAAAAATAACACGGCTATCGTATAGCCAGTCTTAAAACACTAAGTGAGTAGCGAACGTGTCGCCACCTAGTTCGGAACCAAGTACTTGTTGTCACGCCCGCTCCAAATAATACAGAGTATTAAAAATAGAGACGGTATACAACTAACTAACAATTTAAAAAATTGTTAGCCCTGGCCCATTTCTACCCCAATATAGGGACAAAGTATGTAAGACTAGATGCATTCTCGCAACAATTACTTGGTTCCGAACTAGGTGGCGACACGTTCGCTACTCACTTAGTGTTTTAAGACTGGCTATACGATAGCCGTGTTATTTTTGGTGCATTTTTGCTGCAATTAGTATGCCGTACTGAAGAGCTCTAATGAGAGCGAAACCGGTCTACGGTTCTAATTGTTGCGAGAATGCATCTAGTCTTACATACTTTGTCCCTATATTGGGGTAGAAATGTGCCAGGGCTAACAATTTTTTAAATTGTTAGTTAGTTGTATACCGTCTCTATTTTTAATACTCTGTATTATTTGGAGCGGGCGTGACAACAAGTACTTGGTTCCGAACTAGGTGGCGACACGTTCGCTACTCACTTAGTGTTTTAAGACTGGCTATACGATAGCCGTGTTATTTTTGGTGCATTTTTGCTGCAATTAGTATGCCGTACTGAAGAGCTCTAATGAGAGCGAAACCGGTCTACGGTTCTAATTGTTGCGAGAATGCATCTAGTCTTACATACTTTGTCCCTATATTGGGGTAGAAATGGGCCAGGGCTAACAATTTTTTAAATTGTTAGTTAGTTGTATACCGTCTCTATTTTTAATACTCTGTATTATTTGGAGCGGGCGTGACAACAAGTACTTGGTTCCGAACTAGGTGGCGACACGTTCGCTACTCACTTAGTGTTTTAAGACTGGCTATACGATAGCCGTGTTATTTTTGGTGCATTTTTGCTGCAATTAGTATGCCGTACTGAAGAGCTCTAATGAGAGCGAAACCGGTCTACGGTTCTAATTGTTGCGAGAATGCATCTAGTCTTACATACTTTGTCCCTATATTGGGGTAGAAATGGGCCAGGGCTAACAATTTTTTAAATTGTTAGTTAGTTGTATACCGTCTCTATTTTTAATACTCTGTATTATTTGGAGCGGGCGTGACAACAAGTACTTGGTTCCGAACTAGGTGGCGACACGTTCGCTACTCACTTAGTGTTTTAAGACTGGCTATACGATAGCCGTGTTATTTTTGGTGCATTTTTGCTGCAATTAGTATGCCGTACTGAAGAGCTCTAATGAGAGCGAAACCGGTCTACGGTTCTAATTGTTGCGAGAATGCATCTAGTCTTACATACTTTGTCCCTATATTGGGGTAGAAATGGGCCAGGGCTAACAATTTTTTAAATTGTTAGTTAGTTGTATACCGTCTCTATTTTTAATACTCTGTATTATTTGGAGCGGGCGTGACAACAAGTACTTGGTTCCGAACTAGGTGGCGACACGTTCGCTACTCACTTAGTGTTTTAAGACTGGCTATACGATAGCCGTGTTATTTTTGGTGCATTTTTGCTGCAATTAGTATGCCGTACTGAAGAGCTCTAATGAGAGCGAAACCGGTCTACGGTTCTAATTGTTGCGAGAATGCATCTAGTCTTACATACTTTGTCCCTATATTGGGGTAGAAATGGGCCAGGGCTAACAATTTTTTAAATTGTTAGTTAGTTGTATACCGTCTCTATTTTTAATACTCTGTATTATTTGGAGCGGGCGTGACAACAAGTACTTGGTTCCGAACTAGGTGGCGACACGTTCGCTACTCACTTAGTGTTTTAAGACTGGCTATACGATAGCCGTGTTATTTTTGGTGCATTTTTGCTGCAATTAGTATGCCGTACTGAAGAGCTCTAATGAGAGCGAAACCGGTCTACGGTTCTAATTGTTGCGAGAATGCATCTAGTCTTACAAATAAAAAAGTAACAGGTTTGTACATTGTGTTTTATTGCTTATTATAAGCGAGATTGAGTGTGAAGCGAAAGAGACCTGATTCAGCAGGGGTGCGTTGTGGCTAATTTTTATTAAAATCTAGTTAAACGAATATATAGTATACAAAATAATGTAAATAATATAAAACTAAAATACGCGTCAATTGAATGTGAACACCTTAAATTTTGGAGTTCACCGAATCTGCTCTACTTTTCACAGGTTGACAAATGTTTCATCTGATTGGTAGACAATAACAAAATTTGCCGCCACGTCCTACAAGATACAGGGCGGAATATGAGCCGATATGTTTTCAGTAACATTTCAAACGAGGGACATTAGTCTACGAGGGAGTTGTATATATATTTTTAGTATGCAATTAGAAGTATACCTTGATACCTCGGGAAGTTTTCGAGATTTTATTATCGCCCACTACGTTTTTATAATAAATTTTGTATTTTGGGTCAAATCCAGCCTAAGTACAAATGCAAGCGAATCCTATTGGTGGATGAGGCGAATTATATGGACCTTTTTGAAATTTTGTTGATATCGCGTTCCACTACGTTGCTGTCATCCATTTTGTTATTGAGGTAAAATTTGTTTCTGAACCCACATAGTTTTTTCGGAAAACGCGCACTTCAAAAGTTGGTGACTTTTCGGTATGTAATTTAGAAGAACCTTAGTACCTCGGGACGTTTCCGATATTTTATTAAGATCGCAGCCCATTACGTTTATATCATCCTTTTTTTATATGATTGGTCGATGTGGAGGGTTACGTTGATTTTTCCTTTTCCATTCTGAAGAATATGTATAAAATAACGATTCTGCAGATTATTGGTTACGGAGATAAAATACGATCACAAATCGAAGTTGCTCGCCTATTCAAGAATTTTTTTCTATTTGCCGTCTATATTCCAAGAGACAATTAGTAAAATTCAAAAGCAATTTCGCGAACTTAGACGTATAAGGCAGATACAAAAAGCGTTCTAATGCACTGACTAAATATTACAGATTGGAGGTATTGTTTGAGTTTGAGAAAAATTCACATAATTCGAGTTGCAAAACAGCCACAGCATTGGATGTTAGCCACTCATCGATTGTTTGAATATAAAAGAAAAAATACATCCCTATACATTGATACAAACCTAGGAGGCAATGGAAGACGATTTTAGGAGAAGAAGGTCTTTTTGTTAACAAATTATATAAATCTTAGGTAATAATGTTATCCAACAAGAACATGTTTTGTGATGGATGCGGTTTCATACTTCACGGCCATTCTAATCGCTAAAATTATCGCTACTGGGTCAAAGAAAATCCACACTGGATAAGAATACGTTATATCTAGAAATGGTTGATGTTTGGACTGGCATAGTTGGACACCATATCATTGGTCCCTTTTTCATTGATGGCTATTTGAATGGAGAAAATTATTTAGCACTGCTTCAAATAATATCGTGCCAACTTTGGGAAATTTATATTCTCACCAAAACCAGCAAGTTCCAAAGAATGTATTACGGTTCCAGCAAGACATAACACTAATGTATTACCAAATCAATGTCCGGCAGTACCTCGACTTAATATTTCCAAATCGGTGGATAGAGAGGCGAGGATCGTTAGAATGGCCGGCACCATAGCCCAATCTTACACCATTAAGTTTGTTATTTGGAGATCTGTGAAAAGTATGGTAGACAAAACTAAACCACGCGGTTTAACTGACTTAAGGAGAATTGAAATTAGGTCGGTCACACCTCAGATGTTGGTTAACGTTAGACATTGTCATTTACGATTAGGATGCTGCCATGGCGTTCAAGGCATGCATTTTGAACAACTTCTGTGTTTAGATGATTGCGTTCTTTTTCTCATTATCAAGAATTCAACTAGCAATAATCGCACTCCGTATTAACCTCACTGGCTACGATATCGCCTCTGCGCAAGGCTATCTTAATAAAAATTGATAACTAATCGCGTTTCGATTAAGAATGTTACAATTACTTCCACATCGTCACAACGTGTGGAAGTATTGCATCGGCGACAAAAATTTCAAAACTTTTTTTTCGCTTAAACGTAAAAAATATCAAAACATATATAAAACATGATTTGGGAACATTTTTTTTGTCTGCCAGCCTGTCGGTCTGTCAGCCTGTCGGTCTGTCGGTCTGTCGGTATGTCAGTATGTCGGTCTGTCGGTCTGTCGGTCTGTATGTCTGTCTGTTTGTAGCCACGATAACTTTAGAAAGAATTGAGAGACCGTCTTCAAATTTGATATACAGTTATCACTCTAAAGGAACTGTTTGTTGTTTTTGGGTACAATCGGTTTAGGGGGTAGGGGATGAATGGGGAGTGATTTGGTAAAAATTGACATTTTTTTGTTAAAACTCGAGTCATATAACTGTTTAGAGTTTATTTATTAGAAAACTTTTAATTTCATCAACCATCTGGTATTCTATGCCAAAATTAAATTAGGAGTTGAATGTGTGGGGATGGAATATTGTTGACAACAATTTCTAATTTTTTTTTGTTGAGAAAACGGCGTAAAAAGTCTCAAACCATATATAAAACTTGATTCTGGAACGATCGTTTTTTTGTCTGTCGGTCGGTCGATCTGTCGGCATATATACGTCTGTCTGCTAATAGGCGTAATAACTTTCGAACGGATTGAAATATCATCTTCAACTTTGGTATGCAGTTAGCAGCCGACAAAGGAACGCTTTGAATGGTTTTTGGGTAAGATCGATGATTTGGTGAAAATTGATATTTTTTCAATAAAACTCGAGTAATATAATGTTTAAAAGTTTATGGGTAAAGGAAAACAAATATTTTCTTTGCGATCAGGTCATGGGCCCCAAATTCATTCCATGAGAATGTCTTTCTGAGGAGAATAAATTAGCAAAGGTATGTGAAAGTTATGATTCAATTTGCAGCACTATTTTTTTAGTGCGTTGTAGCGAACCTAACTATCAATTTGATGTTTTATTGTAGTCACAAGAACGTTTATAAAACATGTTTTATAAAACATGACTGTTGCTATAAACATTTTGGCAATCCTGTGTACCAAAAATCAGATCTTTATCTTAAAAGGCAAAAAAGTTAGAGGTAAACTTATTTTTAATTAATCAAATCTCATTCAAGAAAGTTAAAACGTCACAATTGATTAAGTAAGAAAGGGGGTGCAAAATACTACAAGAAATGACTAGCAAGCTCCAAGATATGTGTCTAAGTCGCTATTTTCCTTAATTTCGTTATAATATGGGTAATAAGTCTGTTGTAAATCGAAATGGTTGTGTAAATTTTAAAACATTGAATCAATGTATTACGGGATATAGCTGCTAGTAGACACATGTAGAGCATAGCTCAGTGGCCTAAGTCCCTGTACATCGGATAATCAGATTCAATTGACTGCTGCATGACGAGTTAGAATCCTAGTTAGTGACTTTTTCATTATTTTTTTTAGGCTCATTTCAGTTTATCGTTATCTAATCAGATTGTTGTTATTCGGATGAATTTTTTAGCGAGTTTCTGTATAAAAAATAATTAGACAAAGAGATGAAAGTTTTAAGACTTAATTCAATTTGAGTAGCATATCTGGTTGCTTGTTCTTGCCGTAACTTAATTAAACCATTCCATGTTGAATACAGTCATAGACTTTTCCCGTGTCTTCAGAAGTGCTTGTTTAAGTGAATTTTCTTTAGATTTTTTTTTTCAAATGAGCGCGAACTAGGCCTTCTAGAACCCAAATCCAGGGTCAGTTTCAATTATATATATATATATATATATATATATATATATATATATATATATATATATATATATATATATATATATATATATATATAAAGGGTGAAAATTTACCAACATTTAGGTTTGTAAGCTTAAAGACAAAAAAGGTAAAGGCATTTAAAAAAGGGGTTTTCTTCAAAACGTAAAAAATCGCGATTTGAAAGTCAAAATTGGCAACATTTATGCAAAGAACCTAAAAGAAATACAAAGCCTAAACCATCATTACCCTTCGTTTCGATAAAATATATCCAGAAAATTCACTTCAAATAGACACTTTCTCTGATGCTTTGGAAGTAGTTTTAGTTAAATTTATGGTTTAACTGTCTCTAATTTTTAGCTAATTTTCATAGAAAAAATTCGTCAACGAGGCGACCATGGCTTTTGAATGCTAAAAAGATTTCTTCAAATGAGCGCAAA
Source organism: Tillus elongatus (assembly GCA_964006375.1). Classification (NCBI taxonomy): domain Eukaryota; kingdom Metazoa; phylum Arthropoda; class Insecta; order Coleoptera; family Cleridae; genus Tillus; species Tillus elongatus. The sequence continues at coordinate 277,724,102 of OZ023262.1, forward strand.
CTAGGTCCCCTAGAATTCATTTCCGAGTTTACTTCCTGTTTACGTTTATACAGGGTGACGCATTTCTACGGTAAAGCCCAATATAATTGTTATTATATAAGATACGACAAAAAATTGTATACGTTACTTATAGGGTGTGTTGAGCTCCATCTTATAAAATTGTTTTGACAAAAACAGGTGGCCCATAAGTCGTTGGTGATACCTAAATAATTTTTTTTTGAACATTCCTTATTTTTGCATTTTTCATCGAAATATGATGCATGTTTGTAGAAAAAATCGAGACGCAGTAAGTGCGTTTTGGTAGCGAATTTTCATTAAATGCTTCAAAACTGAATAACTCCATTTGCTATTAACCTAAGGTTTGTCGGTTAGGAAACGAATTTTCCCGGGAGTATTTTAAGTTTATTTTCCGACATTTTTTTTAAATTTTCAAACAAATTATTTTGATAAAATATTTTGAATAGAGAATGAAAAGATCTTTCAAACGAGGTATCACAAGCACTTTCTTTCTTTTTAATGAGGTATCACAAGCACTTTCTTTCTTTTTAATGAATTTTCGTAGAAAAAATTCCCCGACTTTTGAATTTTGCAAAAATTTTTGCAAATGAGCGCGAACTAGGACCGCTAGAACCCATATCTGGGGTCAGTTTCAATTATATATATATATATATATATATATATATATATATATATATATATATATATATATATATATATATATATATATATATATATATATATATATCACACCGATAACTCAAAAAATTATGGGCCGATTCTAATAAAATTTAGCACGTACCTTCCTTTTGTAAATGGCTTGGATAAGTTCGTTAGTCAGGAAAATCGGACGAGGTTTTCCGGGAAAATTTTGAGTTTTCATTCGAACAAAACTTTTATCTCAAAAAATAATAATATATGATAAGTTAATTTAGTAGGTAGGTTTACGATATAAAAAGTAAACTATACACCAAAATTAAATTTCTTTGTTACAAGAAAAAAAAGTTATAATAAAATATTTTGTGGCAGATCATTTCTATGAAAATTCACTACCATAACGCACTTGCTGCGTCCAGGCTTTTTAAATTGGGTATTTGGAACGGTCACTCATAGAGGGTTAAATATAGGGGTGAAGTTTTCACGTTTCATGGTCTAATTTTTCTAAAATTGATGTGTTTCTTATAAATATGCATAATAAATGAGATCCTAAATATACTCTATGTGGATGTTCCACACTGTACGCTTTTTAAATGATTTTTAATTGAGACGTATTGTATAATGAACCACTGGATATCTAATGACATTTTCCAGAAACGAGAGTCCATGTTTTCTGGAAACCAATTTACATTTGTTGTTTAAATATGATTTTCACAAAGGAATCCAATTATATATATTGGTTAATTAGAAGTTCTCATACCTACAGATAACAAGATAGATGACGGCGCAAAGAACAACAGACTCCCACCAGTGGAAGAAACTTGATTGTGCTTAATTAGGTATGCGGTAATGGCTAATTTTCTCTGCTAATATTGCTTTGTTCCTCCTTTGTCTCCAGAGTTAAGCAAATACCTAAAAGTTGGAATGTTTTCCTCATCACGTAGAGTTTGTAACGTCTCTTTCACTGTAATTTCCTGCAATAAGTGCCCAGGGAGAATGCATTCTCCAATTACAAGTGTTAGATTTGGTAAAAGCTATCTTGAAATACAATTGAGCGTGTGTAAATAATGGTAGTTCTAAATTTAAATTGAGCGCCGAGGAAATTGTTTCAGGATAAGTATCTGAGTTTGATTTCACATATCTTACTTATCTGAAACAGACAGTGTGTTATAAAATTGTATTTTAAGTGAGTGGTGAGACACGAAGCAACGTGCCACCACCTAGTTGCGGAACCAAGTAGCAGGTTGTCACGCCAGCTCCAAATAACACAAAGTGTTAAAAAATAGAGACTGTATACAACCAACCAACAATTTAAAAATTGTCAGCCCTGCCCATTGATGAGAAACAAGCGACCGTACTAAGTGAGTGGTGAGACACGAAGCAACGTGCCGCCACCTAGTTGCGGAACCAAGTAGTATCTTGTCACGCCAGCTATAAGTAACACAAAGTGTTAAAAGATAGAGACTGTATACAACCAACTAACAATTGAGTAAATTCTTAGCCCTGGCCCCTTTCTACCCTAATATAGGGACAAAGTATGTAAGGCTAGATGTATTCTCGCCACAATTAGAACTGTATACCGGTTTCGTTCTAATTAGAGCTCTTCAGTACGGCATACTAATTGTAGCGAAAATATACCTATAAAGTAATACGGCTATGGTAGCCAGCATTCCAACACTGAGTGAGTGGTGAGACACGAAGCAACGTGCCGCCACATAGTTTCCGAACCAAGTAATATGTTGTCATGCCAGCTCCAAATAACACAAAGTGTTAAAAAATAGAGACTGTATATAACCAACTAACAATTTAGTAGATTGTCAGCCCTGGCCCATTTCTACCCTAATATATGGACAAAGTATATACGGCCAGATATATTATCGCCACAATTAGAACCGTAGACCGATTTCGCCCTAATTAGGGCTCTTCAGTACGGCATACTAATTGTAGCGAAAATACACCTATAAAGTAATACGGCTATGGTAGCCAGCCTTCCAACACTAGGTGAGTGGTGAGACACGAATGTTCAATCACCGACGCCAAGGAGCAGTTTTTCCTAACCACATTGAAAATTTTACCTAATCCCGGCCTATAACAAGATCGGTACCAATCTTTCAATCCTTTATTTACCCAGTATGATATGGTAGGTGAAACCAGAATCTTGAGGTCTCTCCGAAGAGCCAAACGCGCAGACCCAAAAATATTAAGTGAATTTAATTTTCCGTCGACAATGTATTAACAGGAGGCGATTGTTAAGGGCTAACGGTTGCGAAACCTTAAAAAATCATCCAACTGGGGCATTCTAGAGCCCTTTAGGCTTATACGAAATATCAGTCTTAATGGAAAAAATAAATAAATAAATAAATAAATAAATAATTCAATCAATCAATCTATATATATATATATATATATATATATATATATATATATATATATATATATATATATATATATATATACAGTGATAATAAAGTTCGGAACATGATCAATAAGTAAATTTTTTCAAAAAAACGCTCGGACAGGTCCATTTTACCTTTTCACCTGACCTGACCTGACCTGACGTAAAAATTACAGTTATGATGTCACCTATTTCTGAATGACGTCGTCATAAAAATTTTCAAATGGCAAGCATATTTTATTACTCTTTTTCCATAGACCTGCTTACTACTTAAATGATAATGAAAATAAATAGGTACCTTGCATAACTTTTTTTTTTTGAAAAAAAAAGCATAAATTACAATTTAAATGGAAACGTAGGTAAGTCTTTGCCTGAAGGGTTTAAGAACCAAGTTTGGACTTCAGCTAATCCGCATAAAATCTGAGAGATAAACTATCAAGTTACGCTTAGGTTCAATGTTTTTTGCCTTGTGATGGATGACCGGTCGTTTTACAATATGTATCGCCGCGTGTTAACGGCGGACAGTTACCTGAATTTTTGACGAACTGTGGTTGTAGATGTTCTTGACGACATGTCTTTGAACGCGAGAAAAAACTGTTGGTATCAACTGGATGGAGTGGTCTATTGCACCCATGAAATATCCCAAACGTGAGTAGAAACTGTTGGTATCAACTGGATAGAGCGGTCTATTGCACGCATGAAGTATCCCAAGAAATGTACAAAGATAGGTTGGTAAGGCGGTTAGGACCATGAAGCTGGCCTGCAAGATATTTAAATTTGCATCTTTTAATTTCTACCCTTGGGAACATATCAAACAATAAGTCTACCAGACACCAAGGAACACGGAGGAATCATAAGCACGCGTGCGAGCAGCCTTCGACAAGCGCCCTCAAGAAGTACGAACAGAAACACTGGAAAGTACACTTGGAGAAACCCAAATCACCACAACACATATTTCAGAGACCTCACGATCGTTTCGTTGACAATGTCAACATCTTCAGAGGAAGAAAATTCTGTAATCCATAGCGGTGCCTTCAGTTTGGGCAATCCATTATGTCCTCTTATTGCAGATTTGTTTATGAGTAGATTTGAGACGGATTTAAAAAATAAAAATGGGTATTTCCCTAGAGTTTGGTTTCGTTATGTCGACAATATTTTTGCAAATATTTGTAAGGTTGAAGAATTTACTAAAAAACTAAACAGTCAATTTGATTCAATAAAATTTACCCACGAAATAGAAATCAACAATAAACTTTCTTTCCTAGATGTATTAGTTATTAACAATAAAAACAATGGCTCGCTTGAATTCGATGTCTACAGGAAGGAAACGGCTACTATTAGTTATATTCCTAACGACTCACATCATACTTTTGCACAAAAAACGGCTAGTTTAAATTTCTTGGTAAATAGATTGATTAAATTTCCATTAAGTAAAAATAGATTTAATACAGAATTAAAATACATAAAAAATGTGGCGAGATATAACGGTTACTCGGATGGTTTAATAGACAAATTTGTTAACAAACACAGAACAAAGAAAATGATATCTGAATGTACGACATTTAAGAAAGATAAAATAGAGAAAAAAATTGTGTGTTTACCTTATGAACCACGAATCACAAAGGGTTTGGAAAGTATTTTTAAGAAAGCCGATTTACATTTGACTTTTTCGACGAAAAGTAATTTAATAAAATTGTTGGGTAATCCGAAAAACAAGGCCAAAGTCACTAAAATGTCCGGTATTTATGAAATTAGTTGCAAAGATTGTGATCTTAAATACGTGGGCCAAACTAGGAGAAACATAGCCACCAGATTTCGTGAACATCTCGCACAGCTACGATGTGGTACGGTGGACAAATCATGTGTGGCACAACATATATGGGATAATAATCACCACATTGACAAAGAAAATTTGAAACTTGTCAAAAATGTTAGACATCAAACTATGCTTGATTCATTAGAAAGTATTTTTATATTAAGGTCTGTTAAGAACAAAACTTCATTGAATCGTGCGGCACCTTTAATTTCAAGTCCTTTATTTTCACTTTGCATTTGACCGCTTAAACACTCCTAATTTGTCTGGTAGAATAATAACTTACTGTCAATAACTCGGCCGGTTTATACATATACTAATCTCCATGATATAATGACTTTAAAGAGATATTATATTGCGCATATGCCCCGCCCCCTCGTATGACGTCACGTGGTGAGTACCGTTATAGAAGTCCAACTACACACTTAAACAAAGTCATTCGCAATAAAAAAGTTTCTATACGTCAGTTTAATGCGGTTGAAGTTACGCCTATATTGTCTTTCTCAGATAATATAGATCGCAGCACTAAATTTAATCTTTTTCATTTTTATTACTTCCAACTGTATGCATTTAAATATTAGTAAAATACGTAATTTCTTAAGAGGTTGTGATGAAACGTCAAACCCCACTGCACGACAGCATATTATTGTTGCATTGGACTCACTACTTGACACCATGCGCCTGACAGGTCTAAAAATAGGTAGTCTGAATATCATATCTCTCGTTATTTGTATCATGACTAATCTCTACGTTTGTCTCGACTTAAAGACCACTTCGTTTTGTTTGTATCTATGTAGTCAATATAAATACTTTCACGAAGAATTAAAATCAATATAAATATAGTTTTTATGTAGTATTTTAGTTGAATTATTTATCCTTTGTTAGAGTTAACATGGTGAGACAGACACCCGGGTTTAGTTTTCTATTTAAAAAAAAGATGAGTTGAGTTGATGTTGTTTATCTCACCAGATGTCATTGTCGGCATGATCCAATATCCACATAGTAAATTTCTAGATCGAAAGGGAACGTGCAGATTCCTTAAATAACTCGGTTCCTTTAAACCTATATTAGATAATGGCTTATAAATTTGTCGACCAGAAGATTAAAGCAGGTCTTTGACCTCGTCGTTTCACTACACAATAAACAAACGATCGATCTTGGACGACAATTTTACTTCGGACTAGTTCGTTTAACTTGACGCGATATAAATATACGGGAGCTAGTTTTTTAGTTTAGAAATTTCTTTCTCTGAAGATGATGACATTGTCAACGAAACGATCGTAAGGTCTCTGAAATATGTGTTGTGGTGATTTGGGTTTCTACAAGTGTACTTATTAGTGCTCATCACAGGTTCCAGTTTTCACATAACACTGGATTGTGTTTCTTCGCCCTTAAGAAAATGCTTGAATGGGCTTGGGCAATATTTCGAACATTTATAATAGGCAATTTTTTATAGTGTTTTTACATGAATTTTTTTGTCATTTGAGGTGAATGTGGATAGTTAACCTTTAACATTCTGCAGCTTCTACTACGAACTTTTGTAACACTTTTCACGTATAAAAAATAAATCATTTCTTGATTTGTATAATTTCTATTTTCTTTGTTGTTGTTGTCTAAACCCTTTTGGCAAAAATTTATGCACTTTGAAATAACAAAAGAAGTTCGAAAAAGCTGATTCTTTGAAAATATTTGCAACCATTCTCGACGCAATGGGCAAGAAAACAAAATGTTCTGTTTTTTTTTTTTGAAATAACTCTTAAACGTTGTGATTTCAGTATAGGAACATATAATATCATTTCAAATCAATTTTATCGCCAATTCGACTATCTAGCGAAAAATAGGTCATTTCATTTAAGAGAGAGTCATGTTTTTATATTTTTAACTCGTGCTGAAAATTATCAATTTAGAAGTTATTCTCAGGCAAACATTTTTCCTTTACACAATACCTCCGATAAAGGAAATTTTAGACTATAATTTTAAGTGGATTTCAACTTTTTGTCTAATTCCCAATGGCAGTTAGAACCCATTTTGTAAACGTCAACTAGCTGTCAGAATGACCGAGAAGAATTTGTTTCGCAAAAATCGTAAAAGATGGATATGATATAGTTTGAATAAATAAGATTCAAAATTATGAGTCCCATTTAAAAATTGCTAAAATATACTGGGCTGTTCGGTTGGAAATAACAAAGATGATGGCGATTTCTTTTAAAACCGGAAGTGCTAGAAATGTAAAAATATTTTAGTTAAGGAGAATGTAAGGAACTAAAACCAATTATAAATTTTCAAATTTTTATTCTAGCCAGATCTTCATGAACTTCTAACGACTGTTCTCGCTAAGACACCCTGTATATAAGAGTATGTATGCTTATTTGTAATAATTTTTAGTGAATTTTTATTTTAAAAAAATTCACTAATATATATAATAGTATCGATGGTGCGAATGAGCGCGAATTTGGGCCCCTAGAACCCATATCCGGGGTCAGTCTCGATTTTTATATATATATATATATATATATATATATATATATATATATATATATATATATATATATATATATATATATATATATATATATATATATATATATATATATATATATATATATATATATATATATATACAACCGATAACTCAAATAATAAATAACCGATTTTTATGAAACTCGGCAAGTAGCTTTCTTTTTTTAATGGCTTGGTTAAGTTCATTATCCAGGAAAATCAGACAAGGTTTTCCTGGAAAATTTTGAGTTTTCTTTCGAAAAAAATTTTTTCTCCAAAAATTACAAAGCTATTTGTAGATGAAATTTGGTGTACATGTTGCTTCGGGAAAGGCCTAAATATATATCAAAATTCGATTCAATTATTACAGAAAATTGAGCTATACAAATTTGAAACATTTATTTGTAATATCACCGCGTTTCATTGACAATGGCAAATCTGGCTTATACGAGATCTAGTATGTCTGAGCGTTGCCTGGCAACGTAACATTTGATCTTATTGCGCAGGTCTGCTAGACGCTGTAACTGACGTTTATCGTATAGTATTAGATTGTTTTATCGGTTTCAATTGACACATTATTTGTGTTATTTGGTAATTTTTATATACAAGTGCAAATTATTCCTTTATGATTTTATTAATGTTAGTGGGTGGACTAAACAGTGTTTGTTATGTTTTATCAACACATATAAAGGATCGAAGTTTTACAAAAAGGGCTGATATGCAACAGGTTAGTTATTTTTACTCTGATGCTTTGGCGGTAGTTTTAGTTAAGTTTATGGTTTAACGGTCCATAATTTTTAGATAATTTTCATACAAAAAATTCGTCAATGAGGAGACCGAGACTTTTGAATTTTAAAAATATTTCTTCAAATGGGCGCAAACTAGGCCCCCTGGAATCCATTTACGTTTAGTTTTGATCTGTTTATATATCTATAGGGTGACGCATTTCTACGGTAAAGCTCAATATAATTATTATTATACAAGAGACGAGAAAAAATTGCATAACTTAATTATAGGGTGTCTTGACCTGCATCTTATAAAATTATTTTGACAATCACAGGCTGGCCCATATGTCGTTTGTGATCCCTACAATTTTTTTTCGAACATCATTATTTTATTTGATTTTTTATAGAAATATATCAAGACGCAGTAAGTGCGTTTTAGTAGCAAATTTTCATTAAATGCTTCAAATTTCAATAACTCAATTTCCTATTAAACTAAGGTTTGTTGGCTAGGAAACCAGCATTTAAAGTTTATTGTCTGAAAATGTGCGTACATTTTCAAGCAATAAGTTATTTTGATAAAATTTGGCACATTGTTTCTACTATATGGGTTATACCGGTAACCAAATTGATAACTGATTGCATTAAAAAGAAATATTTGCTATTCAAAGCATTTTTATAAAAATTCACTGCCATAACGCACTTGCTGCGTCCAGACGTATTTTGATATAATGAAAGTGGCGACTCACATAGAGGCACCTTTTTTAAAATAATAATTTTCTAAAATTGGTAAAAAATGCATTCTTATGAAAAGTCTCAGCAGATTCAAATTCTCCCATGTTTTCCTGTTCGCTTGAAGACGGTGTCATCTTTTAATCACTGGCGATTCCTTAAATCGATAAAAGCCGTCTCGTTTCGTTAGAACAATACAGTTTTAATTCCCAATCTACATAACAAAGCCTATATAAATACCCCCAACATTTCGTCATGAATATCTTGTTAGTATTTGAGCAGAAATGAATGGGTTTATATCTGTATGTTGATCAGTTCATTACAAAATTCAGTAGTTGTATCACACTCAATTCATTGTTACGCAAACAATCTAAATCTATTCTTGGATTGAAATGAATTATATTATTATCTCTTCAAATGATCCTCGGAATTATACATTTATAACATCCATCATTACGAGGCATAAATGCTACATTCTAATAACCAGGATAATAATACAAACAACAATAATAATAAGCTTCCCCAAATCGCATATCTGCATGATCCCACTCAGTACTGCATATACCTGGATTTTGTGTGTTTACGATTGGCTAGCTTCGTTGGCATGCGAGTAAATATGGTGGTTGTCAAATGTTGACATTTGAACAAGTGGATGGTTGTTGTTATCAAATACTATATAATGACAATACGGGACACTCCTATGCTTTAGCATTGGTAATATTTGTGACAAGTACACTGGTGCCACCTCACGTGAAGTACTGACAACTGAGCGGGTAATTTGAATTGTACATTTACCTGCATATTCTTAATTTAGACAATTGGTTTATAATAGATGAATATACAAACTTGTACATGACAAAACAGTGACAATTTTCTGATTGTATAGTTATAAATAAAAATTTGTATCAACAATCTGCTTGAAACCTAAATGAATTCAGCATGAATAATTCTGCAAATTTCACTTACCCATAATCTTATTTCATCATAATTTAATGTACTACCTTGAAACCGCCGTTAAACTACTATTTCAAGGGTAGGTATAGGAATATACTGAAAGCTGTTTCTGAGGATTTTAAGTTACAATCTGTACTTACCTATAAATAATTGTTTTAGGTATAAATGGTAGCACAGCACATAAACTGTCCTATTAATCTAATATTTTAAAATATGTAATTGATATACTTAGTACATAATTAAAAAAATGTGCAGATGAAAGATAAGACTAACTCTTACTTCCGTGAATAAATCAATTATAGGGCCGAATCTACATGAAAACTGTCCTATTAATCTAATATTTTAAAATATGTAATTGATATACTTAGTACATATTTAAAAAATTGTGCAGATGGAAGATTAGACTAACTCTTACTTCCGCGAATAAATCACTTATAGGGCCAAATCTGCTATTTCTACTTGTCTCTTTAAAAACTTGTCTTGGGAAGATAATTAAAAGCCTTTACCAAGTAAGATAATTTTAAATGTGAAAAAATATGACAATTTATGCCATACTGAAATAAAAAAACTCTGGACGCAGCAAGTGCGTTATGGTAGTGAATTTTCTTTAAAATGTTTTTCATTGCAAATATGTGTGGTTCCTTTTTAAGAAAGCGGGCATCAATTTTGGTTACCAGTATAACCTATATAGTAAAAACAATGTGTCATGTTTCATAAAAATAACTTTATTGTGTGAAAATGTACAAAAATTTCCAAAAGTAAACTTAAAGTGTTCCCGAAAAAACCCGTTTCTTGGTCAACCTTATAGGTTAATAGCAAATTGAGCTATTCAAATTTGAAGTATTTAATGAAAATTCGCTACCATAACGCACTTGCTGAGTCCCGAATTTCTTTTCTTACAAACATGCATCGCTGAAAAATTCAAAAATGCAATAACATAAAGCGTGTTTCATTAAAAAAAAAAGAAAATTTGTATCATCAACTACTTATGGGCCATCCTGTGATTGTAGAAATATTTTTTTAAGATGTAGCTCAAGACACCCTATAATTAATATATACAAATTTTCTTCATATCTTGTATAATAACGGATATATTGAGCTTTATTGACTTTTTACGAAAATTCGACAAAAATTATATACCATTAAACGATAAACTCTAAAGCTAAGGCTACTGCCAAGCATCAGAGAAAGGGTCTATTTGAAATGAATTTTCTGGAAACATTTTAGTAAAATGAAGGACAATGACGGTTGAAACTAAGACTTCAGAGTTTGTAAAACATCCTTTTTGAGACATTTGATTTCCATATCCCGTATTAGATTCCAGTTCTTTGCCTAAATGTTGCCAATTTTGACGTTTAAATCGCAACTTTGACGTTTTGTGAAAAACCCCAATTTATTTTTATTTAAATGCCTCTAACTTTTTTTCTTTTGACCTACAGAGCTAAATTTTGGTAGGTAGCTTTTCTATAATGATATAAACCCGCGTATAAATTTGGTTGCCCTCACTTTATTAATTTTGGAGATATAAATTTTTTTTGAAAGAAAACTCAAAATTTTCCGGGAAAAACTTGGCGGATTTTCCTGGCTAACGAACCTATCCAAGACACTTGCAAAAGGAAGGTACTCACCAATTTTGACGTTTAAAATCGGGATTTTGACGTTTTGAGGAGAACCCAAATTTATTTTTCTTTGAATGCCTGTAACTTTTTTGTCAATTAACCTACAAAGGTAAATTTTGGTATGTAACTTGCCTCTATGATGTAAACCCGCGTATGAAATTTGGTTGCCGTTACTTTGTTAATTTTGGAGATATAAATTTTTTCGATTTTTTTCGAAAGAAAACACAAAATTTTCCGGGAAAACCTTGGCGGATTTTCCTGGCTAACGAACTTATCCAAGCGACTTGCGAAAGGAAGGTATGTGCAAAATGTTATCAAAATCCGTCCATTATATTTTAAGTTATAGGTGTGACACATAAATATATATATATATATATATATATATATATATATATATATATATATATATATATATATATATAAAGTCTGAAACTGACCTCGGATTTGGGTTCCGGGGGTCCTAAATAGCGCTCATTTGAAGAAATTTTTTCAAAATTCGAAAGTCGAGATCTCCTCATTAGTGAATTCTTTTTAAGAAAATTCACTAAAAATACATTTAATCACATTTGCTTATGCGATGACTTTAGCATGACGGTTCGCGTCCCCTCTGAATCAAGCCTTTATATATATATATATATATATATATATATATATATATATATATATATATATATATATATATATATATATATATATATATATGTGTGTGTGTGTGTGTGTGTGTGTTGGGGTTTAAATAATTAACTTATTAATTATTATAAAACTCGGGACGCAGCAAGTGCGTTATGGTAGTGAATTTTCATAAAAAAAAATTTATTGCAAATATGTGTTTTTCTTTTAATTTAAGAAAAGAGGCATCAATTTCGGTTACCAGTATAACCTATATGGTAAAAACAATGTGCCATGTTTCATAAAAATTACTTTATTGTGTGAAAATGTACAAACATTTCATAAAGTAAACTTAAAGTGTTCCCGGAAAAACTCGTTTCTTGGTCAACCTTATAGGTTAATAGCAAATTGGGCTATACAAATATAAAGCATTTGATCAAAATTCGCTACCATAACGCACTTGCTGCATCTGGAATTTCTTTTTTACAAACATGCATTATATTTCGATGGAAAATGCAAAAATGCAATAACATAAGGCGTGTTTGATTAAAAAAAAAAACAAAATTTGTATCACCGACGACTTTTGGGCCACCCTGTGATTGTAGAAATATTTTTTGAAGATGTAGCTCAAGACACCCTATAATTAATGTATAAAGATATTTTTCATATCTTGTATAATAACGGATATATTGAGCTTTATTGATTTTTTACGAAAATTCGACAAAAATTATATACCATTTAACGATAAACTCTATAGCTAAAACTACTGCCCAGCATCAGAGAAAGGGTCTATTTGAAATGAATTTTCTGGAAGCATTTTAGTAAATTGAAGGACAATGACGGTTGAAACTAAGACTTCAGGGTTTGTAAAACATCCTTCTTGAGACATTTGATTCCCATAGCCCGTATTAGATTCACGTTATTTGCCTAAATGTTGCCGATTTTGACGTTTTATATCGCAACTTTGACGTTTTGAAGAAAACCCCAATTTATTTTTCTTTAAATGCCTATAACTTTTTTGTCTTTTGACCTACATAGCTAAATTTTGGTAGATAACTTACCTATAAGGATATAAACCCGCGTACCATTTTGGTTGCCCTTACTTTGTTAATTTCGGAGATATAATTTTTTTTCGAAAGAAAACACAAAATTTTCCGGGAAAACCTGGGCAGATTTTCCTGGCTAACGAACTTATCCAAGCCATTTGCAAAAGGAATTTATTCACCAAATTTAATCAAAATCGGACCATTATTTTTTGAGTTATCGGTGTGATACATATATATATATATATATATAAATATATATATATATATATATATATATATATATATATATATATATATATATATATATATATATATATATATATATATATAAACATATAAAAATTGAAACTGACCCCGAATATGTGTCATGGGGGGCCTAATTAGCGCTCATTTGAAGAAATTTTTTCAAAATTCAAAAGTCGGGATCTCCTCATTAGTGAATTTTTTTAAGAAAATTCACTAAAACAGTTTTCTTATATCATTTATTATTAGTGCAAAACTTTTTGCTATCATACTCCTTTTTTTCTCATGCACTGAAAGACAAGTTATGATTGAAGCCTTTCAACCATACGTTTACGCAGTTTATCTATAAATAGGTACATGATGGTAAATATTACACAATAAATTATCTTCTGCGGATGGTACATATTGGCATAAAAGTGATTCTGAATTTGTCTTTTTGTCTGCTTCAACAAATTAATTCTTTTGGAATTGACATTGAAATGTAAAATGCACCTTGTGTCTTCAATACTATATCCAAATCAGTTCTTTTTGAAAACAGTACCCTTTTCTTGCATCTGTAATACAAAATTTTCGTCAATCAATGTTATAGTTATTATTTAGTGTTAATTATTAGGCGAATTTGTAAAGAAATTCGCTGGTAACAAAAGAAAACACAAAAAATCATATTTCTACACGTTTCGCCATCCTTTGGAAACCCATGAAATATCTTTGATAGATTTAGCACGTTATAATTAGAACAATTATAGATTGCACACACCAAACGACTAACATTTATTGTAAAAAACACAGCTCAAACATTATTATACACAGTTAAACACCAGCAATTGCTAGTGTTACACGTTTTCGAACGACGTAACATCAGTACTATCCGCTAGGGGCGCTGATATTGTTGAAACACGAAATCAGCCGCAGCGTCCTGTATTGTCATTATAAAGTATTTGTTGTTTTTTAATGCTTTGAAGACTCCCGCTTAGTCCAGCAAACCATCTATTTCTGAAATAATTATTTACAAGTCTAGCGGTTATGTTGCATAACCATACGGTTTAATGTGTTTCCTATAATACTACTTTTCTTCAATACTCTTAATACCCGCCTAAATTTAGCCATTTTAGCAGTATTGTTACTTTTATCACTTGTTTGAAGTGTATGTGAGGTTATATTGTATTCCACTGAACTTTACAACAAAAATTTCTGCAAACTGATAATCGCGGTAAAACCATATACGTTGCTGGTAACAAAGTATTATAATGGAAAAAGTGTGAGGTTAGCCAAGATAACCACAAGGCATCAAATACAGGGCTGAGGTGTAATAGTAATAGTAATATTTATTGAGACAGATTTGGCATTGTACTTTACATATGGTTTTAGTGAATTTTCATTGAGAAAATTCACTAATAGGGAGTTATAGATGGTGAGACTTTCGGAAAATGTTTTAAAATGAGCGCGAATGAGGGCCCCTAAAACCCATTGTGTTAAAACCGCGGACTGGCTCTTAAATCTGCTGGCACGGACATTTTCCACCAAAAATATTCACAAATAATTTTGAAAACGTTCTATTTTTGAAAGTATTAGAGTAACTGGAATGAAATTTATGTTGTGAATTGAAAGTAATTTGGTTTACAAAATCTAGAGTGTTTCCAAATTAAAAATAAAATCTGAAAGACATGCGTTGAAACGACTTAATGGTTAAAGTCGAATGCCATTTTCCCCCAAAAAATATACACAAATATTTTTGAAAACGTTCTATTTTTGAAAGTATTAGAGTAACTGGAATGAGACCTATGTTGTGAATTTTAAGTAATTTGGTTTACAAAATTTAGAGTATTTCCAAATTAAAAATAAAATCTGAAAGACATGCGTTGAAACGACTTAATGGTTAAAGTCCAATGCCTGCCAGACAGAGCAGTTAACTGCCATTCGGAGATCCATTTATACAACAGACATTAACCGGACATCAACGGTAACCAAACAATATAAATAACACGGATAAAACATACTACCTGAACCAATAATAGTGAAATCTCGGCCACAAATATCCTAAATGAAAGAAGTCATGAAATTGGAAATTTGCCAAGTGATTGTTTTTTAACTGGAGGATTCAATCAATTTTTCAAATACATATTTACGGCTTGATGAACGGCCTCAATTACAGTTTCAGACTGAAAATGGAGTATGATATCGTGGAAATGTAAACAAAATCAAGTCACATCTCTATAAAATGATTTTAAAACAGTTTTTCTTTTATCTTGAAACTTAAACATAATACGTCATCTAAAATCGAAACAGCCGTTGAATGTATTTCAAGTCACAATTCAATTAATCCTGTAATTAGTGGTTGGGTCCACTTTTAATATAATATAGAATACCCCGGGGTTAAGTATCAGGTAACCGAAGCTTTTATTAGCTGGCTCAGTGGTAGTATACTGGTCTCCTACGCAAAAGATTCCGAGATCGACTCACGTTGGATGAATGTGTCGTTTTTGTTTTGTTTTACTTTGACATTTGGAGAAGCAATATTGTACAATTTTGTACAGTTTAAACAAGATCCAATTTTTGTTCAAAACGCCGGAATAACTTTGTCACCCTTGAGTCTAAGGTTAGAACTTTCAGCAGACATTTTGTTATTGTTTATATTGAATCTTTACTAAGAAAATTCTTAATAGAGAATTTGTTTTTAAAAAGCCTGCTTATATGTTGGAATAATCGGTTTGATTAGGTTTACTAAAACGTAATCATCCAGGCAATTAATAGGGCAAAATAATTTCTGCGTGTATAATTTGGCAGGTACTTTACTTTTATAAATATCAACTAAGTTTTCATTCAATTAAGGGACATTACATGTGGCTCAAAAAATACATTTTATTTGTAGCTTGATGAACAACCCCAATTGGAGTTTTAGACTGAAAGTGTAGCATCATATAGTGTAAATGTAAACAAAATAATGTTAAGTCTATAAAATGATTTTAAAGCTTATCTTTAAACTTAAACATAAGATAGTCGTTGAATGGGTTTCAAGTGCCAAGTCTATTAATTATATAATTAGTTGTTACGTTTACTTTTGGTATAACATAAAATATGCCGAAACATGAAATCGCTGTCAAGTATCAGGTAAACATATCTTTAGTTAAAGCATGTCAGCTGGTTTAGTGGTAGCGTGGTTGTTTCCTACACAGAAGTTTCCGAGATAGATTCCCGGTCGACGAATGTATTTGAAAAAGATCTCATTTTCTTTAATACGCCTGAATAAGTTTGTCACCTCTGAGTCCAAAATTATAATTTTCAGCAGACATTTTGTTGATATTGAATCTTTATTAAGAAAATTCATTGATAGAGAATTTATTTTTAAAATGCTTTTTTAGCTGTTGGAAGAACCCGATTGATTAGGTTGACTAAAACGAAATCATGCAGGCGATTAATAGGGAAAAATACCTGCTACGTTTATATTCTTTACTTTTCGAAATATGAAATAAGTTTTCTTCTGGAAAGCTTTTGTTACTTTAGTGAAGTTTGTAATACAAGTATCTTTCAAACAGACTTACACAATATAGCAAAATTTAATTTTCTAGCTTCATAGAAAATTAAGTTTTGGGCATTTTTCTTAAAAGAAGTTAGAACACAATATTTCTTTGATAATAGGCAGATATCAATGGTAGCACTTTCGAAAGAATTCTTCAAATGTACGCGTATTAGGACCTCCAAAATCAATCTTCAACGTATAAGTTTAAAGTATTAACTTTAATAATATGCAGTATACTTTTTTTTTACTTCTGTAAGTCGTACCAAGTGGACTTTTGCCAAATTAACAAAAATTAATTCGGCTGATTTAGACAGTTGATTGATATGGTAAACGACCAAGAAGTGGTTGAACTTGGTCATAACGGTAAAGAAGCTGTTAGTATCGAAAGCGAACAAAGTGATGAATGGGAGCCAGAAGACGAATCACGGCTGCAAGGCCAACTGAGAAGATTGACTACAACGTAAACCAATGATGCCACAAATTCGACATGCTCAAGTCATTTGCTATACCAAGTTGATCGAAAATAGTGGCATCGTCTTTTTTGATACTTTGTAGATTCTAATATTATATTCAGTCACAATGCCAAATCACATGACTTTCAAAACTATCGTTCCTCGTGAATTTAGATCTGATACAAATTATCATATGCTTATCCATACAAGCTCACGAAGATGTGCACAGTGCAGCTCTTTAACCCTTATGTGGCTGACGGTGGTACCCGGGTACTTTTAATGCGTACAAATTGGAATTTTGAGTTTTCGAGAAGCCCAATCAAGTCGAGCTTCTAGGACATCTTCAACTAGATCATTTTATATACAACTTGTAAATTTTAGACATTAGGAATATACAGAACTCGATTTTTTTGCCTTGAAAAAAAATTTGCACAGTCCTGGCGGACGGTGTTACCAGGGTACCACTGAGTAATTGATACAAGAAAACAGTAAAAAGGACTATACTTTCAATATATTTTATTGTATTCATTGCTATATTCACAAACGAATCTCACAAATATCAAATGGGGTTTTATCCTTGCATTCAAGGCAATGCACTGTTTGATCCGTGTGCTGGAGGCATACAGGATTCTTGCAAACAGCGCATATCTTGCGAGTTTTTCTTTTCAGTTTGTCGTCTCCGCGATAGCATATTTTGCATATACCTTTCACCGAAATGCGTCCAGAAGAATCTCGATCGGGCACAGGATTGGAGTTATGTGGCACTTCCAGGGAAACAGCCAGGACGCTTTCAATGGCGTTTTTCGTAAATAGATTTCGCAATACAACTGTATTTACGCTTCTTTGGGTCAGAGCAGGCCAACACAAGTCACGCGCTAGGTCTTTCAGGAAATTTCGCCTTTTATTAGTGTTCTGGTAATAAGTGGGATTGTTTTCCGTGTAAATTACATAGGCAGCCAAAGCTGCTACATACAGTATGTTGAAAAAAAGCCAACGGCCACCAACTTGTTCGCCTTTTGCAGATATAAGTTCCCAACATTTTGTCCATAATGTCTACACCTGGCTTAGTTTGATTGTAAAAAGAAATAACCTCAGGTTTTTTCTTCAAGGTGTCATCAACTACGTCTGTAGAGTGCATTGTGGATAATAAGATTACGGCTTTGTTCACCTTTGAGACATACGAACATAACATGGCATCTCTATGAAAAGCAAACATTGTCGAAAAGGCGGGCCGTTCCTTATTAGGTAGAAGATCTTTAGGAATATATGGTTTGTTCTTCCTTAGTGTGCCAACCAGAGTGAGCCCATTTGATTTAAGCATGCGAGCAAGAGGAAGTGATGTAAAGAAGTTGTCGGTAGTGATATTACGTCCTGAACCCTTGTAAGGTTGACATAAGCGCATCACAGTTTTTTCACCAATATTCACTTGCCGCTCATTCCCTGCCAACCTTCCTGTGTAAATTGAGTCTTGACACGGATAAAAAGTTATTGCATCGCATACCCAGAACACCTTTATGCCATACTTGGCAGGTTTTGAAGGAATGTACTGAGTGAACTTAGTTCTTCCGCGGTAGGGGAAGAGTTGTTCGTCAACAGTTAGATGTTCATTGGCCTTGTAAAGCTTCAAGAGATTTTGGTTTAGAAGCAACCAAATATTGCTTATTGCAGCAGCTTTGTCATTTTCAAGTCTAGTTGGTCGTGTTGTGGGGTTATCAAATCTAATAAAGCGAAGAATCTGCTTGAAGCGGTCCCTACTCATTGCTGCTTTTACAGTGGTAAGGCGTCTGACTTCCACAATTCATCAATGTGTTCAGTATTAGATTTATGAACACTAGCCATTACTAAGATCCCAAAGAAAGCATCAAGTTCCTCATAAGTGATACGTTTCCACTGTTTTGGTGCTGATGGTGAATTCTTATTGAAATCATAATACACTTGATTTGCCTTGCGATTTGACTCCCTTATGATAATCGATTTCCTTTCGGGTGTCACCAAAGCATTGAATGTATCGGTACGAGTATACAAAGCTGTTTTACGACTCGGGCCAATCAAAATTTACAAACAGGAAATTAGAAACAAAATTGGGAGAGAACAGAATACTATTACACACCTGACCCTCGAATAATATTATACGATCGGGTTTGGGATGATGGTAATGGTGTCTTATTCCAGATAGTTGAATCCGGACTCCGATATGCATCAGCTGGTGGTGGAGATGTTGTATGTTCTGCCTCTGGGATTAGCTCCTTCTCTACGTCGCTGTCAACCTCCACTTCTCTTTCGATAGGAACCGTCTCGCCTGCGCGAACGTCTTCAATATCTGATTCTTCATCGTTTGCCGTCGGCACATAATCCTTGTCATCATCATCTTCAAATTGTTCACTGAATTCCTCATCAGACATCTCACATACCCTGAACATCTGTTCATCTGTTATTCTGTATCGAAAACAGATTAGATTATAAGGGAAAAGTTTATGAGTATAATTGTGTGCATAATGTGCTGCATGTTAGCTGAGCTGTCACGGGTTATGGCAAGCAAGTGATAAAAACAACCATAATAGTACATCGAAGATATATGAATTTAAGACTGTAACATCTCATTATTCCAGCACCAAATCCTGCGTTCCCAGGAGTTATTTTCTAAACTTGTGCCAAAGGAGGCCTTACAAATAATTACACAATAGCAAGGTTTCTAAATAATATCTACTATAAAGCTAGACTATGAAATTATAACATACAAAGAATAAAACATACTTATCTAGTTGAAGGTGACCTCTGGAATCGTACGGAAGATCATCAACAGTGGACCGACGGGTGTTGTACTTTTTAGAAGCTCCACTGCACTCTCCGCCATCAAATCCACCTCCTGTGTTGGTTTGCAAGCGAGAAATTTCCATTTCTTCCACTAAAACTGCTCTCTAGTAAATCACACCACACATTAAATGCAAAATTGTTGTGGTTATTACGGTATGCTCGCGCAGTCGCACACATATACGATACACGACACGCCTCATTTATTTAAATGCACAGTGGCACCCGGGTACCACCTCCCGCCATTTACGTTGCATTATTTGTGCCGCCACATAAGGGTTAAAGAAGCCACACCGAACTGCCTGGATATGTTATATTTGCAGCGTTCGGTTATGTTGGAAGTAGATTTCGCCTAGTAGTTACCTGAATTAACCATTATTTATCTATTTTTCAATCGTATATAATTATGTCTTTTTGTTATTCTTTGTATATTACTATGTCTGTTTGCAAATATATACTATAAAAAATGTGTTTTTTTTTAACGAACAATTAATTCCGTGCATAAAAGTCTAAAACAAAAAATATTGTTGTTAGGATAACTATTTTGTTCACGCAAATAAATAAGCTGTTCGTTTTCAACTTGATTTCTAAGTCCTAATCGCTATACTGCTACACTAGTTTCCAATGTGGAAAAATATGACGTGTTGTACACAATAGTCTGCCAAAAAATTACACTTGCACTAATCAACAAAAAATAGAAAATGTTGTTTCTCGGATTAGGAAACTTAATTATCAAACTTCGGCGAGGGAAGGTGAAACTATATTGCTTTGTACAAGCTTCAAAACTCTAACTAAATAAATATTTTCGCACAGACATGGTTAAGAAAAGGTATTTTCATATACTAAAGCTACTTGTAGAGTTTTAAAAATGTTTCCTAATTTTGGGAGAATAAATATATACAACGATTTTTGCGTTTTCCACATTCAACTGGCAAATGAAGTGAGAGCGAAAGACCATCCAGCAACACTCTTCTACGACTACTCGCTACTAAGTACCAGAAGGATGCAAATCACAACAATTCTCTCAATAAGTAGCGGACGCCTAAGCAAAACTTGAGCATAAAGATATCTCAGAGGAGTTCGGATGTTTGATTAACACGCTGAATATTATACAAGTCTTAGAAACATAATTTAATAGAGCGCCAGCAACTATTTCGTAACATGTGGCAGAGTTTAGGATGTCGTTACTAGTTGAGAGGGGAACTATGATGGCTCGGTGACCTAGGATCAATATCACAACGCACAAGGTGCCAGATCAATAATCAATCTATCAAACACTGTCAAGCATTTAACGACGCAAGAAACCGCTATGTCCGCAATCTTTCTGAGGCAAAAAACTGGTTTAACACCCACATCAAAATCAAAGTCCTTTCAAGCTCCAACGGCAACAAACCCTTCTGGGCTCTTGCTAAATCTATTGGGAATAATTTCTGCAAGAGCACATTCCCACCTCTTGTTTCATTGGATGAAATTGTTTCTAGCGCCCTGGGCAAGGCTGAACTTTTTGCCTCGTTGGTCGCCGGCAATTGTACTCTCAACCCACTTTCAAATGTTCAACCACCAACAGTCCCCAATGTCGCGCATAAAATGACGGATATCATTTTCAAAACAAAAAGGTACGAATCCCAGCAATTGTTCTCAAAAAATGTGCACCAGAACTTGCTCTTGTCCTGACTTTGTCTGTTTCAGACATATTACAATAGAGGCATATTTCCTGGTAACTGGAAAACTGCTTGAGTACAACCCGTCCCCAAGAAATGATCCAAAGCGCTTCCTAGCAACCACAGGCCTTTCAGTCGTCTCTAAAGTGATGTAAAGGTACATAATCACCGAATTACTAAAATTTCTTAAAAAACACACTCTAATCCACGACAGGCAGTATGGATTACGTCAGCGCAGATCAACTGCCGACCTCCTTTCCTTTGTCACCCATTCTTGGAACAAGTCTATGGAACTACAAGGTGAATCCTAGATTGTCGCACTAGACATATCCAAAGCATTCAACCATGGGTAGCACGCAGCTCTGCTTAATAAACTTCTGACCCATAGCTTACCACCAAAACTCTGTACCTGGACAGCAAGTTTTTTCTCCAACCGGAGCATTCCTGTTGTTGTGGATGGCCGTTTCTCTAAACTGTATACAATTAATGCAGGAGTTCCTCAAGGTTCAGCTTTAGCCCCTACTTTGTTTATTCTGCACATCAATGACCTCCTCTCTAGCACATCCAACCCAGGTCACAGTTACGCGGATGACAGCACCCTCCACTCAAATATACAATATTCTAAGCCTATCTCTTTAGCCCAATTAGATGAGGATCTCAAACTCATGGAGGTTTCTGTCTCTGTGGATCTCCAAAAAATATTAGACTGGGGAAGTATAGTATAGTATTTGGGCTGTGAGCCCTCATGGTGTGTTGTTGAAATAAAATATATATAAAAAACACGGTACTACATGACCACAGGGGTTATCAGCACTATACTGCTTCTATAATCAACAAAACGGGAACTCGAGCAACTCTTTACTTGTCTACTAGTTTTAGAGCTTAAGAATCAATCGTATGGTCAGCAAATGAGAATGCTAGATATAATGTTGACCCATACCTTCACAAATCCATTAACAGCGGTAACATAAGTACTATGCTATGATAAAAACAATGTACTGTATAGTAGTAGGGACCTATATAAACACAGTTAGGTCCATCTAATATATAGGTAATCAATGGCGGTTAATAACACGAGCTATTAATTAACATCAGCTCACTATATTCACTTAAATTGATTACACTATGGTGGCGTTCACCAGGTCCACCGACTTTATCGGTAGGTCATCGCTGATGATGACGTTAGCAGACGCTATATGTCACGCAAGTTTAACTGTCAGATGAAATATAGCGCAGAAAAAGGAATATTTATCGTAGACAATGGCACAAAACTATATCACACAACTAACTGAAATGCATCAAATGAGGTGATTGTTATAAATACTCATCTGAGCGATATCGAGGGAAGGCAGCTTCACCAGCGTAATCTAGACCGGCGTCGGCACCAGGCCATGAGCATCACGGCACGCTTGCTACAACACCCCAGCATCAACGGCTTATACACTGTAATGACCTATATACGTTACTCTCAATTACACTGGAATGGTGGTGACCCTAAAATGAATTATTATTATACTGGCTGTAGGTACCAGCCTGCCTTGAAGGACGACTTCATAAACTAGACGTGGTGACAGTGACCCACAAAATGGCCGCGGCTACTATAGCATCTGCCGACTTCAACACCAGGAACAGAAGAGAGCTCTACGGAGACGGAGGCGTGACAGCCGTCCTATCCACCTACACATGCGCTACAAATTTAGTCGTACCAACCCCTAGACATCGGATAGTCTCTCCGCTAATAACCATAGAATATAACTACCTGCTGCACAGAAATAAAGAGAGACAGTATATGACCCCCAGCGTCACTGTATATTTACCATAGACTTAATAAAATTATACGAGCAGGAGTACTAAAGGTATCACCTACTCGAGGATTATGGACGAATACAGACCCGGTCTCTGTCAACCTAAATAACTCACTCACGTGGGATCACATTAGATACAAACAAAATCTTTTAAATTGATGACATGTTAACAATAGAGAACAAGTTACGACAACTGGGTCGTAACAACACATTGTCCTGGTGAGCATACAATTGTGGTCAAAGGGTAATATTTTAAGTGAATGCAGATCATAGCTACTCATACTAACACAAGCTTATCATTATTCACAGGTGTAACAGAAAGTGGAGACACAAAATTGAAGATGCATTAGCTAAAGAGTAATGACAGTAAAAAATGACGATAAACATTAATTAAGTACTGCCGTAGTTCTAGGGTACCAAAAAATATGCTGCAAGTGAAGGAAAAGCTCCATGTGCTATTTCGCAGTCGTCACAGCCCATCGTCAGCTCTACATTCGCATATGCCACTGACTTTAATGCAAAGGTGACATTTTTTCCTGGATACCTTTTGGGTAGAAAAGTCATCTTACGTTTTTGTCGTGGGACCCACGGTTTCCAAGATACTTCACTTTGTAAGAATCTAAGTTCAAATTTAAAACTGGCCATGGTTAATTTCTAACAATTGGTTACTAATTAATGTTTCCATGTCAGACTGTGGTTTGAGTTTGATCCGCCACAATTTTGCAGTTAATTTTGTAAAGTATTTGATATCCATTTAGAGTTTAGATTGTGTTAATTTTGTTCCTATTTTACTTCCACATCGTCAATACGTGCGGAATTATGGCATCGGCGACAAAAATGTAAAAAAAATTTCGCGTAAACGTCGTAAAAAGTGCCAAAACATATAAAAAATATGAGTTGGGAACGATTTTTCTTTGTCTGTCGGTCTGCCAGTCTGTCAGTTTGTCCGTCTGTCTGTGTGTCTGTATGCCTGTAAGAGTTAGCACCCGCCAAACGAACGGTTGGGATTGTTTTTGGGTAAAATCGCTCCAGGGGGTAGGGAATAAATGGGGGGTGGGGTGATTCGGGGAAAATTTACATTTTTTCGTTAAAACTAAAGTAATATAACATTTTAGGGTTTGTTTATTAGATTTTTTTTGATTTCATCAAACATCTGTTCTTCTGCCCTGAAATTAAATTAGGTTTGAATATGTGGGGTGGAATATCAGTGACATTTTTTTTGTTGTTGCTAAAATGGCGTAAAAAGTCTAAAATATATAAACAGCTTGATTCTGGAACGAAATGTTCTGTGTCTGTCGGTCTGTGGGTCGGTCGGTCTGTCGGCCTGTACGTCTGTCTGTTAGTAGGCGCAATAACTTTTAAACCAATTGAGATATAGTATTAAAATTTGGTGTCCAATTAGCACCCGATAAAGCAACGCTTGGAGTTGAGTTTGGGTAAGATCGCTTGAGGCGGTAGGGAATAAATGAGGGGATGATTTGGTGAATGTTGCCACTTTTCGTTAAAACTCGAGTAATATAATGTTTCAGAAGTTTATGGGTACAAGAATACAAATATTTTCTTTGTGTTCATTTCATGGACCCCAAAGCCATTTCATGAGAATGTCTTTCTGCGGAGAGTAGATTATCACAGTTATGTGGAAGTTATGATTCAATTTTTAGCACTATTTTTTATTCGAAAAACTTACTGTTCTGTAGCTAATATGTGATTTGATGCACCTGTGTATATTAGCTATTAATAGTCATGTCGGGGTGGAAACCCAGTCTCCAAACAAACTTGTTGGATCTTTCGTTAACTTTGGATATAATCATCAGTCTTCTTTTGCCTGTTCTATAGAGAGGCAATTTAACATATTTTATCAAAACGTCAGGGGCCTCCGGACACGAACCAATGATGTTTACTCTTTTGTTTGCTCGCAGGCATATCCTCTTGACTGTTTTACTTTCACTGAGGCTTGGCTGGATAGTGACATTTATAGTAGCGAACTGTTTGATGATCAATATATTGTCTACAGATCAGATAGGGATTTTTCTTCCTCTTGTAAGACTAGGGGAGGTGGCGTTCTGCTTGCTGTGCATGCTCGCTTTGCAACTCGTCGCCTTGATTTTCGGAGGGACTGTGGAGGCTTTGATGCTCTTTCTAATATTGACATTGTGGGAATTAGAGTCTCGGATCATTGGGCCTCGCTTAATGTTTTTGTTGTTTATATACCTCCCAATACTCCAACTAATGACTATTACCTCTTGTTTGACATTCTCGAGTCCCTGTGCATAAAATATGGTTCCGAGACATTCTTAGTTGGTGATTTTAACATGCCTAAATATACTTGTTGTCGTCAGAACGACCCCTCCGCTCGTGTGTCTGCTTTTCAAAATTTCTGTAATCTACTACTCCTTGGACAGTTTAATCATGTTGAGAATAATAACAACAGGATTCTTGACGTGGTTTTCTCTACAGACACTTGCTTGGTGGGGGAGGCTCCCGATTCGCCCGTGATTTCTGATCGTCATCACCCCCCTTTACTCATAGAGTTTCCGCTTAGTGGTTCTGTGGTCTCTTCCCCTGCTGGTGACACTAGGTAAAGGTCATATAACTTTCGAAAAGTGATTTTGTCAGATTGTATGCGGAGCTCAGCGACTTGTGCTGGGATGGCATCGATGGGCTTCAGGATGTCGATTCTATGCTTGACTTTTTCTATTCCAGAATTTACGACTTGTTTGATATGTATGTTCCCATGACTGCCCCAAGAACATGTAATAGGTACCCCCCATGGTTTTCTACAAAAATTAAGGTTAGTGTAAAATATAAATATTCATTTTGGTGTAAGTTTAAGAAGTCTGGAAATGTGGAGTTTCTGCATAGATTTAGGGAGCTGAGACAAAAACTTAACAGAGACATTTATCTTTCTCGAGTAAATTACTTTCAGAGGGTTGAAAGAGAGATTAGGTCAAATCCTAAAACATTCTGGAACTGCTCTTCTCGACGCCGTCGAAACTTTTCTATTGGTAATTTATCTAACCAGCAGCAGGCAGCTGACAGTTTTGCTTTTTATTTTGCGGGATGTTCTAGCTCCACCCCCACCTCATCGCCTACAGCCGCCACTCTGGCTTCGGGTGACATCACAATGTTCTTTGTTGATGACTTTACAGATGACGAAATTATTACAGCCGCTAAGAGAATTAAGGCTAACATGTCCTGTGGACCTGATCTGATTCCCGGTTTCTTGGTGCGCGACTGCTTATATGCTTTCCTTGCTCCACTTAAGAAAATTTTTAAACTGGTTCATAGATCTGGAACATTCCCCGCGATTTGGAAGCTGTCACGGGTTTTCCCTGTCTTCAAGGTGGGGGATAGTGGTGATCCATCAAACTATCGACCAATAGCCATACTATGTGTCTTTTGTAAGATTTTCGAGGCCTGCCTTTTTCAGCGATCACTGTTTCACATCAAAAACAGACTCTCTATTTCTCAGCATGGTTTCATTCCAGGTAGATCGACTGTGACGAATTTGATTGACGTTACACAGTTCATTGCGTCCGCTCTTGAACGCTCTTCATAGGTTGATGTTGTGTATAGTGATCTATCTAAGGCTTTCGATTGTCTAAATTACTCTGTTTTAAATGACAGGATGAGGGCTATCGGATTCTCCGAGGGCTTGCTTGGCTTGTTCAGACCTTACCTTGACGGAAGGACACCTATCACGTAACTTCGGGAGTGCCGCAGGGTTCCATACTCGGTCCATTACTGTTTAATATATTTATTGACCCAGTTAAACATGTTTTACATGTTCCTTTTTTAATGTATGCAGACGATATTAAGATTTTCGCAAATATTTCGAGTGTTGATGACTGTTTGCGGCTCCAGAACTGTCTTCATATCCTTGTTGAATGGTGTTGTCGGAGTGGTCTTTCTGTGAATGTTTTCAAGTGTTGTGTGATGTCCTTTACTCGAAATAAGCACGCAATCACTTTCGGGTACAATATAGGAGGGCTTCCACTTGACCGCCCCGGGACAGCTAAGGACCTTGGAATTACTTTTGATGGTACTCTATCTTTTAAACCACACTATGAGCAGACTGTCAGTTCTGCTTACAAAACTCTAGGGTTTCTGATAAGAAATAGCAAAAATTTCTCACAGACTGACACCCTCCTCCTGCTCTTTAGCTGTTTGGTTAGGTCTCGACTTGAATATGGCTCAGTTGTGTGGGCTCCCACTTATGAGATACATGTGGCAAGCCTGGAATCAGTGCAAAGGAAATTTCTAAAAAATTTTAGCTTTCGTGAGGATGGTCGATATCCGTCTATTGGTTTTCCTCAGGAAAGTTTACTTCTTCGCTTTAGTCTTCAGAGTCTGTCTATGCGCAGGCAGTGCAGTTTCATTATATTTTTATATAAACTGGTTAATTCTGTGTTCGACTGCCCTAGTCTGCTTCAGCAACTTAATTTCAATGTGCCTTGTATTGCAGCACGTTTTCCAGGCACATTCTATCTCCCGACTGCTCGTACACGATTGCTGCGATCGTCTCCAATTTACCAGATGTACAATGATTACTCTGTACTGCAAGACGGCCTAGGTATCTTCTCATGTAACATATCAGAGATAAAAATGTTTTTCAAAGCGATCTCATCTGTGACTCTTTTTTTGTATTGTTAGCTTGATTGTTGTTAGTTATTATGTTTTGTGTATTGGCTCGTCCTTAATTTGGCTTTTAAGCTGTTGGATGGTGTATGAATAAATAAATAAATAAATAAATAAATAAATAAATAAATAAATAAATAAATAAATAAATAAATAAATAAATAAATAAATAAATAAATAAATAAATAAATAAATAAATAAATAAATAAATAAATAAATAAATAAATAAATAAATAAATAAATAAATAAATAAATAAATAAATAAATAAATAAATAAATAAATAAATATAAAGTCATGTCAGTGCGGAAAAGACTATATTGAGGTGAAAAAGGAAAGAGTATAATTTTGTTTTTGTCTTTTGTCGTCAATATGACCAGAGAGTATGTGATTGCTTTTAATTTGTAAACTACTTTGCATACTACTTTCTATTTTGCGTGTTAAAGATAAAAGCTTTCATAAACGTTTATGGTAAAAAAGTGATTCATTAAACGGAGATTAGTATAAGTAGCAGCGAAATGACTTTCAGCCTTAATGGTACACTTATGTTTTAACGAAAGAATTGTATAGTACAGCACTTAGGTAATACATTCGTGACATTGTTCAAGATTTGTTAGGTTGATTATACGAAACTATTTTATATGAAGCATGTTTATGTTATTGCTTTATTATTGGTATACATATATTTTAGTGAATTTGGTACCAAATATGCGCTAATGACGACACCAAACCTTTTAGGATAGCTACATAAAGCATTGTTAGCTAATTTCGTTGTTAAATATGGCTGCTCTATAGCGATCAATGATTTTGGCATCGTACGAGGTAAGCGCCAAAGTTTCCTGGCCAGGGAATCACAGCGGGTTAAAATTTGGTAAGACATTGTTTCGAGTCTTATTAGCCTTCGAAAAAAAAAACAGAAATATATTTTACGACAATTCGTTTTCTTATAACTGACATTTGTAATCACCATGTCAGAAGTCACGAAAATTGACTACAAAGCTGTGATGAAATTCCTTACTCGAGAGGGTCTTCCACTTCTGTTGAGTCATGAATAATATTTCATCAATATATTATTTATTTCTTAATCTCGGTTTGCAAACCAGCATTAGTGATTTGTTTCAGAATTCAAAGAACTTGCTGAGTTCAGCTGTTGTATGTGACCTACTCAAACACCTATGGGTATGATGTGCAATGCCACGATGTTTTGCTGTAACAAGGTCAATTTGCAAACGCTGTAAATTAGCGAATATAAAACTGTTGAGGCATAAATTAAATATATAAATATTAATAATAACCTGTAAAAGTACCAAATATTTTAGAACTAACTATTTAACATTTTTTCACATCACTTGTATATAGAAAGAATCAAGGGTAAACAGTCAAAGTGCTGTTATATCCTATATAATCAACGGTGAAAATACAGTCAGATAGTTGTGTTTTTAAATTGTATATATATATATATATATATATATATATATATATATAATATATATATATATATATATATATATATATATATATATATATATATATATATATATATATATCAAAGAAAACAGGCAAAGTGCTGTTACATCGTATAGAATCACGTTTAAAAACCACCAGGGAGCTGTATTTTATGAACAAAAGCAAAGCAAACAGTCTAGTGCTGTTATATGCTCAACAGAAGGATACAAAAAAAAATTAAAAAAAACTCTTGTTTAAGACCAGGGGCAGCTAGGCCAGGAGATGGGCCAAAGATTTACTAACATGGATACAGACTCAAATTATTCAGAAAGTAAAGATACCGTCTTTTCTCTTCCCCTGTCGTCATATAGCACAGAAGAAGGGCAAGAGCCACAAATAGGGGGACAAAATTGCGACATGGAAGATTTCTTAAACCTAAGAAATATGGCAGAAAATGAAATACAACAAACAACTTTAGGACCCATATGTCAATTACACTTGACAGGGATAATAAGGCAATGGGTAACAATAAACAAAAACTATAAAAAGATTAGAAACAGAGAAGGACTCTGGAAGCAGTAATGTCGTATTATCGAACAAATAGATTTAAAAATAGGCCTACTAATAGCTCAGAAAAAAACATCACCATTAAATATTCCATTCTTCACTGAAAATAATAAGTAATAGACTTCAGACGAGGATTGCTACTTGATTGATCTAGTAAATGAGTTTGGCGAATTAATTAAATTGTCGGCTTTGCCATATGAGTCTGGCAAAAAATTTTAATTGTCGGCTCTAGTAGATGAGTCAGACAACGTTTTTCAATGGCCGGCTCTGACAAATGTGCCAAACAAAAATTTAGAATTGCGGGCTCTGATAAATGGGTCAGGCGAAATTATTGAATTGCCAGATCTGGCATATAAGCCAGGTAGAAATTTCGAATTACCAGCTCTAACGAATGAGTTCGGTGAAATTATTGAATTGCCGGCTTTGCCATATGAAATAAGCATTGAAGGCCAAGCAAAAAAAGAAGTCTGAATAGAAAACCTTTTTCAAGAAACTACCCGTAATGAAAATTATATAGCAAATGAAGAAACCATAGAGGCCCCAGCACAGAAATGGCCCACAACATAGAAATTGCAACCTACCCCATACCAAGCAAAGAAATTACAGCAATCACAGAAGAACCCATGGTTCGCTCAAAAAATATCCTGATCATTGCTTACAGTGTTCGGAGATATTTTCCAATCAACAATAAACAAATTGCAGACAATTTTATCATAAAAATAGCCAAAAACGAAGTAAAGGAACAACCTGGGGTATATTGGGCCCAAAGAAGATAACTATCCGGGAATAAGCCTACTCCGCTTGAAATCGAAAAGAACTGCAAGATATTCTACGATCGACTCAAAGAAGGAGATAGGTGAATAAAATCATCAAGAAACCCAAATGTATGGCTCAATAGATTTTCTGGTGGAACTATATTAAAAAATTTGTGGCCAGCAAATTTCTAACTGGCCTGTCCTCCCGTTCTTGCTGGTTTCGTTATGCTGGTGGTAGTAAACATCAAAGACATCAAAGGTACACACCTTTACATTGCTGTTTTGGATAATTGTACCAACCAAGTCAAAAGGATGAAAGAAGTCGGCTTAAGGTTCCATGGGGCTGCTGCACGGCCGGTATATCTTCTTCTAAGCGATTTTAAACTGGGGACATTCCAGTAACTCCTCTTGGTTGAGTTCTATCAGTCTGGCCCATCACCTGTTCTGTCAGTTATTTAGGTGTGATTTCTGTGCCTTTCATGGCCATCTTCATTTGTTCTTCCAACCCTTGCACTTCTTTCCATCGTTTGTTCAAAGCCTCTGTCACATTTTCTACTTTACTCTTCACCACTCCTATTTTATTGTCCACATTTTCTACTTTCTTGTCCACATTTTCTATTTGTTCGTTGATCTGTTCAATTTCTTGTTTTACATCGACTCTCATATTCTGGAACATACTTTGGAGGTGTTTTTTGTCTTCTTCGCGTTGCTTTTTGAGGTCTTCTTTGTCTTCTTCGCATTGCTTCTTGATGTCTTCTTTGTCTTCTTGTCGCCGCTTTTCGTCTTCTTCGCGTTACTTCTTGAGGTGTTCTTTATCTTTAAGACGCCGTTTATCGTCTTCTTCGCGTTGTTTTTTCAATAAGTCCATCAACTCTTTGATTTAAGCCATATCTTCTTAGTCAGTCGATCTGGTGTTTACCATTTACAGCTAGCTTACTTCCGCCTTTATATACCCGCTGTCCCTTCCACCTCGCTTCGGGAGTTTTCCATTGCAGAATGTTCCACGACCTTCTTTTGCTAGAAGGTTCTGTGAATACAGAACGGCTCCGTGTATATACTGGGGGTGTATATACAGGCTGATCCAAATGTGGCCATCACTCCTATGTTACGCAAGAGATGTTTCTTGTACTATAAGGGCTCTCTGCGTATACAGGGTGTAAGGGTTCTCTGCCTATACAGGGTGTATATACAGGGTGTTTTGGTTGCGCATATCTCAGTTATTTATTCTGACGGGGTACAAGTTGGTAACTTTGTTATTTTTGGTCCTGGAGGGTGGAGCCTTCGCCTGTGATGGGTCGCCCCAGACACCAACAGGGGATGGAGAGGCGGTGTTGCCAGATTATTCAAAAATTCTCGATGTTGGGGAAGTTTTGGATATGTGACAACACCGCACCCGCATCTCTTGAAGTGCTTTGTAACAATACTAAAAATATTTTAATGTAAATTCGATGCCAAAACGCAGTTGCTGCGTCCAAACCTTCTCATCCATATTTAGTTGGTGGCTTTGCATTTCTGATTGATTTTGGTTTGTGAACTCTACAAGTGTAATTTTCATGTCAGTACATTTCAATAATGATAATAATAATAGGAAAAAAATTAATGTCAATCAGTAAAAAATTGGACAGGATTTCTTCCGACACCAATTTTATTAACTGGAAAGTTATATCAGTGAACAAAGCAACAACGTTAGAGGCTGTGAGAGGATATATTTGGTTTGAAATATTAGTTAGATTCACAGAACACCCCCTAAAGAAGGGAAACGCCAATGCTGACGTTTTGAACAATATTGCAGCGCCTCTGGCGGATGCGATGAATTTTAGTCACACGCGGGAAATTTGATTTGATTTTCATTTAGCAAATCCAAATAAATTCTATTTAATTTTATACCACTGTCAGTAAAGAGGTTAAATTAGCCAATTAATTTTTTTAATGATTTTTATAGTGAAAGCAAAACAAGTTATGTTTTAATAACACCCATACGCCTGTTTTAAGCTTTGCAATCATAGGAAAAATTAATTGGCAATTTGAACCTTTTAACACTTGCAGCTTCAGTTTTTACTATATCGATACGATTAATGAAAAATCAAACAAGATAAAATACACTTGTGTTTTATTAGAACATTATTACTATTACATTTATTTAAAAACCATTTTAATTCTGAAAGTAAGATGAAGTGTATATTGCCATTCCTTAGCGATAGGTAGGTATATTACAGCAGTCTGGTGCTTGTACAATATTATATTTGTCCTTACATAATAATGACAAGTATGTGTTATAATAATGAAGAAAAGAATGAGAGCAGTAAATACACTTTGTAGAACTCAATTCTCGGCAACATATTTTAAGTCAGTATAGTGTTTTGCAATTTTACGAAATGAAAAACCTGCCTGAGGTGTTTTGCCATATTCCAGCTGGAATTGACATTCCTGACCTGCCATCACATCAGTTTGTCTAAAGCTTATGAAGGAAAAATATATTCACATGACCACAATGTATGGCAAGGTTGGTTTTTCCTTCTTTTAGGGTATGTATAAATGACGTCATATTGTCATTTATTAGAAAAACATTTCTGCACCCCTTAATTTTCTTCTTTATTTAAAATGACACTTGGTAATATTCATCTAGCAACAGTGTACACTATTAGACTTTCTGGTCGCCTTCCGAATCCACCCGATCCATTGTTTACTTCTGAGATGTTGTATAAATAGAAATAGAAATTTTTATTTACACTTTAAAATATATGAATACTTACTCAAAGGAAGATGTAATATGGGAACAGCAGTTCTTTTCAGGCCAGTTCTCATTTCAGGTACTTTATCCTCATCAACGAAATGACGATCACAAACATAAAATCTATCGGAAATGACTAGTGGATATAAACCAAGCATCTTTGGATTTTGTACAGCTTTCACCCATAGTCATCAAAATGGTCTTCTGATGATTTCAACAGAAAACGATGTCTTTTGCTAAATAATTCCAGACACCCCGGTACAAAATTAACAATAAATCGTTTTCTTGGTTGGTATCATATTTATATCCACAAAGCTTCTGTAAGAAAACGTTATTTACTTATAACCTATGAACTACTAAAACGTTCTAAACTTGCCTGAAAACTAAAACAGTTATAATTATGTTTCACCAAAACACCTTGAACTATCAAAGCATCTTGATTTTTTGATAAGGAAACTGAAAATAGAATTGAAGTTACATGATTGTTTAAACACAAAGCTTATGATAACGATCATATTGTGATTCACAAGAAAACCCACCTTTAAAACACAAAACCGACGAACAATGAAAACACTGTAAAGTATCCACTAAAAGTTAATGTAGGTAAAACTTGATTAAAAGAAACGTTTAGCAACAAACTTGTATTATAATTATACAATAAAAGAACTAAAAGCGAACAAAAACTTTTTTGCATTCAAAACATTTGAGTTTTGAATGTATGATAAAATGGCGCACTGAACAGCTTGTTCAGTAGAATTGTAGCACTACTAGCGACATCTACTATATGCGATGTCCGAACTAGAGCCCTAATAAAGTCCAGGTTAGCTCCATTTAGGTGAAACTTCTATAGGGAGTCTTCTGTGGTTAGATTGAGTTTTTGTAAAAATTGTAAATGGCTTTTAGAAAATGTCAAAATTGTTATGAATCTGTCAAATCAACCGAAATTATTTTGAAACATTATTATAACAAAATTGGGTAATTACAGTGCAAACACAAGTATTCTACTTCTTTGTGTTGACACAATGCATCATTACTTTGCTACCAATAAACAATAGGAATATGAGCAATCAGTAAACTGCTGTAGGTCATTTACTAAAGTGCTGATATTTACGAGTAAAAGCCCAAATATGACACATTGTCATTTTCTTAAAGAGCTCCAATTTCGTAAACAGTTATCATTGTATTACGTGCCATTACTAAGGGTAAAATACCTTTGTGTCTGGATCGGGAAACGATCGCATTGTAATGTGTCTCAATAAAAGTTTGGCTTTGCCAAATGTCGTTTCGTTCATTGTTTTTACCCGGAAATCAAATTACTTTTGGGATTTGGGTCTACAGGCACCATATAAATGACTCGCTTTCTGAATACTAATGTGTGTGATGGTATTTATCGAATGATTTATTGAACCTAAATCGCCCTCAGTTTACTTACTTATTTAGTTCCATCGAAATCCCAGGCGAATACATATTCCCCTGGGGCGACTGCTGGTAGCAATATAGAGAAGTAAATTATTGTTTTTTATAATTCTTGCTGAAAAGAGCTGAAAGATAGGTGTTTTATAACACACTCATATGTCTTGCGTATAAACGCTGATCGTTTTAGTACTTCTGTACCGCCCCCCTGACAGCATATTTTTAATAATGTGATTGTCAGATTTATCAGTCACAATGCTCTCCCAAATTATAAACACCCCGTATGATATGTACACAAAAATATAATTTATAGTAAAGGGATCTAGATAAAAAGTTTGGACGCAGCAAGTGCACTATAATAGCGAATTTTAATAAGTATGTAACTCACTTTTTAGTGAGTTTTTTCTTAAAATGAGCGCGAACTCGGATCACTAAAACCTATATATGGGGTCAATTTCAATTATTATGTGTATATATATATATATATATATATATATATATATATATATATATATATATATATATATATATATATATATATATATATATATATATATATATATATATATATGTATATTGAAAAGGTCAAAGCTCGCAAAATATTCTACACAATCCCAGTCAAGAGAACCGTCAAGCATTCAACGACGCAAGAAACCGCTATGTCCGCATTCTTTCTGAGGCAAAAGACTAGTTTAATAACCACATCAAAAACAAAGTCCTCTCAAGCTCCAACGGCAGCAAACCCTTCTGGACTATTGCTAAATCTATTGGGAATAATTTCTGCAAGAGCACGTTCCTACCTCTTGTTTCAGGGGATGAAATTATTTCTATCGCCCTGGGCAAGGCTGATCATTTTGCCTCGTTATTCGCCGGCAATTCTACAATCAACCCACCTCCAAATGTTCAACCACCAACAGTCCCCAATGTCACCCATAAAATTACGGATATCATTTTCAAAACTAAGAAGGTACGAAAGATGCTCTCTTCTCTTAATACCAGAAAAGCCTCTGGGCTTGAGGAGATCCCAGTAATTGTTCTCAAAAAATGCGCACCAGAACTTGCTCCTGTCCTGACTCGTCTGTTTCAGACATCTTACAATAGAGGCATATGTCCTAGTAACTGGAAAACTGCTCGAGTACAACCCGTCCCCAAGAAAGGATCCAGAGCGCTACCTAGCAACTAGAGGCCCATTTCTCTCCTTTCAGTCGTCTCTTAACTGACGGAAAAGTATATAAACACCGAATTACAAAAATTTCTTGAAAAACCCAGTCTAATCCACGACAGGCAGTATGGATTTCAGCGCAGATGAATTGCCGACCTCCCTTCCTTTGTCACCCATTCTTGGAAGAAGTTTATGGAACTACACGGTGAATCCCAGATTGTCGCTCTAGACATATCCAAAGCATTCGACCAAGTCTGGTACATAGCACTGCTTAATAAACTTCCGGCCTATGGCCTACCACCCAAACTTTGTACCAGGTCAGAAAATTTCTTCTCCAACCGGAGCATTTCTGTTGTCGTCGATGGCCATTCCTTTAAACTGTATCCAATTATTGCAGGAGTCTCTCAAGGTTCTGCTTTAGCCGCTACTTTGTTTCGTCTCCACATCATTGACCTCCTTTCTAGCACATCCAACCCAGTTCAGTTACGCTGACGACAGCACCTTCCACACAAATATACAATATTCTAAGCCTATCTCTTTAACCCAATTAGATGAGGAGCGCAGACTCATGGAAGGTTCTGTCTTTGTGGATTTTCAAAAAATATTAGACTGAGGAAGTAGAAATCTTGTACAATTCAACTCCACCAAATATCAGTCTTGCTTTCTATCTCATAAAAGATACACCAGCCCTAGACCCATCACAATGAACAACCAAGTTATTTAAAGTAACGGGTCCTTTTCACGTGTTGGCATTTCTGTGGATCGAAATCTCAATTGGCACCAACATGTCACATAAATTTCAGAAGTGGCTGCTACGAAATTAGGTTACCTCTTCCGGGCTCGCAAATACTTTTCACCAGCTAATATCTATACCTTATATACTTCACAGATAAGGCCAAATCTCTTATACTGCTCCCACATTTGGGGTGCCGCTGCCGCTTCTACACTCGCTATCGTGGACTCCATTCAGAAGACAGCTACACGTCTCTTCGGTGACCTTACCCTCACTCAAGGGCTGCCATCCCTTGCCCACCGACGTGCCGTTGGTGACCTCTCTCTCTTTATCTT
The DNA here is from genome assembly GCA_964006375.1 of Tillus elongatus. Lineage (NCBI taxonomy): Eukaryota > Metazoa > Arthropoda > Insecta > Coleoptera > Cleridae > Tillus > Tillus elongatus. Next base: position 277,761,412 of record OZ023262.1, read on the forward strand.
TCTTTTATAGATATTTGCACGGGCACTGTCCAGAGGAGCTTTCTTCCATAATTCCTCCATCTGCTGCCCTCAACAGATCTACCAGGGGAACAGAGCGAATGCACCCTTTTACTGTTCAGGTCACCATATAGAGAACATCGTGTAATGTCCGCTATTTTGTCCCAAGGACTTCCAAGTTGTGTAATTCCAAACCTCCAGACCTTTAAATCCAGAATTAACAAGTTGTTTCTTTTCTCCTTGTCGACACCCACGGTACACACCTCGTGGTGTGTTGTTGAAATAAAAAAAAATAGGAAACCCGGTATGTTAAAGAAAACGCACAGATAGTAATGTAAGCATTTATTAATTTTAGTTTCCATAAAAAAGTTACATACATTGTATATATAAAATAAAATAGCACCTCTTATATTACTTATATAAAAATATATAAAAAGTATATTATTTACGATTGGTGGTCATATAGAACTGGAATTGTGTAAGTAAAAACATTGACTGCGAAAGGAAGCCCATAAGTTCCGACACCGAATATAAGAAAATTGAGCATATAATAACGCCTAGGATAGAAAAAGTAAGTACTCTAGAAAAAAAAATTAGTAGAAATAAACCCGATTCTTCAGTCCCTCACTCGAGTAAGATAATATGGAGTTTGTGAAGAAGTGAAAAAACGGGTAAGCCCTTAATCGAACGTATAGAAAAACCACATTCCGAAAATTAATTTTTCTAATACGTTATCACAGCAGTTTAGTTACTTCTCTATATAAAGTATATATTTTGCACCATTAGATATATCGCACAAATACCTAAACAAAGTCAAGGGCAGTAAATCGAGTATATTGCATTATTTAACTTAACATACTAGGACGGATCAGGCTTAATCACTCCAACAAAAAGCACCAGTGGCGAAATTATGTCCAACATACTCAAAATGAGTAAAAAATACAGGATCTCATTAATAGTCACCTTTTGAATTTAGCTTCCAACCCCTGTCACTAAATTTTACACAAGTTGTAGAAAATCATTTCTTTTTTAACACAGACATGGCTATATATTGTCATTAAAATGGAGCTATATTTAAAAAAAACATAAAAAACTCTGTTTTCTGTTGCAGCAAGTTTTTTTATTTGACATCCAAACACATTCTGAGTTCAGGCCGAATTTTATATAAAAATTACTAACTTGTCAAATTGATGCATAACTTCGTATATGTTATATTTTCCAAGGCAAGAGCGCCTTGAAAATCAGTTTGTTAGACAAGATTATGTCAAAGGGTCCATCAAATTTCCATCTTCTTTGCTCCCTATCGAACAACTTTCTAGTAATTTTCAGTGAGACTTTGCAATTCAAACTTGGCTTGGCGACTTCTTCAGTTTTTAACTATCAGATTTCGTTAGGCGTTCATTCCGCCCTTCGGAGGGGCGTATAAGCGCCGGTCGCGTGCCTATGCCCTGCTGGGCACGTTAAACATCCCTACCCTCCTCACAGGAAGGTAGGGGTTCGGCAAATTTTCCAGGATAATGGGGTGAACCTGATCCCTGGCGTCGGTGATTGGCCATAGTCGCGGAAATAGGCCACGTTAAAAAACAATATATAAAAACTACAATCGTAACATACTTTGACAAAACGTGGCTAAAATGAATAAGATAAATTCATCTACAGAAAAAAAAGCGTTTTCTATAGAAGTCTTTTATAGTATAGCTTACGGTCCACTTCCTTGAAAACCAACGGCAATTTGTTACAGAATTTATCGCAAGTGAAGACGCAGGTAAACGGGAACCTTCTTAAGCGATATCGTGGTCTGCTGAATTTGTCCTTATTTCTTTTATTGTGGTAGAACCTCGGTGGTTCAGGGGTAAGAACGTGTGCCTCTGAACCGAAGGGTATTGGGTTCGATCCCAGGGTACTCCTTTCACTTTTTCAGTACAAACTGCAAAATTAACATCAATCGAGATTCTGGCATTGTATTTGAGCAAGTTGGATGTCTGCACGTTCCGCCCTTCGGAGGGGGCGTAAAGCCGTAGCTGCCGTGTCCATGCGATGTTGGGCACGTTAAAGATCCTTACCCTCCTTACAGAAAGGCAGGGGTTCGGCAAAATTTCCAGGATAGTGAAGTGAAACTGCTCCCTGGCGTCGGTGATTGGCCATAGTCGCGGAAATAGGCCGACGTAAAAGAAACAAAAACACACAACACACACACTTTTATTGTGGTAGTGTAGATCTGAATGCCTAACAAATTCGCTTTGGTGACCATGAAAATGACAGCCGGGAAATATTGTACACACATGGAATCGTAAGAATATTGTACTTCAAGAAAAAATGTCGGCAGTTTGTTGTTTGCGGCACACCAGCCAACATCCTTATCACTTTATCTGTTTCAAGAAGGCTCCACATGCATCACTTAAAGCACCTAAAAGGATGATGCCATACGTAGCCACATTACGAAAATGCGCATAGTAAGTTAATAATGCTGCGCTCTCTCTGACAGCCATTTTAATGCTTGTTAATGGTAGTTGACAACCTAATACAAAGCCCATAGATATGCGGATTCCACTAAGGCATGTCATCAACTAAGAAACCTAGTAATGAAATAGTATCATGCCTTTGGGACCTTCTGTTCAATACTTGCCTTGTTGCAGCTCTTTCGATGAGGACAGTGTCATCTGCAAAAGCTATTATGTTCTTGCAATGGAATTGGTTCATTGGGTCATTAATATATATGTAGAGCAACAGAAGGCCCAAAATAGACCCCTGAGGAACATTTTTTTAATTAGTATTAGAGACGATATTTGTCTCAATATAAGTCCACCAGTTGATATATGTTCTCAAGATACGACCTAACCAATTTCCACACAATTCCTCTTACACCGTAATGATGCAGTTTTATCAAAAGCCTCTCGTGATCCACACAATCAAATGCCTTACTCAAGTCTATACTGGAAAGCCTTGTTTCTTCGATATCCTAAAGTGACTCTAAGATCGTTTCTGTTATCTCGATCATTGCCGTAACTGTTGACCTTCCTGCACGAAAACCATGCTGATTTCCACTCAAAATCGATCTTGATTCTATAACCATCAGTCTATAATGAACCAAAGCCTAAAAAAATACAATGACCGGCAACATTGATATTGGTCTATAATTAGCGCAAAAGTTGACGTTTTGACCTTATCCCTTTTATACAAAGCAATTGCTTTAGCGATCTTAAGCTGATTAGTAAATATTTCCTCCCTGGAACAAATATTTATTGAGAAGCAAAGTGGGACAGCAATGTACACTATACATTTCTTTCGCAGGTCGACTGAAAAGCCATCTGTCTTTGGAATTTCTAACTTTCCTATTTTCTACCGTCTGTATAATCTCTTCAGAGCTTCACGCTCGCAAAAAAACTATTTAATTCATCGGGTAGCAAGTTGCAAACAATATTCTGGTCGACCTTCTTTTTATTTTTGTGTTTGTGTCCCCCATTGCTTTTATTTGCTGCCTTCACTAAAGTTTCTTGGTTAATCTATTTTATATAGTTTCGTCAAGCTCTTATACGTCGTAAAATACCCAATCCATGTCTAACAATAATTGCGACAGTGTGCGCAGCCTCCATCTGGTTTCGTAGGTGGATCAGGTGTGGACTACAACTTTCAATTTTCTTTGAAGTTTTATCTACTCTTACTCTCCGTTCAGAAAATTATTTATTAAATAGTTTTAGAAGAATATCGTAAAATAATCCGAATGACTCATCAGCATTGTCAGCGGTGTAGATCTGGTCCCACACAAAAAGATGTCCCATCAACTGGCAAGTACCGACCTCATGATAACTTGAACTATTTAACATGTTGTTTTTCAGGTTTTGTTACAATTGGATTCTTTAGCATCTGCACTCTGTTGTGATTATATTATACTGCAAGTGATCACACTCATCTCACTCATGTCACGAACACCATGCATCAGCAAAAGTATTCTCGATACATGTGCTCGAAGAAGATGAAATACGAGACGGCTTTGCAAACACAGCATGCAGGCCATAAGTTTTCGTAAGGTCGATCACCTTTAGCTTCTCTCCAGTTTGTTTTAAAAATCCACATTAAAGTCACCCACAGCACCAGTTTTTGAAGGACCCTCTGAGGAGATCGAATCCAAAATGTTTTGACGCATACGTTGTCAGTTTTGTTAAATGCGATGGACCAATGATCATAATATTATAACAATTATTTCCATGTCAGTGTACTTATTATTAGGTTATCAACACAAAACACTGTTAAAGCACACATCATAGGCAGTGTGTGTGTGGTCTGTGCTTCATTTCATATTTTGTGTTTTATTTATTCGTGGCTTAAAGTTACATTTACTAGGGTGACACTAGCAATGGACGATATTGTGGCAATTAGATTATTCAGCAACAGAAAAGGGTATAAGCAACTGTGAAGCCGGAGAAAAATGCTCTAAGTCTGCATTAAGTACGTTAGAATAGCGTAGTCAAAAGTTTACTTATAACGTAACCATGACGTCATTATATAAAATCACCTGCACGTTAACTATTGACGTCACAAAGCTCGAGTTTTAGCGTCATATTGACGTCTTTACTTGATGTTGCCATCTGTATACAGCTTCGAAAAAATGACGCTTCCATGACGTTAGGTTGTTTCCTAAAATATGCTCGATTGTTTAGCAATATTTGTAAAATCAATTTTAACTTTAATATAAATGGTATAAAAACTTTTACTAACCTGACATATCTTATATGAGCAGTCTTCTACATACCTTATTATACATAAATTTTAATATAGCAACTTATAAAACAAATAACAAGAAATAGTTGCGATGGTACCTACAGTGGAGAAAAGAGGAAGCCACTTGATGTGGATTTGGAGTGACTAAGCTTTACATTTAGTTTTAATCGTAAATCTAACTGTCTATTTATAACTAGTTTCGCTTTCATTATCTCCAAACCAATCTTTTCTAGAGGATTCCATAAAACTGGTAGAAGCTTCACTTCTATATTGTTGGGTAACTATTTGAGTGCCGGCGCCAGGACCCTGAGCAGTCCTACTCGAAGCGGCAGTCTGCCAGACGGAGCTGTGTTCGGCAGTTTCTCTGGGCAAACGCATAGGCTGTATTCTAGTACTACGTTGAGACTTTGGAGTACCTTCTGGCGAGGTGAACTCACTGGCAGTGTCATATCGAGACGGTGCTACCCATCTCTCAGTAAATTCGCTAGCTGATCTAGCCAAACTTGGCTGACTAAGAGATCTTGTAAGTGAAGGATGTTGACCTGACTTATATACCATGTCTGGATCCATATAATCGTAATATCTTCCAGGTCCTGGGTAGTAGCTTGAAGCGTCTGAATGACTGTCTCCGATATCTGGTCGACCGAAATCGACTGTGACCTCAGACATCGATCTCAGGTCAGCTTCGCTTCTGTAGCTTGAGCGAGAAGCTCTTCTCGATCGAGGCGGCACACTTGGATGTACTCCGCCGTCTTGTGTGAGGGTTCGGACTGAACTACCTCCATCTGAATCGTACTCATATAGAGTTGGCAAACTACTTCGTCTGCTTCTCGTATCCCAATCAGATTTTTTCTTGAATCTGCCTTTGGGCTGTTTATCGGTTGGGGTTAGAATTCGTATTATAACGTCCCATTTGGGAGGTTCGAAAATCCTTTCGTATCTCGAATCGTGACGGATACTTTCGAAATCTTCTTTTACTATAGCTTCTGTTAAGAGAGTGCGCAGTGTTGATTCTGTAGTTATAATCTGTCTCCATTTTAGCTTATCAGCAACTGTGAGCTGCGAATTATATGTCTCAGAACTTTCAATGACGGGGCCCTCTTCTTGTTCTGCGGGTTGAAGAACTCTTATCAGAACGTTCCAGTTTGGCACTTCTGGATTTTCTATCGGTACATTAAACTGTGACAAATAACTTTCTGTCATCATCTCTTCTGTGCTGTATCTGTGAGTGTGTGTTTGAGATAGATTACCAACTAATTCAGGTGAATTGAGAGGTAGTTTATTGTCATCAATTGTATTTTTCGGTGGTAGACTCATTTGTGCTCTTTCTGGTTTTGGAGTTAAAGTTAGGCCAGATGCAGAGGAGATGTCAGAGAAGTTCTCCCATTCTGGTGGTTCTGGCATTTCAGCTGGGTAATTCTTAATTGTGACATCCCATTTCTGATCTACTGGTTTCGGGCGTGTGTGGTACTCAGTTACCACACGCTTATGATGTTCTATGTCTTCAATGGTTTTCTTATTAGTGATGGTTCGTAGGAAGACATCATCCACCATATGAGAAGTTATTTCGGGTTTGTGGACGGCAGCAATAGGTGGCTCTAATGAATCTGGTTGATCCAAATCAGCGACATACCGTTCTTTTGGAATAATTGGTGGCGGTGGCGGTGGTGGCGGTTTGACCATCTTATGATGAGAATCATCAATCATTTCTGTAACAGAATGAGTATCGGTTAGTTCGGTATTTAATGAGGTTAGTGATCGAGCTGGTGGTAGTCTAGACGTACTTTCTTCCCAGTGACTTTCATGTAGTTCTTGCTGCCGTCTTAGTATTCTGTTATAGGTAGGAGCAGGTTGAATATGTTTCGGTGGTGGATGAAGCTCTGGGATATATGTGAACTGAGTTCGTTCAACTGGAGGTGGCGAAATGCTAGTTCTGATGCTTTCTTCGCGTTGCTCCATAATTGTGGAAAGATTTTTATCCGTTCTAGAACTCTCGCTGTCCGATATGGTAAGACTTGGAGGTGACGGAGGTTGTCTTTTAACTCGTACTTGTACATCAAATTTCGGCTGATCTTTCACAGCCAAAGGTAACCTTGGCACTGTCGCTGGTGTAGCGACGGCATTTTGTATGCGTTCCTCAACAGTGTGGCCATAACTTTCACTATAAAAACTGCTGGTATCATGAAGATACCCTTTGTTTTCGAAACTGCCTGCTGAAGATACGGGAATGGATTCGATTTCTGAATGCGATTCTGAAGGGTAGTCGGATGGGAGAGTATCGCTGATGAGGTGACCCTCGCTGCCTGAACTACTCGCTGTTGGGGTAGGTGGGTGGACGCGTGGTATCTTGACACCTTCAAACATAGACATGTTACCTGAGAAAAGAAGATAAAATAGTTGTTAGCTGTTAGTACGATCTATATACAAAAATGAGACGTTTAAATGTTAAGTATATCACGTGCGTTTAGACGTCGTGAAAATGTTTAAAAGACTATGTAACTGTATTAGGCGATATTCAAGACTGCTTAAAGTTTGAAAACCATGTAAAGTCGAATGTGTGAAAATCGGTTCCAGTGTGTTTTAGCGGACCTTTGTTATAAGAATGAATTAAAAAATTGAATCTTACATATAACTTATTATTGCCTAAAGTTGTTAAGGCGATGTTGCCTTGTCGTCGCAATCACAACTGATTGTCCATTAGCAGCTTTCAATGCAGCCTCCAAATTTTAATTGGATTACCAGAAGATTTTCTATGGGCTACTTAAAATTTAATGCCGCAGAATATACCTAACAAATTTTATCGTCCTCATTTATGTCTCTTTCAGCAAGCATTTACGTCTCTCACCTCTTCCATCACGATTGTATTTGCGTTTATATCGACCTATCTTTCCTTTGGAACTTTAGTGATTTTTTTTAGAAAAGTGCACTATGGAGGAGATCGCGACTTTTGAATTTTGAAAAGATTGCTTCAAATGAGCTCGAACTGACGGGCCTCTTAAACACATATCCGGGTCACTTATAATTTTTATATATATATATATATATATATATATATATATATATATATATATATATATATATATATATATATATATATATATATATATATATATATATATATACAGGGTGTGGCGCCAAGACTTTTAGTTAGCCGTTTCTCAATAACTAATCCGATTTGAAATTTGAAATTTGAAAATTTACACACATACGATCGAAACAAATTGCAGTTCAGTGAAAATAGTTTCCTTCATGTCAAACTTCCGGTTTAACCGGAAGTGGCCATCAACTTGCTTATTTGAAATACAAATGGTAATTTTCATTATATTTTCGAATTCTACATTAAATTTGAGGTAAATTATTACTAATACACCATATGTTAAAAATCAACCGTTTTAGAATTTTTCGATTCTTTTGAAAATTCTCGCGAAAACCAAGGTGAAAGTTGCACGCCCTTTCTCTGTGAAAATACAACTGAGAAGACTCAGTTTCTGTACAAATTACCCTCAGATTGACATTTAAACGACGCGTTTGATAGCGTTTCTTTTATGTATAGAGGGTGATGAGAATTAGCCGTGCCATTTAGTGAAATTGAAATTACAATTACTCGCTTATTTGAAATGGAACACCATATATTTTATGATCTATTTCGATTTGCATCCGGTTTCCCTTTCAACGTGTATTAGAATTCCCTATACCTAAATTCTACTGTTTCCCGAATATTTCAATTTTGTTGGATTCACTTGATTCAAATTGTCACAATAGATTTAAAGCAGGCTTTGGAACTTGATAATATGCTTGTTGACTTCTACATGTCAAGTTCCACCCCTTACAAATGAGAACATAAGATTTGTTGGGACTTCTCGCGTAAAAAAATGGAACACTTTGTATTTGCATCCAAATCGCTGCATTTCCCTTATTTTAGTTCTTTAAAATCAATGTGTTGTTAACTAACTTGTAAAACCAAAATACAACTCAACAATATAGGTAGTTATTTATTATAAATGAGTACAGAACTGAACTAATAGCTAGTGGAAAACTAAAACACAAAAACAAATAAAAAAATTGTGGAACTTATAACAAATGCTCAAAATTACTCCCACTGACATGGAGGCATTTTGTTATTTGTCTTATAATGTTTTGGTTCGTAGCCTTTTTGATTTTTCTCGAATTCAGTGAATTGAAGGCACGTAAAACTCTACCTACCATATCTTCTTTTGTGGTGGCAGGTTCGTGGTAAACTTTATTTTTGATGTAGCACCAGATGCTTGCATCCAGAGGTTTTAAATCAGGGGACCGTGGTGGCTATCTATGTGGGCCGTTATTGGCAATCCACCTGTCTTCAAAATGTTGCAAAAATTCATGAGCTAAACGGGCTGTCCTCCGTCTTGCTGATACCAGCTTGTTCTAGCTTCTTCTAAACTTAATGTGCTGAGAGTAACTAGAATCACTTCGTGCAAAATATCATTATTACTCATACCAGTGAGATTTTCATCGTATATTTTAATCCCAAAAATCTTATCGTTCTTAATTGCACAAAACACATTGAATGACCACCTGTCTTGGAAATAGTTGATCCTGGTAACATGGAGATTCTCATCTGACCAGAAGTGACTATTGTGGCGATTGTGCATGCCATTTTTGGAGAACTTCGCCTCATCGCACCAAATAATTCTCTTGCAGAAATTATTTTGTTTTCAATAGGAAACATTCACAGAACTCAACACGTCTAGGAAGATCGTTTGGTTGCAAACCATCTATCGGGTGGTAAGAGAAGGGTCTCCAATGATGCTTTTTCAAAATTCTGTGAATCGTTCTCGCTGACAAGCGTAATTTTTTCGCAATCCCTGATAGATGCCTTGGGATCAGCAACAAAAAATTCCAATACGTTCACTTCGTTTACCTCGTTATAGACGAGTGGTTTACGCTTCTACACTTTTGGGCGAAAACTTATATGCTGTGAACAATTTTGCAGCAACCTCTTTATCATGTCGTCACTGGGATTCGGTTTATTCGGGTACTTTTCTGCAAATGCACGACATGTTCGGCCCACAATTCGTTGACACTCACCATAAATAATAAGAAGCTCCAAAAAATCGTCGTTTGTGTACTGCAAATTTGCCATTTTTGCACCGAGTTGACCGAGAGTATCTCGACTTTTATGACAATGAGCTTCGCTTGACGCTCTTTTGACATGTAGACGTCAGCAAGCATATTATCAGGTTCCAAAGCCTGCCTTAAATCTATTGTGGCAATTTGAATTAAATGAACCCAATAAAATTGAAATATTCGGGAAACGTTGGAATTTAGGGATAGTGAATGCTATATGTTGAAAGGGAAACCGGATGCAAACCGAAATAGCTCATAAAATATAGGATGTTCCATTTGAAATAAGCGAGTAAATGTGATTTCAATTCTATCAAATGGCACGGCTAATTCTTATCAGCCTGTATATTTAAAAGAAACGTTATCAAACGCGTCGTTTAGGTGCCAATCTGAGAGTAATCTGTACAAAAACTGAGTCTTCTCAGTTGTATTTCCACAGAGAGAGAGCGTGCAACGTTCACCTTGGTTTTCGCGAGAATTTATATATAGTATGTATCCGTAAGTTGGAACCATATGGAAAACTTTTTACTTATTAATTTTGGGAAAAAACTCATTTTCATAAAAAGTTCTGCAAGTTCTAAATTCCAAAATACAATCATCAGATATCAAATTTTTTTTATGTGTATACGGGGTTTATCAAAAAATATGAATTTTGCTCTAGAGTAAAATACCTATATTTTTGACAATATTTAAAATTTTTATTAAAAAAAGTTGATCAGAACAAAAAACCACGTTCAAATATGCTATTAAACCCGTTAACATTCAAAAAATTACCTTTCTTTTTTGAAGCGTATGTTTACAATAACAATACAAACTTAACTGTAGTTACATGTAATCTAGGATGCACTGACATACGAATGAATTGTTGGTAGCGACCGTCAAAACGCGTTAGAATTTATAAAACACATAAAAATGGTAGTGTTATTAACTTGTGATGAGAAAATTGAAAATGTTTTGATTGTGGGAGAACACTATAAGACAAATAAAAAATAAATTCAAGCCTAGTGGAAGTATTAACAATAATTTTATTGTAAAACGCCGAAAACTAGTTGCTAACGAGGACACGCAGTTGGAAGTAATGCTGTATGTTGTAGAACTTCGGAAAAAAACATTGCGCAAAAGGAAGTCGTTGATACAACAAAATGTAAGTAAAGATAGATTGGCAAGAATTTTAAAACGAAATGGATACAGACCATTGAAATCAAAAATTGTTCACACATTGAAAGAAATGGATTATGACAAGCATTTTGATTTTTGCTTACTCATCAAAGGAAAGTTAGAAGACGACCATTTTTTACGGAGACGTATCTTTTTACCGATGAGGTAGCCTTCTTTTCAAATGGAACTGTCTTGTCAGAACATTGTCGCTGGTGGGCTGAGGAAAATCCTAATTTTACAATAAAGTCTCGTGACCAATATTCCTCTAAAACGAACGTGTGGTGTGATATTTACAAGGACAGGATAATATGACCGTATTTTTTTCGCCAATATATGAATGCCGAAATTTATTTACAATTTTTACAAAATCAAAGACTTCATTGACGAACTACGCTTACAAGAACGTCAATGTATTTGGTTCCATCAAGACGCTGGCTCATGCCACAGTACATTAAATGTTATGGAATATCTTGAACATATGTTCAATCGAAAAGCTATTCCAGATATTCAGATATTTTTTGGCCTGCTAGATCCCCTGACTTAACCCCTCTAGATTACTTCTTATGGGGTTACTTAAAACAGAAAGTTTATCGGCAAGCGTCATTTCATGATGTTAATCTTTTAGAGAGGATAATTACAGAATCATGCCGGGAAATATCACCAGAAGTGATAAGGAATATAGTACGGGATTTTGCCAATAGAACGATGAAATGTATTGAACGAGAGGGTGGATATGTCGATGCATTAGTGCAATGAGTGAAAATTAAATTTATATTTATTTCTAGTATTAATATTATATTAGTTACATAACCTATTATTTGTATGTATTTTCTTATTTGCAAAATAAAAGCATATGCATTTATTAAGTGTCAATTGCAAAATTGTAAGATAAAATTAGGAAACGAAAAGGTTATTTTGTTTTTGATAATCACAAGAGATAAATGTTCATTCATCATTTATAATGTAGAAAAATGTGTAAAAATTCATATTTATACGACAAAAAAAAATTAATATCTGATGATTGTATTTTAGGTTTTAGAATATGCAGTATTTTTTATGAAGAATAACTTTTTTTCCTAAAATTAATAAAACAAAAGTTTTCCATATGGTACCAACGGAGACATACTGTATATATGTATTTATATATATATATATATATATATATATATATATATATATATATATATATATATATATATATATATATATATATATACTTTCAAAGGCGGTTAGCTCTCTTGGTTGTCTAACATTTTTTATTAATTTTAGATTCTCCTCATTAACGTGGTGATTGTTATCTCAAAGATGTCGGGCGGCAGAAGATCTATTGATAGTACCGTATCTTAATTGTGCTAAATGTCCCTTAAATCTAATTCCAATAGATCTTTTTGTTGGTGCGATGTATTTAACATCACAATCTTTACAACTTAATTCATAAGTTCCGACATTTTGGCCGTACAATCATTGTCTTTTGGGTTACCTAGCAAGGCTTTTAAAATATTTAGTGTCGAAAGTGTTAGTTGAAAATTGGATTTTTATCGGTGTTTCAGGGACAAGAACGTGTGCCTCTGAACCGAAGGGTACTAGGTTCGATCCCAGGGTACTCCTTTCACTGTTTCAGTACAAACTGTAACATTAACATCTACCGAGGTTTTGGCATTGCATTTGAGCAAGTTGAATGTCTGCACGTTCCGCCCTTCGGAGGGGGCGTAAAGCCGTCGGTCCCGTGTCCATGCGATGTTGGGCACGTTAAAGACCCCTACCCTCCTTACAGAAAGGCAGGGGTTCGGCAAAATTTCCAGGATAGTGAGGTGAAACTGCTCCCTGGCGTCGGTTATTTGCCATAGTCGCGGAAATAGGCCGACGTTAAAGAAACAAAACACACACACTTTTAGGACATTCATGTGAGTTTTCTTTCTTTGAATGACCTCTACTATCCCTCTTTGAATTTTCTCGCATCATTTTAGGGACACCTGTACCAGAAAAAAACATGTGAATTGTTGTGAACGTGCATCATACTACAAAACGCTGTTATTTCTGATATTCCAATTTATCAACGTCGCTAAGTGACTTTTATCTATGCGGTTGTTTTTAGTAACTTACTACTATCAACACACTGGTGTCTATTATTAAGTTAAGAAGACTATGACAGCAAGATAAAGAGGGTGGCTGATTGTGCGAAAATATTAGGGTGATAAATTATTTTCAGGGTATAGTAGTCTTCATTTTATGTTACAGAATTAAGCCTCATGTTATAAGGCTGCTCGCAAACTGTTACACCAGGAGTACACGATTTTCAGAGTAGAAAAAGCTGAAGCGGCAAGTTCATGGAAAATATAGACACACCAGATGCAGACTGGGAGCAATTAATGAATTATCTCATTTCCCATAAGCGATTATTCCTCCTGGAGTGATTACGGTGTCTTTGAGAAGTCAATAAGGAAAAGTCTGGACACAGCAAGTGCGTTATGGTAGTCAATTTTCATAGAAATCATCTGGCACCAAATATTTTTTATGACTTTTTTCCCGTAACATATAAATCTAAATTTGAGTATGTCTTTTCTTTTAATTTAGTAAACTTGTGTACCAAATTTGAGTACCACCGCTTTTTTATCTATGTAGATTAAAAAATCCGAAATTATAAAACCCAACACTTTACCGGAAAACCTGGTTCGATTTTCATGGCTAACGAACTCATCTAGGACACTTACAAAATGAAGGTATGTGCAAAATTCTATCAAAATCGGTCTATTACTTTCTGAGTTATTGGTGTGATACCTACATATAAATATATATATATATATATATATATATATATATATATATATATATATATATATATATATATATATATATATATATATATATATATATATAAATTCAAACTGACCCCGGATATGGGTTTTAGGGGTCCTAGTTTGCGCTCATTAAAAAAAAAATCAAAATTCAAAAGTCGGGATCTCTCCATTAGTGAATAAGTACAATTTGGGGAATCCAATTCATTAGAATGCAGTTTTAAGATCTGGCAATTTTTCTGATAACAAAGTTAGCGTCTTTAGAGGGATGAACAAACTAAGCAAATAAAAACTAGAACTATTTATGTTAGTTGACAGGCAAATGTGAATAGCGTCCTCTACGAAGGTATACACACAATTGCCCACTGTTTAGTTGAAAATCCCTAAATTTCATTCTAAGAGATATACACTGATTAATAAGATAACATTTTCACTAGTCAACTACACAGGACCGGATCTGCTCTATTAACAGAAACACTTTTATTGAAATTTATAAAGATACGTATACTTTCGTGTGCGGACTTCCGAGATTGCCTGACGTTTTTAATTACCTCGAGATCTTCTTTAGATAACGGGTGATTATTATCCCAAATATGCTGAGAAATACATGGTTTATCAATACTGCCATATCTCATTTTCAGTAAATGCTCTTTAAATATAGTTTCAGAAGATCGTTTAGTTTGTCCAATATATTTAAGTTCATTATCTATTTCATAGATTCCTGACATTTATGTGGCTTTGTCTTTATCCTTTGGGTTACCTATCAAATTTTTATTATGTTTTTTTGTAGAAAATGTTAGCTTAAATTGGCTTTCTTAAAAACGCTATTAAAACACCTCGTAATTCGCGATTCAAACGGTAAGCATAGCACGGATACGTCTTATTTTTCCGAAAGTCGTAGATTCCGCTAAAAATTTCTTTGTGTTATGTTTTACGATTAATTTTTCCCCTTAGCAGGCAGAGTAATTTTACTGAGCTACTTTTTAATAGACTCCAGTTCTCTGTTATATCATTATATATTCAAGGGAACGGTATAAATGTATGTCCTTTTGTGAGAAACTCTGGTCTTAATCAATAAAAATGTAACTCAGGGTAGTGGTTTCTTTTCTTGGGATGTTAAAATCTAAAGTGTCACTATTTATAACGATTTGCTATTAATTTATATTTCACGGCTGAATTTAATGGAGTCAAATTTACTGTTTAATCTGGCAGTAATGTCGTTTACTTTGCATACATTTCTATTAAATATTGTAAAAGTATCGTCCACAAAACCAAACCATACTCTAAGAAAATAGAGGTTTTCATTTGCTAGGTCTGTTCGAAATCTACCCATGATATTAATTTAACTTAATTACAGCGATTTTCTACTAAACAGTGAGAGTTTATCTGTATACCTTCGTAGAGGATGCTGTTCGCCATTTCTTGTCCGCTAACATATAAATAGGAGTTCTAGTTTTTATTAGCTAAGTTTATTCATCCCTCTAATAGCACTTACTTTGTTAGCGAAACGATCGTCAGGTCTTAAAACTATATTGTCATGAATTGATTTCTCGGAACTGTACTTGTCAGTGCTCATCACAGTATTTAATCTTCAATCAGTATAGAAAAAGGAATTAAAGCTTAAATGCGATTAAAAGATCGTTTAGCTGCACATTGTGAAAGAAGCAATTAACCAGTCACTACCAGTCACTAGTTCTCTACTCCATTTCCACTGCTTCAAGCAACAAACATATCAGTGCATTACATAATGAGGCATCCAATGGAAATAAATATGAAAAGTAAAAAAAAAACTGTGATTTAAGCTGTAAACGCGTCTAAACTACTTTTTCCAGGTACAGAAGTGGATGAAATCAATCATTTTATTCTTCGTATATCATTTTCTTTAGCTCAAATCACTACCATGTGTATGACGAAATTTTAAAACGGAGTGAGGAAAAGGTAAGTCGGGCTGTAAATGCTGCTAACATAATCTTTTTCAGGTGCGTAATGCAAAAGGCATCAGTTAATTCCCACATATCAATCCATTACCATCTATTTGCTTTGTTTATTGCTTGACTTAATAAAGCCAAGTTGTTTTAATGATATTTGGAGGATAAGTTCCCTGGGGAAAGGCCTTACTACATACCAAAATTCAATTTTCTAAGTTTATGGAAAATTGAGTTATCCAAGTTTGACGCATTTCATAAAAATTCACTACCCTAAGGCACTTGCCGCGTCCCGAACTTTTTAGTTAATTTTTATTAAAAAAATTAACTAATAGAGAGGTATCGATGGTGAGACCTTGCAAAAATTTTTTCAAATGAGCGCGAACTAGGACCCCTAGAACCCATATCCGTGGTCAGTTTCAATTTTTATGTTTATATATATATATATATATATATATATATATATATATATATATATATATATATATATATATATATATATATATATATATATGTATCCATATATATATATATATATATATATATATATATATATATATATATATATATATATATATATATATATATATATATATATATATATATATATATATATATATATATATATATATATATATATATATATATGTGTGTGTGTGTGTGTGTGTGTGTGTGTGTGTGTGGGTGTGATTCCAACCGCTAACTCAAAAAATAACTAACCGATTTCGATGAAACTTGGCAAGTACCTTTCTTTTATTAATGGATTGGAAGAGTTCGTTAGCCAAAAAAATCGAATAAGGTTTTCCCGGAAAATTTTGAGTTTTCTTTCGAAAAATTTTTTTTTTTTTAAAATACAAATCTATTGTAATGAAATTTGGTGCATATATAGCAAAGACCTTACTACGTACCACAACTCAACTTTCTAAGTCTATAGGAAATTGAGTTATCTAAATTTTGAGTTTTCTTTTGAAAAAAATTTTTTTCTCCAAAAACTACAAAGCTATGTCAATGAAATTTGGTAGATATATTGCTTTGGGAAAGGTCTTACCACAAATGTAACTCTCTAAGTTTATATAAAATTGAGTTATTTAAATTTGAAGGATTTAATAAAAAATCACTACCATAACGCACTTGCTCCATCCCGAACTTTTAGTGAATTTTCGTAGAAAAAATTCATTAATGGGGAGATCCCGACTTTTGATTTAGAAAAAATTTCTGCAAATGAGCGCCAACTAGGACCCCTCGAACCCATATCCGGGGTCAGTTTCAATTTTTATATATAGGTGTGTGTGTGTGTCACACCGATAACTCATACCTTCCCTTGTACCTTCCTTTTGTAAATGGCTTGAATAAGTTTGTTAGTGAGGAACATCGGACGAGGTTTTCCGGGAGAATTTTGAGTTTTCATTCGAAAAAAAAATTATCTCAAAAAAATTTTCTCAAAAAATAATAAGCCGATTTTGATAAAATTCGGCATGTACCTTCCTTTTGTTAATGGCTTGGAAAAGTTTGTTAATCAGGAAAATCGGACGAGGTTTTCTGGAAAAATTATGAGTTTTCATTAGAAAAAAAATTTTATCTCAAAAAATAATGAGCCGATTTTGATAAAATTTGGCATGTACCTTCCTCTTGTAAATGGCTTAGACAAGTTTGTTAATGAGGAAAATCGGACAAGGTTTTCCGGAAAAATTTTGAGTTTTCATTCGAAAAAAAAATGTATCTCAAAAAATAAAAAAGCTATGATAACCAAATTTGATACGTACGTTTACGATATAAAAAGTAAACTATACACCAAAATCTGGATTTCTATGTTAGAAGAAAAAAATGTTATAATAGAATATTTTGTGTCAGATCATTTCTATGAAAATTCACTACCATAACGCACTTGCTGTGTTCATGCTTTTTTAGACTTGTGAATGATGCACAGAGAGGAGAGAGGTGTTGAAAGGGATACGTGAGAAAACAATACACTTTTTCTTGCTATTGCTTATCAAACTCTGTGTGTGTGCTTTATTTCTTTAACGTCGGCCTATTTCTGCGACTATGGCCAATCACCGACGCCAGGGAGCAGTTTCACCTCACTATCCTGGAAAATTTTGCCGAACCCCTGTCTTTCTGTAAGGAGGGTAGGAATCTTTAACGTGCCCAACATCGCATGGACACGGGAAGGACGGATTTACGCTCCCTCTGAAGGGTGGAACGTGCAGGCATTCAACTCGCTCAAATACAATGCCAGAACCTTGGTTGATGTTAATTTTACGGTTTGTACTGAAAAAGTGAAAGGAGTACCCTGGGATCAAACCCAGTACCCTCCGGTTCAGAGGCACACGTTCTTACCTCTGAACCACCGAGGTTCTATCAAGCTCTGTTCTACAGCGTATTTAAAATTTGTATCTGATTTAAATTGTAAACAAAAACGCCGTTATAGCATCAAAAACGTAGTCGCTAGTAATTTTACATGGTGTTCCGCAAAACATTAGGTTTCTGGTTTTGTTTTAATGTGCTAAAGTATATCGTGAGGGGGGGGTGTGGTCCCTTAGCCTGGTCGTGCGCTGATCGTTCTCTTGATCGATCAGCGAGTGACTTAGCTACTGGACTCCTAGAGACTGGCTCCACGTGCCACCCCTGGCGCGACTGTCGGCAATGGGAATAACGCCCAGGGCCGATGGTCTACTAAAGTCTCAAACCTTCACACACACGTCATACACACGCATACAAACACAGACACGAGGCACATAGATCGGGTTGGGCTTCTCGGCCTTCGGCGCGGACTCCGAGGAGGGGCTCCGAGCGGAGCCTGCTCTGGACTGGCAGCGCTGTGCAAACCAGGGCTGGCACACCTGGCGCCGTATGGACAGTACAGGGGCCCACCCTTGCCTTGGCCGGTGTAGGGGGCTGCCCTATCATCCATTCGAAAAATGCTCGATCGTGCCAGCAGCACCGGGTGGCTCCGGAACAGGGGGTTAGCTGCACGCTTCGGGTCGCCACGGCGTGGCCGCAGAGCCGCTCTTAACGGAATCAAGTCTCATCACGGATGAAGCGCCGGGGGGGCGGTGGGGTGACCTCCCGTATCTATACGCTCACCAAACCATAAGCACACCATCACACAACATTTTTTCTAGCAACCATGAATGAGGATAAAGAATATAAAGGTAACGTGCCAAAAATAAGCGAGGAGGTAGAAGGTAGAGAGATCCCTGTATCTCCAAGCAGTTCCAGCAGGGAACTGGAAGAAACGCTCCTCCGCTCTCCTGGCGGGGTGTCCGGGGTGGAGCCGTACGGGTCCGTCGGGGACGTTGCTGCCGGGGGGAGCGACGGGGGGCGAACTTCGTCGGCTGCGAGTCTGGCCGGGCCCATGGACGTGTCCATGGGAGGGGCCGAGGACGAGGAGTCGCGAAGGAAACGGAAGAGAGGAAGGAAAAGGAAGTGGAGAGCCCAGAAAAGGAGGCGAGAGAGGGAGGAGCTGAGGCAGCAGCGTCATCAGGGGGGTGTGAGTCCTCCAGAGGCGCAGGCTGCTTCGGCAGCGGCGGCGCCGCAAGGCGGGGGGCCGCCGCAAATCCCCTTCGCCACTGCGGCCGGTCGGGCTGCTTCTGAGCCGGGTGAACCCTCAGGGATCGTCAGGGCGGGGAAGCTGCCGGATCGGGCGGCCTGGCGGCAGGTGCGACGACGGCACCGTGAGGCGAGAGAAAAGGAAGTGAAGGCGATTGTCCTGCCGACGGGACCGGGCGAGGGCCGAGGTGTGGGGGAGCGGCCGAAAGGCTCTACCCCTGTGTCGCCCCCCGGGCGGTCGGCAGAGAAGCAGGAAAAAAAGAGATCTGGGGCGCAGCCGAGCCCACAGGGACAGAAGCTGGACAGGCGGCCACCGGCTCAGGGGGGACCATCAGGCTCTCCACGGTGGAGGCCGGCAGGCTGGCCCAAGTCAACTGGGGGCGCGTACGCGAAGCGCCCAAGACCGGAAAAAGAAACACCGCCGGAGAGGCGGGCCAAGAGGGTTAGCCGCGGGGGTGCGCCGGCGGCCGGGGGGGAAGCGGCTAATGTGTCCCCACTCCTTCGGGGGCGGGGCGCGGTCGCGACCCCGGCTGCTGGGGCGGGCCCTGGCCCCTCGGGAACGTCAGGTCCGGCGGGTAGGAGGGAAATGCAGGTAGTCATCACATCCAACAGGGGGGATGGCGTAGTCCTGACGGAAGAGGCGGAGCCAATAAGGAGGAGTTTGCTGGCGGGGATGTTGGACGCCATGACGATATCCGACAGGGCGTTGCAGCTCCGCTTCCACAGCTCTGGGATAGTCGATCCGGGGTGGTTCTTGGTGACCGCCGAGGATGACGAGTCCCTGAGTTGGCTTCTCAACGGCTGGTCCGGGACGACGGTGGGGGAGATCGCCTTCAGCGCCGTAAGGGCAGGGGGCGCCCCATGGCCGGTCCGGATCGGCTTTTGGCTCAGAAGTCAAGAGGTGGACCTAGAGGATGTTGTCAGGATGCTTGCGCTCCAGAACCGCTCACTCAATGTTGGGCAGTGGCGGCACTTGGAGACGGCAGGAGGACCTGGGGCATGGCGTCTGGTCTTTTCGGTGGGGCCTGAGGTAGCTCGCGAGCTGGACGGGCAAGGCTGGCGACTGTACTTCGAGTTGGTGACTCTGAGTGTAACCAGAGTTCCGACATGGAGTGCGGTCGCCTCCGCCCGGCCTGCGGCGGGCGAACGGACGGGCTCCGACCAGGGGAGGCCTCCGCCCGAGCGGCGTCGCGATTAAATTCGCGGGGCAACTGCGGGTGGGCCAGATCAACCTTCAGCATAGCCGGGATGCCACTGGGGAGCTAGCAAAGCTCCTCGCAGGCGGTCCAGGCGGCGTAGTGTTGATTCAAGAGCCTTATGTGTTTAGGAAGCAAGTTAGAGGGCTTGGAGGAATTGGCTTCAACATCCTCATCGGTGGTGAAGCACAGGAAGAACAACCAAGGACATGCATGCTGGCGTCGAGGGATCTGGACGTGATGTTGCTGCCGCAGCTCGGGTCCAGGGACGTCACAGCAGCTGTCCTGGAGCATAAGGTGAGTAATATTAGGCTTAAGGTTCTGATGTGCAGCCTTTATGTTCCCTACGATCGGCGGGGGCTGCCTCCGTCGGAGGAATTGGTGCGTATCGTCGATTACGCGAGGGAGCATGGGCTACAACTGATAATAGGCTGCGATGCCAATTCTCACCACAGATTGTGGGGCAGCACGGATACCAACCCACGCGGTGAGGCTCTATTAGAGTACTTGGCTACAACGAACCTAGAGGTATTAAATAGAGGTACAGCTCCAACGTTTGTCAATCGTATCCGACAGGAGGTGATCGACATTACGTTAGCGAGCAGAGGAATAACGGAGGATATATCTAACTGGAGGGTGACGGAACACATATCAATGTCTGATCATCGTATGATCAGCTTTGAATTGGATGTGGACCGTGAGAGTTCTCCCCCCAGGAGAAATCCAAGGAAGACCGACTGGGATGCCTATCTAATAGGCCTCGGTGGGTCGCCAAGGAGCCCAGAGGGGAGTAGACTCTCTATAGAGGCATTAGATAGCGAGGTCGAGGCCCTAGAAGGGAAAATAATGGCAGCCTACGAGGCCGCGTCACCACTTAGGGGGGAACCGTCCATCAAAGTTAGATGGTGGAACAAGGATCTCGCCGTACTACGCGGGCGGACTCGGAGGGCCTTAAACCGAGCCGTCCGAGAATCGGGTGAAGCGGCCTGGGACGAGTTTAGGACTGCCAGAAGGGAGTTTAAGAAGGAATTACGCCGGAGTAAGCGAGCTGGTTGGCGCGCGTACTGCGGGGAAGTCAATTCCCTGCCTGACGCAGCCAGGCTGGTGAGAGTACTCAAACAAGAGTTAGGTAGTAATGTAGGATCTTTAAGGAAACAGGACGGGAGCTGGACAAGCACCGGTGAGGAGACCCTGCGTCATCTCGCCGAAGTTCACCTTGAGGGCGGTGGAGCCGTCACGGAGGCCGCCAAACCGGGCCGGTGGACAGTCCCGAATGCGGACTGGCAGCTGGCGGAGGAGGTGGTCACAGATGGCTCTATAACCTGGGCGGTGAGCGAGTTCGCTCCATTCAAATCCGCAGGCTGCGATGGGATTTTTCCAGCCCTGCTCCAGAGGGGCCTGGATATACTGCTTCCCAACATAAGGGAGGTTTTTCGGGCCAGCCTGGCGTGGGGCTACGTCCCAAAGGCCTGGCGCCGGGTTAGAGGGGTCTTCATTCCCAAACCGGGAAGGGAGGACTACACGCTGGCCAAGGCGTACAGGCTAATCAGCCTAACATCCTTCCTACTTAAGGCATTGGAAAAGTTAGTAGATAGGTTTATGTTGGGAGGGATCCTCAAGGATCATCCCTTCCACAAAGGTCAGCACGCGTACCAGCGGGGGAAATCGACGGAGACGGCGCTCCACGCTGTGACGCGGAAGGTGGAAAGGGCTCTACACTACGGGGAGAGCACATTAGCTGTGTTCTTCGATGTGGAGGGGGCCTTTGATAAGGCAAGGACGGATACGGTCTGTAACGCCCTACAGGAGAGGGGAACGCCGAGGTCCCTAATAAGCTGGGTGGCGAGCATGCTGGGGGACAGGAGAGTGTCGCTGACCTTGGGGGGCCGAGGGCTGGACGTTGGGGTGACGGGCGGCTGTCCCCAGGGGAGCTGCCTTTCGCCTCATCTATGGTGTCTGGTCATGGACGGCCTCTTGGAGCGGCTCTCTGAGAATGGCTTCTACGCACAGGCGTACGCTGATGATGGGCTGGTCTTAGTCACCGGCAAATTCCTCGGCGTCGTCTGTGAGTGCATGCAAGCTGCCTGTAGCATAATCGAAAGGTGGTGTGGTGAGCAGGGACTCTCCGTAAACCCGGCGAAGACGGAGATGATTCTATTTACCAAGAAGAGGAAGGTAGAGGGGTTCAGGGCGCCCGTGATGTTTGGAAAACCTTTAGCTTTAGTGCGGGAGGTCAAATATCTGGGGGTGATCCTGGACCCGAAACTAACATGGGGGTCGCAAATAGAACGAGTTGTGAGGAAGGGAGTAGCGACCCTCTGGCAGCTGCGTCGTGTGATAGGGAGGACCTGGGGAGTTAATCCCCGGATCCTTCATTGGATCTACACTGCGATCGTCAGGCCGAGAATCCTCTATGGGGCGTTGGTCTGGTGGTGTGGTGTGAACCAAACAACCAGCAGGAAGCTGGCCAAACTCCAAAGGCTGGCTATCCTGGGTATCACAGGCGCTATGAGGACGACACCCTCAGCCGCACTAGAGGTCCTGTTGATGCTGCCACCGCTTCCCATCTGTATCAGAAGGGAGGCTATGGCGTCGCATCTTAGGATCCGGGACTCAGGTAACTGGAGCGGAGAGGGAGCAGTAATAGGGCATGCAAGAGTCGCCAAGGAGGTGGAAAAGGAAATTCCGATTTCCGCCATAAAGGTGAGGGATGCCGAGGACGATATTAGGTTGACTAGGCCATACACCCTCAGGATCCCCAGTAGGGATCAGTGGAGGGAAAATGAGGTTACATTCCAGCCCGCAAGCCTGGTCTGTTCCACCGACGGATCGCGGCTGGAGGACCAGCAATCCTCCGGGGCAGGAATATACATCGAGGGCCTGGGGGTGCGCGAGAGCTATGCTCTTGGCGCATACACCACGGCATTCGAAACAGAGGCGTATGCTATCCTGTCTGTGGCCAATAGACAGGATGTGAAGATGAGTCCCGAGAAATGTGTGTGCATTTGCTCGGATAGCCAGGCGGTCCTCCGGGCAGTCTGCGCGGCCAGAATCAGGTCACCCCTGGTTCAGGAGTGCCCTGACGCCCTCAGAGGGCTAGCCAGGACGAAGGAGGTGCAACTGGTGTGGGTTCCGGGACACTGTGGCGTGGCGGGGAATGAGGTGGCGAATAATCTCGCAAAGCTTGGTTCCCGGCGGCCGTTCTGTGGCCCGGAGCCTGCGATAGGCATAAGTAGGAAGACAGTCTCTGTCGTCTTAGACAGGTGGACCGAGGAAGCAATGGAGAGGCACTGGGGGTCGGTTGATGGCTGCAGGCAGGCGAGGGACTTCGTGGAGGGGCCGGACAGAGATAAAGCTGTCTGGCTACTCGGAAGGAGTCGACCTGCGCTTCGCCGCATCCTCGGGGTGCTGACAGGCCACTGCGCCCTTAGAAGACACCTCACATTGATAGGCGTAGAGAGGGATCCCATTTGCCAGGAATGTGGCGAGGATGAAGAAACGTCCTACCACTACCTGTGTGAATGCGAGGCTTTTGGGAGTCTTCGAGCAGAATTGTTCGGATCAAGGACTCTGCAGAGGAATCAGGTAAGTACCGTCCAATTGAAGACCGTCACGGCCTTCATCTCGAGGTCGAGGCGGTTTGGCGACGGAACCGAGGAAGAGTAGAGCATGGTTGCTGGGTTGCTGGGGTTGGCAAAAAGGGCCCATTGTGGCCTACTTGCTTGGCGTTGGCCTCCCCACCACTGCTACTACTACTACTATATCGTGAGGATAATAATTGTGACGATGAGATGATAAACGTTAAGTTGATGCCACATTCTGACTCCGTAACTTGGTTAACCATTACTTAGTATTAAATGAAAAATACATGGATAATTTAAAAAATTAGCAACTATTGTATGTACATTTCACCTGCTACAGCCGTTCTTGTTACTATTTATTTATTATTTTTTTAGGAAAAAGGGTTCTTTTATACGTACCAAGTGAACTGGGAGAAAGCTTTGTTATCTCTGAGTCTGTTTCAATAGAGGAGAATGGATGCCCCATTACAGGAACTCTACGACGACGGAGACAATAGTATGAACATCCCAGACCTAAAAGTAGAAGTGACAGGAAAAGTATGCCACAAATAATCATTAGGACTTGAAACTCTTTCAGAGGTGGCTCGACTGGTCCAGCGGGGGGATCCACTTGCCTGAAAATTAAATCTATTTAGTTGCAATAAAATAAATTTGAATAAAAGCTGGTAGAATATTGTTAGTTACCAAAAAATTAAACACGTCACAATTAAATTAGATACGTAAATATTTTAATTTTCCGCGAATTTTCTTTAGAAAAATATGACTATTGAGAAGATCTCCTCGTATGAATTTTGAAAAAATTCCTGTGAGATTCATTTTAGACTTTGTATGTATCGTGGAAAATAATCAAGCTATTGTAACCAAATTTGGTATGCAAGTGGATATATGCAAAAATTCAGAACTCTTAGTTTAAAGAAAAAAAATCATAGGCAGGTAACCTGAGAGCGGGGTGTCCGTAGGAGAGCGTTCTGCCTCCCCTGCTCTGGAGCCTACTTGTGGACGGCCTGCTAGGGGAGCTCTCGGGAGGGGGGTACGAGGTATAAGGCTATGCGGGCGACATTGTCATCATAGTCCGAGGAAAGGTTACACAGTCAGTGTGGGAGCGCAAGCAGACAGCACTTAAAGTGGTGGAAAGGTGGACGGTTGGCCAAGGGCTCGGCGTGAGCCCCGAGAAAGCAACAATCATATCGTTGACGAGGAGGAGGAAGTGGGAGGGCCACAGAACTCTCACTCTATACGGTAGAAACATCCCAATGGTCAGGGAGGTAAAATATCTTGGGGTCGTATTGGAATCTTAAATAACCTGGAACGGCCTCGTTCGGCATCACAGAGGCCATGCCTACAACCCCAACAGCCGCCATGGAGGTGTTTCTGGATCTACGGCCCCCCTCCCATACACTTAGTTATCATGGGGGACGCCAGGCTAGGACTATGCAGACTAGCCTGCAATGATAGACTGAAGAATGATAGACAGACTTCGCGAGCCCGCGAATCTACAGGGGAAACAAGTTTACAGTGGAAATCCCCCAACGCGAGTCATGTGAGGGGAAGATGACTTGCCTACCACGGGACGCGCTCGTCTGGTATACGGGAGGATCCGGCGGTGAGCGTGGGACGGGGGTAAGTAACAGTATTTCCCTTGGAGCTCATGCAGCGGGTTTTCAGGCCGAAATGTACGCCATTTTGCACTGCGTGCGAGAGAGCGAGAGGAGGGGCTGCACCAACGAAAGAATCCTCATAGCCACAGAAAGTCCTTAAGGCCCTAAGTAGTTCACGAGTAAATTCCAGACTGGTAAGTGAATGCCGAGACGAGACGAGAATTCTCAGTCAGCGCGAAAATGGAAAAACTTTTGAATATTTAACTGTTCAAGCCATGCTCAATTAAAATGTTTATGAAAAAGTTTGTTCCTTTTTAAATAATTGTGAATTTCAGAATAGACGGTTAAATTTTGTTGTTAGTCATTAAATTTGCACCATATGTAGCGGTCTATGTCTTTTGAACTCAAATTTTTTGTACTTTTAAACAGGGAAAATATGCTCTTTGAATTTTGATAAATTATGAGGTTGATATTTAAAAGATCAACAAGGGGTGTAAGTGAAATGGTGAGGGGTGAAAATTACAAAAAAAATTGTTGATGTGTCCGAACGGTTTTCATAAACAACATTTTTCTTCGAATTATAAATGTTATTCCATAACTACGATTTGCACTATATATATATATATATATATATATATATATATATATATATATATATATATATATATATATATATATATATATTATATATATATATATATATATATATATATATATATATATATATATATATAATGTGACACACTTAAGATGATGACACGCCTGTATTTTCTTTATTTTTAGAGATAGCGGTTTCATTTTTTGTACAGATGTAAAACGTTATTAGTCTGTTTGAATAACCTACCAACTTCAAGTGTCAGATGTCAACCCAGCCTACTATTATTTCAGGAATAGGACCAGTTCTCTATATTTCTCAATGCGTTAGAGATATCAAAAAAGGTACTTTAAAAAGTTATTCAGAATTTAATTTTAACTCCAGATACCGAGTTTCAAGTCAGAATTATCGAATTTTTACTTTTTGTAAATTTTCCATCAGATTTTAACAGGTAGATTGCCATGGAAACAAATTAGCCCCTTGTAAAATATGCGATAAATGTCAAATTGACATTAACTGTGAGTCTGCCAGCAAAATTCCTGTTAAACATCTCAGTGTAAGAGAAAAAATTAAATTAATAACAATGTTTGGTGATGGTGTTCAAAATATCAGAAAAGTTGATGATGAATTCAATCGGAGGCATCCACAGCGAAATACAATTAGCCGCGGAACTGCAGCAACTCTTCAAGCACTATTTTTTTCAAACGGGCAGTGTGGTCAACAATATCTCGGCTGTTAAAAATTGAAGAAGTAGCGACGATAGCATAATCTTGGCTTCAACTGAAGCCAATCTCCAGATGAGTTTACGAAAGGGCTGTCGCATTGGATGTAAGTAGAGAAAAAATCAGAAGATTCCTTGTGCGTTATAAAATAAAGCCTTTCAGGCCAAAGTTTCTGCACTCGTTGAGAGAAGGTGATGAGCTGAAACGATTATATTATTGCCTTTGGGCCCAAGATAACTTTCTGAATGATAAAAAAAATTCAATAAAAGTTTATTTACGGACGAGGCAACATTCACTACCAATGGAATTATATCTGCACAAAATTCCAGATATTGGTCTGCTGAAAACCCTCACTGGGTTATCAATTGTAAAGCTCAGTATTCACAAAAAGTTAATAATTGGTGTCAAACTTTAGGGGATAGAATAATTGGTCCTTTTTTTTTTTTGACAACACCTAGAACGCAGATTGATTGCTTCATTTTTTTAATTATGAATAATAGGACTGTATCGAAGGTGTGCCTAACAACCGGCGACAAGATATGTATTTTTAATTAGACGGTGCATCCATTCACTACTCTCTGTTAGTCGGAAATTAGCCAAATATACATTTTTTATCAAGATGAATTGGCAGGAATAATCCTTTTGAACAGTGGCCTCCTCGGTCTCCTGACATTACGCCACTAGACTTCTATAGCTAGGGTTCTGTTAAGAATAAGGTGTACAACGAAAGGCACGAAAGTCTCGAGGAACGTGGCGAGAAAATTAGGCAGACTTGCTGTGAAATAAATATAGCAGAACTAAGAAAAGTTGCCAGCAATAATCGCAAACGGATCGCAAAATGCATCAGGCTTGAAGGTGGGCTAGTTGAAGCAGACTACATTTAATAATTTTATATTCAATTTATTGTACTTTTCTTAGAGTTTATGTTTAAGTGGAGTTCAATAAATCACATACCATTGTTTTCTTTTGATATTGACGTTGTTTGTTGTCTCCATGTCAATCTACCTGTTAAAATCCGATGAAAAATTTGGGCCCTGTCGAAAAATTTGCAAGAAAGTATAAATCTGAATTTTGACTTAAGACTCGGTATCTGGAGTTGAAATGTAAATCTGAATAACTTTTTAAAGTAACTTTTTTTGATATCTCTAACGCATCGCGAAACATAGGGAACCGGTTCTATTCCTGAAATTATAGTAGGCTGGGTTAACATCTGAGATTGGAAGTAGGTAGGCTATTCAAACATCCTAATGGCGTCTTACATATGTACAAAAAATGAAATCGCTGTCTCTAGAAATAAAGTAAATACAGGTGTATCTTCATCTTAAGTGTGTCACACTGTATAAATTAACATTGTCCCTGGATATACTCGGTTCTCGGCTTGACGTTTCGCGTCATGTGTTGGAGCCATTTTCAAGAGGTGAAGGAAGTATGAGAGGAAATTAACTCTAAGGCCTCAATGGTTTCCTACTTCTCAAATTGCGCTGGAAATCGTCTCTAAGGTCTCAGTGTGTTTAGTTCTATAGCTAAGATATATATATATATATATATATATATATATATATATATATATATATATATATATATATATATATATATATATATATATATATATATATATATATATATTCAAGGTGTCAGGAAAGGAATAGCAAAAAACAGGGGAGGTCATTCGACTCAAATGACGAATCTGCAAGTTTCTGTAAAAATTTTTACATACCCTAGATATGGGATCTAGATGCTCTAATTCACGCTCATTTATTAAAAAAAAATTAAAAACTGTTACATCTGTTTGCGGATTTTTCGAATGTAAATTCGCTAAGAAATATTAACAATTTTTTCTATGCATTTTCAAAGCGACAGTTAATCAGACCACACCTAGGATTGTGCATCTATTTTTCACTTGGTGAATGTCGGGTAAGGATAAAATATATATAACAGATTAAACTAAGATAAACATCAGAACCTGCTCGGTATGTTGACTTTTAATTTTATTTAATTTTGTCCTGAAGTTTGCAGGTGAATGAAAAACTCCATATGGATACAAAATCTCTATTCACTTTAAATTAAAAATTACATGTTTTCCGCTTCTCAAAGTGACACTTTACCACATCCCAAATATCCACCCTCCTGTAAACTTTTTCAGTGGGAATTTCAGCCTGTATCAATATTACAGGGCTTGGTGTGACTGCAGAGTGTAAAATACCATACATATTTAATTTAAGCGTGTACTTACACAGGAGCGAAGAATGGGGGTGCTGGCGGCACGATTGGAGGAGGATAACGACACACGATAGTGATAATCTCATCACCATCGATTTCCAGCCCTGGATGAAACCTCACTACGATGTTGTTTGTGAAAACACGCTGAGGGTCCTGTAACAATATAACAATTTTTAGATATTTTCATTGGAAAAATTGGTTCTTCCACTTATTAAATATTTCTAAATGATAAGTTATTCACACATTAGGATTATAGTTTTTGAAAATAGAATTTTTGGTGTTTTTTGCAGTTTGTGTTGATGGCATTAATGCCAGAATAAACATTGTGAGCTCACCTTTTAACCTCAAACGGAGTATCTCATTTTTCTACATTACCAGAAGTATGTGGTTCACAGGTACTGGCTATAGAGAGTAAATTAAATTGACGGAAAAATAAGAAATTATAAGTCTTTACAACAAGCACTGCACAAGTTTTTTTAGCATTGGAGACAAATTGGCATGCTACATCTAATGCATTTAAATAAAGTGGCTCTGTTTCGTTTGTTTTTTCTTTTGGCGAATTTTTGTAAAACGAAAAATTCATTAAGGAGGAGATCTGTGTTATATATATATATATATATATATATATATATATATATATATATATATATATATATATATATATATATATATATATATATATATACAGGGTGTAAATAAATAAGTTTGAAAATATTCAAAGGATGAATCCTTGTCGAAAAATAGGGGGGGGGGGACTTTCATATGAAAAAATTCAATTTGAGCATCCCTTGTTCAGATACAGCCCCTTGAAGAGGGCGTCAAAAGAGCCGTTGTTAATTTTTTTTCCAAAAACGACGAAAGTTACAAAAATGAATACGAGCGGACTTTCTCTGAACAAGGGTTGCTCTAACGAAATTTTTTTATCTGAAAACTCACCCTATTTTTTGACAAAGAATCATCCCTTGTAGGTTTTCGTACTCATTCATTCATATTTAAATTTGTATAACATGCCATTTTATGCGAATCATACCATGTGCTTGATAATAAATAACTTTGTTCTCAGAAACAGTTGACTTTACGGAAAAATTACAAGAAGGCATTTTTATTGAAAATGAATCAAGTTATCCAAAACGATTTTTTTTCTTGCACAATGTGGATCAGGAAAAAAGTGTCATGAGGAACAAATCTTAGGGGTGTCTTTTTCTACCCCTTGCATCCAGAAAAATTGGACTAGTTTTTCCGGGAAAATTTTAGGTTTTCTTTGGGAAAATTTTTGTATTTGTGAAAATAACAAAGCTATGACCACCAATTTGGCATATAAATTTCTACTATCTGAATTTTGGCATGTAGGGTAAACATGCCAAAATTCAGATCTCTACGTTGCAAGGAAAAAAGTTATGCGCATTTAAAGAAAAAAAAATTGGGTTCCACTGGTGATCAAAGAAAAGCATAAAAACAAAATATTTTCTGTGGTTAACAAAACCAATTGAATATTACATACAACGGTTACGTTTTCTTGACGCAAAAAGGTCAAGAATTGGCAGAAAAGTTGTTATTAAAATTTTATATTTTTTCTTCTTAAAAAGTCAAATTTGAAACGTCAACATTTGCAATTTTCGGACAAATCATCTGAAACAAATACGGATTGTGCAGAAGAAATGTCATAATAGGTGTGTTTTGCAAAGCCTTAAGTTTCAGCTTCAATCATCAATGTCCTTCATTTTACTAAAATATTATCTGAAAATCCATTTCAAATAGACCCTCTTTCTGATGCCTTGGCTGTAATTTCAGCTATAGAGTATATGGTTTCGTAGCCAGTATTTTAGCAAATTTTCGTATACTTATCAATTTTGAGAAGATGTCATCAAAAGAGCGCGAACTACAACCCCTAAAACTCATATACGGGGTAAGTTTTAGTTTTTGTCTGTTTACACATACACCGGGTGACATATTTCTACGGTGAAAACTCAATATCTTTGTTTATATACGAGCAAAAATTGTATACGTTAATTACAGAGTGTTTTGAGGTGTATCTTATAAAATTATTTTGATAATCAAAGGATGGCCATTAAGTCGGTGGTGATACACAGTTTCTTTTTTTACTAGAACACCCCTTATGTTATTGCATGTTTGCATTTTGCAATGATTTATAATGCATGTTGGTAAGGAAAAAAAAGATCGTTCATCATGTTTAAGTTATTTCAATTGTTTTGAAACCTCTCACGTTTTTTTGCGTATTACACAAACATATATTATACATTGTAAAAAGGCGTTTGTACCAATAGAGACCTGAGCCCCATGGAAATTACGCATTCAGAGAGCTTTTGTTTGTATGACTCATCAAAAAAATCGAGCTGCAGTATACAGGCACCGTCAAATAGTGGCTGGATTTGAAAAGTTTTTGCAGAAATATTTTTACTGTTTCCGTAGAAATCATTTTTTTGTAACATTTTTGTGAAACGTTGGTAATTAATAATAAATGTTCAGTAGGTTATTGTAAATAAAAGTTATCGAATTTTTGTGAAAAATATAATATATTGTAACATTACTGAATGCAATTTCGGCCAAAAAATGGTACATTTTTGTAAAAGAAATTTTTGCAAAATTAAATTAAAAAAAATTTTTTCGACTTGATACATAAAGCTGTTTGTCAATAGTTATATCTTGGCAGGTGTGTAAATAGCTTAAAGAGGTTCGTTGACCAGGAAAATAGCACCAGTTTTTTTTGGAACTTTTTAAGTTTATTTTCGGAAAATATTTGTCCTTTTTGAAACAACAAAGCTATGGTAATGAAATGTGGTACATTGTCACTACTATATAGGTTATACTGCCAACCAAATGTCCTTTTAAAATCAATACTTATTTGACATTAAAAACATTTTACGAAAATTCGCTATCATAACGTACTTGCTGCGTCGAGACTTTTTTCTAGCTTATCACCACGATCAAGTGATGTGTTTTCAATGATGACTTTTTGATTGGTCTGCCGCTGCAAATTTTCGATAAGTGTTCTCAGTTCTGATCGTGTGTTCGGTATTTGTCTTAGCATCAAATGCGGTGTTATGAGTGACAGTGGTAAATTTTCTATGAATTTGAGTTGAGTAATTTCTGGAGAGTCGCGAATACAAAAGTAACGAATAAAACTGTTTGCTGCAGAAACGCTGCCTAGCATGTAGAACACTGATGAGGATCACCGCCGACTTCTTCTGTTTGACGTGTAGTTAGCACACTTATGAGTCATTGAATTCACTCCACATTTTAGTGAATTTTCTTAAAAAAATTCACTAATGAGGGGATCCCGACTTTTGAAATTTGAAAAATTTTCTTCAAATGAGCGCTAATTAGGCGCCCTAGAACACATATCCGAGGTCAGTTTCGATTATATATATATATATATATATATATATATATATATATATATATATATATATATATATATATATATATATATATATATACTTATTTATTTATATATGTATCACACCAATAACTCAAAAAATAATGGGCCAATTTTTACTAAATTTGGAGAGTACCTTCCTTTTGCAAGTGGCTTGGACAAGTTCGTTATGCAAGAAAATCGGCCGAGGTTTTCCTGGAAAATTTTATGTTTTCTTTTAAAAAAATATATATCTCCGGAAATGACAAAGCAAGGACAACCAAATTTAGTACACGGGTTTATATCAATATAAGTAAATCACCTGTCAAAATTTAGCTCTGTATGTCAAAAGACGAAAAAGTTGGAGGCATTTAAAGATAATTAAATTGGGGTTTTCCTCAGAACGTCATAGTCGCGATTTAAAACGTCAACATTGGCAACATTTAGACAAAGAACTTGAATATAATACAGGCTATGGAAAGAAAATGCCTCGAGAAGAATGTTTTACAAACCCTGAAGTCTTAGTTTCAACCGTCATTGTCCTTCATTTTACTAAAATGTTCCGAGAAAATTTATTTCAAAAAGACCCTTTCTCTTATGCCTGGCAGTGGTCTTATCTATAGAGTTATCGTTTAATGGTATATAATTTTTGTAGAATTTTCGTTAAAAATTAATAAAGCTCAATATATGCGTTATTATACAAGATATGAAAAAAAATGCATACATTAATTATAGGGTGTCTTGAGCTACATCTTAAAACAGTATTTCTACAATCACAGGTGGCCCATAAGTCGTTGGTGATACAAGTTTTCTTTTTTTTTTTTTAGTCGAACACGACTTATGTTATTGCATTTTAGCATTTTCCATCGAAATATAATGCATGTTTGTAAAAAAAGAAAATCGGGACGAAGCAAGTGCGTTATGGTAGCGAATTTTGATTAAATGCTTCATATTTGAAAAGCTCAATTTGCTATTAACCTATAAGATATACCAAAAAACGGTTTTTTTTGGGAACACTTTAAGTTTACTTTTGGAAATTTTTGTACGTTTTCAAACAATAAAGGTATTTTGATGAAACATGGCACATTTTTTCTACTATATAGGTTATACTGGTAACCAAATTTGATGCCTGCTTTCTTGAAAAAAAAAAAACACATATTTGCTATTAAAAACATTTTTGTGAAAATTCACTACCATAACGCACTTTCTGCGTCCCGAACATTTTGTGTAATTCCAGAAGCCTACAATGTTTGGCTTATTTATCTTCCCGTCTGTTCATTTCTGATGGGGCATGCTTGAGATAAGCAGGACCGCTTTGTTCAGTTTAGCGACATAGCTGACTAAAGTGATAATGTCATTGACACCATACAAATGATGAACCAATTTCTCGATTCCTTGTAGGTAAAAACTCAGTAGGAACTTCTTTCCAATTTTTCTGGCGGTTTCGACATAAGTTTTCGTTTTCATAGCTTCTGAAACATTTCCAATGAAGAAAACAAATTGTCGGCTGTAATTTTTCAATTGCTTCCAACAATTGATTGAAACAGTTTGAGCAGAGATTTCCCAGGAGTCAGATATTTAGTTTCTTCATTACTTAGCTCCACACCGTCGGTACCTTTTCCGCAGTAGATGTAAGCAATGTAGCAGAAAGGGTGCGCCTCATGTCCATGAGCACGTTAAAGATCCCTACCCACTTTACAGAAAGGCAGGGGTTCGGCAAAATTTCCAGGAAGAATAGACCGACGTTAGAGTACAAAATAAAACAGAGAACATGCGAAATGTAAGTATAT
Source organism: Tillus elongatus (assembly GCA_964006375.1). Taxonomy (NCBI): domain Eukaryota; kingdom Metazoa; phylum Arthropoda; class Insecta; order Coleoptera; family Cleridae; genus Tillus; species Tillus elongatus. Next base: position 277,795,736 of record OZ023262.1, read on the forward strand.
TTGCCGAATATAATCACAGAAGATCGTATGTAAACATTTGTGAGTAATTTTTAACAAGTAAGGTCTATTTTAAATAAATTTTCCAGATATTGGGGGGAAGTAATAGTTGAAGCTGAAATCAAGAATCTTGTGAAATATATCTCATGCAATAGTAGTTACCCCTCCAGAAATCATAAATTTTGACGTTTCAAATCGTCACTTACATATTCTGAAAAAAGTATAACGTTTTCCCCAGTAATGTTTTTCGAAATTCTTCACCTTCTGTAACGATTACGTTTTTTCTAGTATCGTTACTATTTCAAAAACCTATAGAAAACCCCAGGTGACTCTTTGTAATACTTTTCAAGTTTCAGTTCCAAAAATATCTTTTTTTTAAACTCGCTTAACTCTAGCTATTCTAAAACCCCTACTGCATTCTGTTCATATGGGTTGAAATTTAAATATCGAAAGGCGGAATATTTTATTAAGGAAAAAGATCGTTATATATTCTGAAACATTTTCGATGAAATGATCTCATTTGCAATTCTAGAAAACAAGTGGACGCGTCCATCAAGGGGGTCTCGAACATTGAAGAGCCACAAGCAAAGTATCGATCATGCCGTTACGCTTGAAAAGTAGTCCCAAGCATTATATCCTTGTCATATGCCAGCAGCTAGAAAAGGAGCACTATTAAGACGGTTGGAAATTGGCGCGAAAGGTCGCGGAGCTTTTCATTTAACATGCTTCAGTCGAGAGAGTCGTTTGCTAGCGGCGATGCCGTAAACATCTTAGAAAGTATCGGGGCATTTTTTTTACACTAAAATTGTGTAATATCTTACTTTTTGTTCTTAATATCGTTAAATATGCTCATCAGTGTGAAAACCGCGAAGTAATGGTGACGCTTTGTTATCTGAAATTGTAAGGTCTTTGATGCTATCACAAATGCTCATTTACATTTTTCGAGCCCTGGGCTAATTAAGTTTTGAATCCGTCTACCTTCACTGGCATTTAAACCGTAGAGAAGTGCCGATTAGGTTACCTGAAGGGTGACATCATCACTAGAGCTGTCGGTTTACAAAACGATTTTACCGTCCATCTGGCAAGGCTATGGGATGCACACTCTGTCTGCCTATAACCTATGGAAAGGCATTGCATTCTTCCCGATTTTCTTTCCCCTGTGAGAAATTGAAACCTGTGGCGAGCACTAATGGTCAGTGTTTACCTTGGAACATCATTGACCAATCAACAGGTGAATATGGGGTATTGAACTTCTCCATCTAGCCTAATCTTGGTGAGTTCTCTTCTTAAGTTTTGCCTATGTGATGACTATCAAGCTGTTATTGCGGCATCTAATTCTGGAATATTTGTATGGTGAACTTTCAATTCAACCTAACCAAATTAGAACTTTCTTTATATCAGTGGGATGTGTTTGAAAATCACTGTAATTTAATATCTATTTCTTAACATTCCGTCAATAACGTAAATTCAGATGTATCATTTTGCAACTTTCATATTAATTAATGTAGTTTACCAATTTTCTGATTAGCAAAATATTTTGAGTATTTCACTTGTAACCTGTAGATTTGAAATCTAACTTTACATTCTTTGAACTTAACTCAGGGGTCTTTATTTGAAGAAGTAAATTAAATTGGCTAGTCAAGCATCTAGGTATTTCATTTGAATTTCATTTAAAATCTTGAGAATATTAGGGGAACTGGGTGAAAAACGAAATTTATACCATTGAATGTTCATTTTATTAATTGTAAAACATTATACTTCATTTAGTTCCAATCTATATAAAATATCTATGAATTTTTGTAAACTAATATCTGCCTTTTATTCTGTCATTAGCAATAGTTAATTTATTTTCTGGACATGTAATATTTGTGTTGTTTTATTTTATTTGATGAAATGTTTATTTGCAACTTACCTAACGTATCACACTAATTTGTTTCAATCTCAATTCTTATCAATGAACTTAAATATATATTTTTCCACACATCTGTTTAATTGAAGAATAATTCCTCTCTAAACCTTTAAATTTGATGACAACATGATTTAAAATTCTACTTAGCGCTTACCTAGATTCCGTCAAAGTAAAACTGTTTTAGTAACCAGGCTCTGACCTGGGGATCCAACAAATGTAGGACTTCAGCAGAACAGCTCAAGAGAAAAGTAAGTATTAAGCCATCTTAACATCTCCTGAGCTAATGTAGTGTTTCTTATCTTGCTAATAATAAATCTGATAGATAGATACTTTTAGGTTAGGGTTGATAGGCAATATTGACCTCACTATCGACCAGATTTGGATCCACTTGATGTCAATCACTATATATTACTTCTCACGTTTTAATTTACGGGAGGTTACACTTCTTGCGCTAAAAAAGTTAATATTGGCCTGCAAAATTAAATAGATTTTTTAACTACATAAAATATTCATTCATTCATCTTGTGCCGTTCTCTGACTTCCGGTGGCCCCCAAATATTTTTTCGTTGAATACTTATGTCGTTTGCTTTCTTTTAACCTAGTAATTTAAATTTTGGCATAGCCTAATGGAAACCTACGTACCAATGTTGATAGACACAGCTTTGCTGTTTTCGGACATACAAAGATTTTCCGAGCAGTGCAATTTATAATACATGCCGCCTCAGTGGTTTAGTGGTAGCGCCTTGTGCGTCTGAACCCAAGACACTTGGGTTCTACTTCCAATGAGGTAATCACGCAAATTGAATGTCTACACCTTCCGCCCTAGGATTGGGCGCAAATCTGTCGGTACTGTGTACCATGATACGTTGGACACATTAAAGATCGCTACCTTCATTGCGAAATTGTTTCCAGGCGTCGGTTATTGGCCATTCTCGCGGAAATAGATCGACGTTAAAGGGGCAAAAAATACGTGCATCATACATTTGGATTTTAGATAGGACCTAAAGGACAATGGCATTTAAAAGTCAAACACAACTGTTTCCTTGTTCTCAGTTGCTATTTATAATATTAAAACAAGATTTAAAAGTATCAGAAAATTGAGTAATTAAATATGTGTCAATAATTGTATGAAACTAATAATTACCTGTTTTGTTCCACAACCTTTGAGTGGCAGTTCAATTTTATAGCTGTACCCTCCATTTCCATAAATTTGGCAAGCTGAGTTTCTATCAAAGTCTGCGTAGACAATACCATAGAACTTCTCTTTAAATTTCAGATCGATGCTCATAGAACCAGCTGCGCAGTTCAGAGTGGCTTTAGTACGGTTAAGGAAGATCATGGATTTGAGTTCATCCAGTAAGGTGACTTGTCCATCGAGGGTAGTCCGATCAGGCAAACCTCCCTGGTACTCGACATTATTCGCCTGATCTGCGTAGTTTGATTGAGGAAGTGCTACTGCACAGGATGCGCCAAATAACAGTGCAAGCGTGGAGAAGAAATTGTGAGACATCTGAAACAATAAAAAAATATTGTTAGAAAATTTCCAGATGGTCTTTTGATCATACATATTAACAGAAAACTATAGGAACTCAAAATATGTTTGGTACAATAATCATTGTCACCTACTTTTTCACACCTTCTACAGGTGTTTCTAAAATGATGCATAAAAACTCAGGGTGTGATAGCTTGGGTCATCTTATCAGCGATAAACCCTCACTGCAATTTGGCGAACCCAATTCATCACAATACAGTTTTTAGACATGACAACGGTTCGCTAACATAGTTAGCATCTTCATAGGGATGAACAAACTTTTTAAAAATCCATCTCTCTGATAACGTTAACTTAGTTAGCGAAACGAACGTTAGGTCTAAAAACTGTATGGTGATGAATTGGGTTCTCCAAATTGTACTTATCAGTGCTCATCACAGGTTTCAATCTTCACTCATTGAACCTTCATATGTCTTGAGAGCTACAGGACGTTAAAAGTGTTAAAGAATAAGTTTTATTTTTATCATAACGTTAACAAAACTTTAGATATATTTCCAAAATTTGGTGTAGGTACATCTTGTATGCACTAAGAGGGATTTTTTATGTAAAATAAGTTTATAAATTTCTATTAGTGTCGTAGGTGCCAAATTTGCTGCTATGTACATTTATAAAAAATATTATACGCCACTGCTTTTGGCGAATTTTCATTAAGAAAAATTTGCTAATAGAGAGGTCAGGGTGAAAAGCTTTTGAAAAAATGTCTTTAGATGAGCGTGAAAATGGGTCTTTAGAACCCAAAACTAAAGTCCGTTAAAATTTTTATATGTTTATATATATATATATATATATATATATATATATATATATATATATATATATATATATATATATATATATATATATATATATATATATATGCATGTATCCGAGCAATAACTCAAAAAATACTAAACTTATATTAATCAAACTTGGCAAAAACCTTCTTGTTTGGGCGAAAACTGAGGTCGAGTTCGTTAATCAGCCTTTATGCTCAAGTTTTTCCGGTGGAAAATCGGGGAAAACTTTTTGAAAACGCTATATTTTTGTAAGTATCGGAGTAACTGGAATGAGACTTTACATGTGGCTAGAAATAGTGCAAGTAAACCTATGTTGTGAATTTTAAGTAATTTGGTATACAATATAAAGAGTTTTTCCAAATTAAAAATAAAATTCCAAAGACATGCGTTGAAACGATTTACCGATTAAAGTCCAATGCCTGACAGACAGAGTGCCACGCGTAGATTGATTCATACAACAGGTATAAACCATACATCAACGGTAACCAAACTAAATATATGTATCAGGCAGAAAACCTACTACCCGAACCAACAATCGCGAAATCTCGGCCGCAATTATGGACAATAACACACGGCATGAAATTAAAAATTTTACTAGTGATTGTTATTTAACTGGGCGATTTAATCAATTAATGAAATACACTATATTTATAGCTTTATTAACGGCCCCAAATACAGTTTTAGCGGCATAGATATATTATGCTGTCGCATAATATAGCAGTAATGTACACAGATTGAAGTCAAGTCTATAAAATTGATTTTAAAATAGTTCCTTCATCTTTAAACTTTAACATAAGACGTCATATAAGACCGAGACAGTCGTGGGATGTGTTTCAATTGTAATCCTACTAATTCTATAGTTAATTATTACGTATACTTTGAATTTAATATCACGGGCATAAAGCCGATCTAAAGTATCAGGCAAATAAAACGTTAGTTGACGTATGCCTAGATGGCGCAGGGGGCATCGCGCTTGCCTCCTAAGCAGGAAGTTACGCTGTCAAATCCAACTCGATAAATGTATGTTTTTTTGATGTTTTATTTTGATATTGATATACTGACGAGCTCTAATTAGAGGGAAACCGGCCTACGGGTCTAACTGTGGTGAGAATGCATCTAGCCTTACATACTTTGTCCCTATGTTAGGGTGGAAATGGGCCAGGGCTGACAATTTACTAAATTGTTAGTTAGTTGTATATAGTCTCTATTTTTTAACATTCTGTGCTAGTTGGAGCTGCCGTGACAACATACTACCTGGTTTCGCAAAGAGGTGGCTGCACGTGCTTCGTGTCTTATATCTCATTTAGTGTTGAAGGGCTGGCTACCATAGCCGTACTACTGTATATGTGTATTTTAGCTGCACTTAGTATGCCGTACTGACGAGCTCTAACTAGAGCGAAACCGGTCTACGGTTCTAATTGTGGCGGGAATGGATCTAGCCTTACATACTTTGTCCCTATACCAGGGTAGAAATGGGCCAGGGCTAACAACTTACTAAATTGTTAGTTGGTTGTATACAGTCTCTATTTTTTTACATTCTGGAGCTGCCATGACAACATGCTACCTGGTTCCGCAACGAGGTGGCGGCACGTGCTTCGTGTCTTATATCTCACTTAGTGTTTCATTTTGATGCTAACGTGTAAAGAATTCAATGACATATCAAAATGAAAAAAATGGGGTTTGTATTTAAATTAAACGTGAACGACGTCGCATTTAAAAGGCATAAGTGGGAAAAGCGTAAATTTCATACAAAAATGTGTGAAATGAAAACTAGAGTAGAAGTGTCCGCGCTCTCGCCAAAACACAAATCGGTGATATAATGATTTTGTTCCATATATATATATATATATATATATATATATATATATATATATATATATATATATATATATATATATATATATATATATATATATATATATATATATTATATATATATATATATATATATATATCTGTGTGTGTGTAGGTAGTAGGTAATAACTAAAATAGACTGCAGATATATAATTCCTTATTTTATTCACACCGATAACTCGTAAAAGGATGGGCTGATTTTGATAAAATTTGGTAGGTGCCTTCCTTTTGTAAGTGGCTTGGATAAGTTTGTTAGCCAGAAAATTGGACTAGTTTTTGGGAAAATTTTGGGTTTTCTTTCGAAAAATGTTTGTATCTCCGAAAATAACAACGCTATGGCAACTAAATTTGGCATATGCGTTTCTACTATCAAGCTTACCCTACCTGTCGAAATTTAGATCTCTAGGTTAAAATAAAAAAAGTTATAGGCATTTAAAGAAAAAAAATTGGGTGCCACTGGTGATCAAAGGAAAGCACAAGAATAAAATATTTTGTGTGGTTAACAAAACCAATTGAATATTACATACAACGCAAAAAGGTCAAGAAGTAGCGGAAAAAATATTTATAAATTTTATAATTTTTCTTCTTAAAACGTCAAAGTCCCGATTTGAGACGTCAAAATTTGCAATTTTCAGACAAATAATCTGAGAAAAATACAGATTCTAATGCAATGTCGTAATAAGTGTGTTTTGCAAAGCCTTAGGTTTCAGCTTCAACAATCATTGTCCCTCATTTTACTAAAAGATTATGGGAAAATCCATCGCAGAGAGACCCTATTCTGATGCTTTGTGAGTGGTTTCAGCTATAGAGTTTATGGTTTAATATTCTATATTTTAGTAAATTTTCGTAGACTTATGAATTTTGGAAAGATATCTTCAAATGAGCGCGAACTAGAATCCCTAAAACCCATATACGGGGAAAGTTTCAGTTTTTGCCTGTTTACACATATACGCATTTCTACGGTAAAACTTAATATTTGTGTTTATATACAAGATAACAGCAAAAAGTGTATACGTTAATTACAGGGTGTTTTGAGTTGCATCTTATTAAATAATTTTGTATAGAAAAACAATTGATATCGTTCATCGTTTTTGAGTTATTTTAATTCTTTTGCAAGTTTTCACATTTTTGGCACATTTCACAAACACACATCACAAATTGTAAAAAGGCGTTCATTTCCATAGAGAGCTGAGCCCCATGGAAATGACGCATTCAGAACGCCTTTGGTTTATATTACTCGTCGAAAAAATCGAGCAACCGTATACACACTCTCAAATAGTGGCTGAATTTGAAAAGTTTTCGCAGAAATGTTTCCATAGAAATCATTTTTTGTGACATTTTTGTGAAATGTCGGTAATTAATAATAAATGTTTAGTAAGTTATTCTAGATAAAAGTTGTCGAATTTTTGTGAAAAATATACTATAGTGTAACATAACTAAAGGCAATTTCGGACAAAAAAAATGGTGAATTTTTGTAACAGAAATTTTTACAAAAGTTCATAATTTTTTTTCTGCTTGGGTCATAAAGCTGTTTGGCAATACTTATATCTTCGCAGATGTGTAAATAGCTTAAAGAGGTTTGTTGCGAGGAAAATTGGACCAGTTTTTCTGGAACTTTTTAAGTTTATTTTTGGAAAATGTTTGCATTTTTTAAACCACAAAGCTATTTTAATGAAATGTGGTACATTGTTACTACTATATAGGTTGTACTGCCAACCAAATGTCATTTTAAAAACAATACATACTTAGAACTAAAAACATTTTCACGAAAATTCGCTACCATAACACGTTTATGCACTGAAGAGCTTTCCATATCGCGACCAGTTCAACTGTGAATATACTCATGTTCTTACCCGTCCTTATTTTTGTGAGCCATTCTTGCAGTGGATCGTAGAGTTCGTAGCTGTGGCTTCCTTATTAGTGAATTTTCTTTAAAAAATTCACTAATGAGGAGATCCCGACTTTTGAATTTTGAAAAAATTTCTTCAAATAAGCGCTAATTAGGCCCCCTAGAACACATATCCGAAGTTAGTTTCAATTTTTATATGTTATATATATATATATATATATATATATATATATATATATATATATATATATATATATATATATATATATATATATATATATATATATATGTATATCACCGATAACTGAAATTTGGTAGATACGTTGCTTTTGCAAGTAACTTGGATCCGTTAGTTAGCCAGGAAAATCGGCCTAGGTTTTCCCGGAAAATTTTGTGTTTCCTTTCGAAAAAAAATATATCTCCGGACATAACAAAGTAAGGGCAACCAAATTGGGTAGGCGCATTTATATTATTCTTGGAAAATTATGTACCAAAATTTAGCCCTATAAGTTAAAAGACAAAAGTTATAGGAAGTAAAGAAAAATAAATTTGGGGTTTTCCCCTAAACGTCAAAGTCGCGATTTCAAACGTAAAAATTGGCAACATTTAGGCAAAGAACGTGAAACTAATACGGGCTATGGAAAGAAAATGTCTCAAGAAGAGTGTTTTACAAACACTGAAGTCTTAGTTTAAACCGTCATTGTCCTTCATTCCACTAAAATATTTATAGAAAATTCATTTCAAATAGACCGTTTCTCTGATGCTTTGGCCATAGTCCTAACTATAAAGTTTATCGTTTAGTGCTATAAAATGTTGGGGATTTTTCGTAGAAAATGAATAAAGTTCAATATATTCGTTATTATACGAGATACGAAAAAAATTTATACATTAATTATAGGGTTATATCTTAAAAACTTATTTCTACAATCACAGTGTGGCCTATAAGTCCATGGTGATACAATTTTTGTTTTATTCGAACACGCCTTATGTTATAGCATTATTTATTTAAATAAAATTCGTGTTTGTAAGTAAAGAAATTTGGGACGCAGCAAGTGCGTTTTGGTAGCGAATTTTCATTCAATGCTTCAAATTTGAATATCTCAATTTGCTATTAACCTATAAGGTTGACCACGAAACCGGTTCTTTCGGGAACACATTAAGTTTACTTTCGGAAATTTTGGTACATTTTCAACCAATAAAGTTATTTTGATAAAACATGGCACATTGTTTAAACTCTATAGGTTATGCTGGTAACCAAATTTGATGCCTGTTTTCTTAAAAAAAAACACACATATTTGCTATTCAAAACACTTGTATTAAAATTCACTATCATAACGCATTTGCTGCGTCCAGACTTTTTTATCCATCGGTGTAAATATGGTAGGCGTTGGGATCTATCTTCTTTAAGTCCGCTTATAAAATTTGATTACTTATTACTGCTGGAAAATTTGATAAGTCTCTTACAAATTTTGTTTTAAATTTAGTTTGCTGCAGGTATAAGGTGGGCTAACGTCATATTGTTGTATGTATTTCTTTCTAACTAAAATTAGCTTACTGTTTCCCCTATGTGAGTTTTATTGTAGGTTTGTATGTCCGGAGATATATTTTTTTTCGAAAGGAAACAAAATTTTCCGGGAAAACCTAGGCCGATTTTCCTGGCTAACTAACTGATCCAAGTTACTTGCAAAAGCAACGTATCTACCAAATTTGAGTTATCGGTGTGATACATATATATATATATATATATATATATATATATATATATATATATATATATATATATATATATATATATATATATATATATATATATATATATATATATATATATATATATATATATATATATATATAAACATATAAAAATTGAAACTAACTTCGGATATGTGTTCTAGGGGGCCTAATTAGCGCTTATTTGAAGAAATTTTTTCAAAATTCAAAAGTCGGGATCTCCTCATTAGTGAATTTTTTAAAGAAAATTCACTAATAAGGAAGCCACAGCTACGAACTCTACGATCCACTGCAAGAATGGCTCACAAAAATAAGGACGGGTAAGAACATGAGTATATTCACAGTTGAACTGGTCGCGATATGGAAAGCTCTTCAGTGCATAAACGTGTTATGGTAGCGAATTTTCGTGAAAATGTTTTTAATTCCAAGTATGTATTGTTTTTAAAATGACATTTGGTTGGCAGTACAACCTATATAGTAGTAACAATGTACCACATTTCATTAAAATAGCTTTGTGGTTTAAAAAATGCAAACATTTTCCAAAAATAAACTTAAAAAGTTCCAGAACAACTGGTCCAATTTTCCTCGCAACAAACCTCTTCAAGCTATTTACACATCTGCGAAGATATAAGTATTGCCAAACAGCTTTATGACCCAAGCAGAAAAAAAATTATGAACTTTTGTAAAAATTTCTGTTACAAAAATTCACCATTTTTTTTGTCCGAAATTGCCTTTAGTTATGTTACACTATAGTATATTTTTCACAAAAATTCGACAACTTTTATCTAGAATAACTTACTAAACATTTATTATTAATTACCGACATTTCACAAAAATGTCACAAAAAATGATTTCTATGGAAACATTTCTGCGAAAACTTTTCAAATTCAGCCACTATTTGAGAGTGTGTATACGGTTGCTCGATTTTTTCGACGAGTAATATAAACCAAAGGCGTTCTGAATGCGTCATTTCCATGGGGCTCAGCTCTCTATGGAAATGAACGCCTTTTTACAATTTGTGATGTGTGTTTGTGAAATGTGCCAAAAATGTGAAAACTTGCAAAAGAATTAAAATAACTCAAAAACGATGAACGATATCAATTGTTTTTCTATACAAAATTATTTAATAAGATGCAGCTCAAAACACCCTGTAATTAACGTATACACTTTTTGCTGTTATCTTGTATATAAACACAAATATTAAGTTTTACCGTAGAAATGCGTATATGTGTAAACAGGCAAAAACTGAAACTTTCCCCGTATATGGGTTTTAGGGATTCTAGTTCGCGCTCATTTGAAGATATCTTTCCAAAATTCATAAGTCTACGAAAATTTACTAAAATATAGAATATTAAACCATAAACTCTATAGCTGAAACCACTTACAAAGCATCAGAATAGGGTCTCTCTGCGATGGATTTTCCCATAATCTTTTAGTAAAATGAGGGACAATGATTGTTGAAGCTGAAACCTAAGGCTTTGCAAAACACACTTATTACGACATTGCATTAGAATCTGTATTTTTTTCAGATTATTTGTCTGAAAATTGCAAATTGTGACGTCTCAAATCGCGACTATGACGTTTTAAGAAGAGAAATTATAAAATTTTCAAAATATTTTCTCCGCTACTTTTTGACCTTATTGCGTCAAGAAAGCTTAGCCGTTGTATGTAATATTCAATTGGTTTTATTTACCACACAAAATATTTTGTTCTCGTGCTTTGCTTTGATCACCAGTGGCACCCAATTTTTTTTCTTTAAATGCCTGTACCTTTTTTTATTTTAACCTAGAAATCTAAATTTCGGCAGGTAGGGTAAGCTTGATAGTAGAAACGCATATGCCAAATTTAGTTGCCATAGCGTTGTTATTTTCGGAGATACAAACATTTTTCGAAAGAAAACCCAAAATTTTCCCAAAAACTAGTCCAATTTTCTGGCTAACGAACTTATCCAAGCCACTTACAAAAGGAAGGCACCTACCAAATTTTATCAAAATCGGCCCATTCTTTTTCGAGTTATCGGTGTGAATAAAATAAGGAATTATAACAGAATTAACAGGAACTCCATGTATAATGAAACAATTTATTGTGCGGGCGGTGCATTGCCGTTGGTTAAAAAAAAAACTAAATTAGAAATTCTTATTCGGTTTTTCTTTAACCGTGGATTATAAATCTGCCAATATGTATTAAACAATATTTTGTAATTCAGTAAAGAATGTAATTATTTAGGACATAATCTGTTTACATAAATAAACTAACACATACTGTATTCATAATCTTAGATCTTGGGAAGTTACTGATCCACTTTTTTAACTAACTCTAATTTGTATGCACATAATTTTGTTCACTCCAAATATTATTACCACCTTCAGAATGGATAATTAAATAATTACACTTTGTTGAAATATAATTTGTCAAAATTAAAAACCCAAATTAATTATCTAGATACTTATCTTTTGTATTGGCTGGAAAAGCTCAGTTGGCTGCTTTCATTTGTGATCAGTAATCCGAAGAATATTCGCTGTTTTAAAGAACGACCTGCCGTTTGCGATTAACATTAACAATGGGAACGTAAATAAACATTGCATGCTACCGCAACTTGGATAAATTTCAGGTCATAAGGTTTTTAGGAGATTTTATTCACATTATTATGTAGTACTATCAAATCGTACTACCGCTATATTATAACCGTTTTTTCGCCATCTTAACGTCTGTAAATGGTACATTTAACCACAAAACGCTACAGCGTCTTACAAGCGTGTAAATAGCCTCGGAATATTTTTAACATGACATTGTGTAATAGCATATGAAAAATGATGGTGCATTTAGCAATATTCGAAATTTCTATTAATGTTACTTAAAGAGCTTTGTGCATAAAAAATTTCGAGGCGCAGGAACTGCGCTACGGTAGTGATTTTTCATAATAAATTATACACGGCATCAGGGTTGGGTTGATTTAAATCAAGTGATTTAAATCACGATTTGTGTGTGTGTTTCGTTTCTTTAACGTAGGCCTATTTCAGCAACTTTGGCCAATCACCGACGCCAGGGGGCAGTTTCACCTCACTATCCTGGAAGTTTTGCCGAACCCCTGCCTTTCTGTAAAGAAGGTGGGGATCTTTAACGTGCCCAACATCGCATGGACACGGGACCGACGGCTTTACGCCCCCTCCGAAGGGCGGAACGTGCAGACATTCAACTTGCTCAAATACAATGCCAGAACCTCGGTTGATGTTAATGTTACAGTTTGTACTGAAAAAGTGAAAGGAGAACCCTGGGATCGAACCCAGTACCCTTCGGTTCAGAGGCACACGTTCTTGCCCTGAACCACCGAGGCTCTAAACACGATTTAAATCTTGATTTAAATCAGCTGATTTTTTCGATTAAAATCATGATTGAAATCAAACTAACTTTTTTTAGTCTTTAGTGCAAAGCAATATAACAACACAATAAAAATATTCTTAAAAAAGTAACAGTATAACACGCTTATAAAAATAAAAAGTAGCTACATACATTTTAACTTTCTTCGTTTTGATTATAAAATCTAAACAAAAAAAAAAGTCTGGACGCAGTAAGTGCGTTATGGAAGTGAATTTTCTTAAAATGTTTTTAATAGAAAAGATGTCTCTTTAATGCAAGCAGGATCAATTTGGTCACCGTTATAATCTATATAGTAGGAACAATGTATTATATTTTACCAACATAACTGTTTGAAAATCTACAAAAATTTTCCGAAAATAAACTTAAAACATTTCCGGGAAAACTCGTTTTCTAACTGACGAACCTTAGGTTAATAGCAAATTGCGTTATTGAATTTTGAAGCGTTTAATGAAAATTCGCTACTAAAACGCACTTCGATTTGTTTTACAAACATGCATCATATTTCGATCAAAAATGCAAAAATGCAAGAAGGAATGTCCAAAAAAATGTAGGTATCACCAACGACTTATGGACCGTCCTGTGGTTGTCAAAATAATTTTATAAGATGCAGCTCAAGACACCCTATAGGTAACGTATACAATTTTTCCTCGTATCTTGCATAATAACAATTATATTGAGCTTTACCGTAGAAATGCGTCACACTGTATATATGTAAGCAGAAAGTAAACCCGCATGTGGATTCTAGGGGGCCTAGTTTTCGCTCATTTGAAGAAATCTTTTTAGAATTCAAAAGCCGCAGTCTCCTCAATAACGAATTTTTTCTACGAAAATTAGCTAAGAATTATAGACCGTTATACCATAAATTTAACTAAAACTACTTCCAAAGCATCAGAGAATGTGTCTATTTGAAATGAATTTTCTGGAAACATTTTATTAAAATGAAGGCCAATAATGGTTTAAGCTGAAACTTAAGGGTTTGCAGAACACTATTTACAAAATCCATATTTCCTTCAGGTTCTTTGCCTAAATGTTACCAATTTTGACGTTTCAAACTGCGACTTTTTACGTTTTGAGGAAAGCCCCATTTTTTTCTTTAAATGCTTCTAACTTTTTTGTCTTTAAACTTACAGACCTAATTTTTGAAAAATTATTCACCCTATATATATATATATATATATATATATATATATATATATATATATATATATATATATATATATATATATATATATATATATATATATATATAATTGAAACTGACCCTATATATGGGTTCAGGGAACTAGTTCGCGCTCATTAGAAGAAATTTTTAGTAAATTCGAAAATCGGGATCTCCTCGGTAGTGATTTTTTTTAAAGAAAATTCCCTAAAACAAGCACTTGTGATGCCATGGGAAAAGTCTACGACTGCATTAAATATGCAACCGTTTCACTAAGTTAGGGCAAGAACAAACAACCAGATATGCCATTCAAATTGAATTAAGTCTTAAAACTTTCATCTCCTCTTTATCAAATTATTTTTAATATACAAAAACTCGCTAAAAAATTCATCGGAATAACAACAATCAGATTAGATAACTGTAAAGTGAAATAAGACTAAAAAAAATTGATAAAAAGCGAAGTCTCTAACCAGGATTAGAACGCGTCCTCTGGGACTCGATTATTACGATCACTGCACGTACACCTAGCCGATTGAGCTACGCACTATATCCATTTATCAGCAGGAATATCGTATTGTTCACGGTTTTACAATTTACATAAATCCTTTTTGATTTACAATGAATTTTTTTCTTATATTTTAACGAAATCTGAAAGAAAACGTCTTTTGAGATAGGGATCTGAGTTTTGGTACGTGGGATACTCTTTATGACAGAAACCAGCGCACCAAATTTGGTTACCCTCACTTTAATAGATATAGAGAAATATAAATTTTTTTCGATAAAAAACACAAAATTTTCCGGGAAAACCTGGGCCGATTTTCCTGACTAACGAACCTGCCCAAGCTACTTTCAAAAGGAAGGCACGTGCTAAATTTTATCAAAATCGGATATATATATATATATATATATATATATATATATATATATATATATATATATATATATATATATATATATATATGTATATATATATATATATATATATATATAAACTGAAAGTGACCCTTGATATGGGTTCTAGGGGGCCTACGAACATTTAAAGAAATTTTTTCAAAATCCAAAAGTCGGGATCTCCTCATTAGTGAATTCTTTTCAAGAAAATTCACTAATACTAATTTCCCTCCTTTTTCTATACCCAGTCTGTTCCTTAAATATGAATGAACAAATCCAAAAGTGCTAAACATCCTTTCTACAGACGCTGAGCAAGCAGTTGAGCACAGGAATTGCTTGACTACTGATAGTTGGTTTGCGATTTCCGACTCAATTCTTTGTGATAACCACCACTAAATTCCATTTACGGTTTTTATTATTTCGCCTGAAAACATAACATCTTTAAAAGGGCTGCAGTGAGCATTGAACTTGATTACTAGTGGTAGCAGTCCAGTGCCTCCATACATTTTATTCATGGTTTCTAGAGCCAAGTTGTTAGAAATAATAATATATTATTTAATTTACCTGAATTTGTTTCTTGCTGCTTGTTACAAATTTAATGATGTACTTGGAGTCTTATTGAACTTCTTTGTTGCATTTTTTACAAACTGCTCTACACCCTAATTCATTTCGTACTGTTTTCTTTATATAAAACGCCAAATACTAACTTATCTTCTTCCAGCCATTTGTTGTCACTTTTCACATATTTTTCAACACAAGATTAGTCAGTATGTACATCCAGCTGTTTAACTCTTCTCCCTTCTCCCCAGCTGCAAACAGAATGACGCGAACGCGAGATGCGTTGGCGATTAATAGATCGTTGGTTTTCCATGGTAACCAAATTTGGTTCGCTGGTTTCTGTCATAAAGGGTATCCTTTGTACCAAAACTCAGATCTTTAGGTTAAAAAACAAGAAATTACAAACCTCTGATTAAAAAAAGTTGAAACGTCAAAATTGATAATTCTGGTAGGCGTACATTAGTACATATTAGCGGTTTGTGAGTTGAAAATACGGCTCGAAATCACTAACAAGCTCCTAGATCTGTGACTCAGCTGTCATTTCCTTTCATTTCGTTAAAATATGAGCGAAAAATCATTTCAAACAAAAATTGGGTGGTGTAAATAATCACGACCTTAGAAAAGTAATATACTAGAGTGTATACCTGTTAGTAGATAGATCTGTCATGTCAAGAATGGCAGAGAGGTAGGTATCAGTATTAATTTAATAAGGGACCCCTATAACACGCGTTCTAATCTCAGTTATTGACTTCACTTTTTTTTAGTCTTATTTCATTTTACCGTTATCTGATCAGATTGTGTAATTCCGATGAATTTTTTAGCAAGTTTTTGTATGACAAATTCAGTTAGGACAAGATGAAAACTTTTAAGACTTAATTCAATTTGAATAGCACATCTAGTTGTTTGTTATTGCCCTAACTTAGTGAAACCGTTCCATACTTAATACAGCAGCAGACTTTTCCCGTGGCTTCATAAGTGCTTGTTCTTTTTTGCAACCGATTTCAATTTTAACTGGACGCAGCGAGTGTGTTACGGCAGCGAGTTTTCATTAAAGATTCAAATTTCAATAGCTCAATTTGCTATTAAACTAACGTTCGTTGGCCAGGAACCAGTTTGTCGGCAACATTCTAAATTTATTTTCGGAAAATTGTTGTATATTGTCAAACAATAAAGCCATTTTGATGAAATATGGTACATTGTTTCTACTATATAGGTTATACTGGCAACCAATTTCATTTCTGCTTTCTTAAAAAAAACGACATATTTGTTATTAAAAACATTTTTATGAAAACTCACTTCCATAACCCACTTGCTGCGTCCTGACTTTTTTATAAATATGGATTAAGTTTTCTTTTAGAAAACTTTTCTAGCTTTAATTTTGTCTTTTAAATATACCATTATTGTACCTAGATAGGTAGGTATACCAAATTTTAAATTTCTAGCTTCATAGAATATTCGATTTTAGGCATTTGCCTCAAAAGGAGCTAGAACACAAGATTAAAATGTTTTGTTTTATAATAGAGATATTAATTGTAACATTTTCGAAAATACTCTTCAAATAAGTCTGTATTATGAATTTAATCCAGTCTTCAAGGTCCGTTTAAATTTATAGTGTTAATTCTAGTAGTATATCTTACTAATAGTGTACAATTCTTATGAAAATTCATTACGATAATACACTTGCTGCGTCTAGGATTTTTTTCTATTTTTTCAAACTGCTACGTATTTATCGATCCTGGCATGATCGCTAAAATTTGCTGCGTAATGGTGCCACTTGTTTTGGGATTAGATTCCAATTTACCAATAAAAATATATATTTCTTCAATTCCTGTTATCAATAAATTTATTTATTGTATGGTTTTCTATTTCTTTTATTTCTGATTTAGAGTTGTCATGTGCTAACCTGATAATATCTAATCTTCAAAATTCTAATATCACGAATTAAACAATGAACATGTCTCTTTATTATTCAATTTACTCTTTCTAACTGGACTTTAGTATGAACATGATATCTTTACCAAAATGCTGTGCAGTCTTGTTAACAGTTTAAAATGTAAATCGGACAAATGCTATTATTGTCGGCGTTTATGATCTATATTGACGTTAGGTAAGCCAGCCTTATAAACCAGACATTATAAACTATATATGAGTTGGATGAACAAGTTTCTCTACTTGATTACTTTTCCAACATCTGTTTTGCCAAAGGTTCCTTGTCCAACATTGAAATTACCAATTACATAACTCCAGGATATAAGTTGACCACTAGCAAACCCGGATCAATAAAATTCCAGATTTTCAGAGACCTAAGGAATTATATGTGACATCTTACACTCAAAATTCATTAACCAAAGTTTTCCCTAATAATCGATACTTTGATTCCAGCCATAAGATTACAGGATAAATAACGAAAAACATCCCAGAAGGAAAAAAAAACCCAGGCTCAGGGTTTTTTTTATTCAAATAGAAGATGATGTGTTCTAATATCTAACAATAATTGTTTCCAACAGTAATTACTTTTATATCCAGTTTCTTCTTTAACCAAGAGACAATGAATCGACCAGATCAATTAATGAGAAAATAAATCCTAAATTTGTTCAGAAGTGATGGAATTTCAAGTTTTCCCTTATCTTGTGATAAGACCGGAAGATAAAATATGAGGAATAAAATAACATGAATCCAAAGGAGGCTTCAAGGATGACACTATACAGATGCATTGGTTGGTTATCAAAACATAAAACATTAAACGAACAATGGATTTTCAACTATTGATAATATAACTGCTACTACTCACTACTACTACTTTTGAGTTAGGTGTTTATGTGTCCAGTGCTTCAGATGGGGTTTGATAAGGCTATGTTCGATAACCTTTTTATTCCTAGTTTTAAATATTTATCCACAGTGTGGTCAAATCGTAACAGAAGGTTATTCCCGGGGTATGAGCTCCTTACTTCCTTTAGATTGCATGGAGGCGTGTGCGCATACGTCCGTAGCAATCTACCCTGCACCAGACTTCCCAATTTAGAAGCTGGAAGAAAAGACATACTATGGATAAAACTCTCTCTCAGGGCTGCAACTAAATTCATCTGTTGCATTTACCGGTCACCTTCTGACAACAACTTTGTCCAGCTCTTTGACTACCTTTCTGAAAAAACCGACCTTAATCTGATTTCTGAATATCCTTCCTCCGAGGTCACTATTCTTGGTGACTTCAATATCCATAATAAGGAATGGCTAGGATCTTCAAAAACCGATCCACAAGGGAGAGCTGCGGAGGCCTTTGCAGTCAGCAATTCTTTAGCCAATATGGTTCAGCAACCTACCTACTTTCCTCGTATCCCAACACACAGCTCAAATCCCTTGGATCTCCTTCTCACTACAAAACCTGAATGCTATAAGATATCAGTCACCGCCCCCCTTGGTCGCTCAGACCACGGCATAGTCACTGCTTGCTGCGCAATGCAACTCGAGGTCACAGAGTCATCGCACCCACGTATCGTTTGGCACTACAACTCCGCAAACTGGGACGAAATGCGGGATTACTTTTCTCATTTCCATGGAGGTCTGTCTGCTTCTCTCATCCTAACCCCTCTGATATCTCACAAAACGTCACCGAAATTATCCAAGCTGGCGTGGAATTATTTATTCCACGTACACAGAAAACCTCTTCAGCCACTCACAAGCCCTGGTTCTCTAAATCCCGTGACAAGGCCAGACTTGAAATGGTCAAAGCTCACAAAACGCTTCTACACAATACCAGTCAAGAAAATCGTCAAGCATTTAACAACGCAAAAAACCGCTATGTCCGCATTCTTTCTGAGGCAAAAAAACTCGTTTAATAACCACATCAAAAACAAAGTCCTTTTAAGCTCCAACGGCGGCAAACCCTTCTGGACTCTTGCTAAATCTATTGGGAATAATTTCTGTAAAAGCACGTTCCCACCTCTTGTCTCAGGGAATGAAATTGTTTCTACCGCCCTGAGCAAGGCTGAACTTTTTGCTTCGTTGTTCGCCGGCAATTCTACTCTCAACTCACCTCCAAACGTTCAACCACCAACAGTCTCCAATGTCGCGCACAAAATGACGGATATCATTTTCAAAACTAAAAAGGCACGAAAGATGCTCTCTTCTCTTAATACCAGGAAAGCCTCTGGCCTTGACGAGATCCCAGCAATTGTTCTCAAAAATGCGTACCATAACTTGCTCCTGTCCTGACTTGTCTGTTTCAGATATCTTACAATAAAGGCATATTCCCTAGTAACTCGAAAACTACTCGAGTACAACCGATCCCCAAGAAAGGATCCAAAGCGGCTCCTATCAACTACAGGCCTATTTCTCTCTTTTCAGTCGTCTCTAAAGTGATGGAAAAGTATATAAACATCGAATTACTAAAATTTCTTGAAAAACACAGTCTAATCCACGACAGGCAGTACAAATTCCGTCAGCCCAGATCAACTGCTGACCTCCTTTCCTTTGTCACCCATTCTTGGAACAAGTCTAAGGAACTACACGGTGAATCCCATATTGTTGCTCTAGACATATCCAAAGCATTCGAACAGGTTTGGAACGCAGCGCTGCTTAATAAACTTACGGCCTATGGCCTACCACCAAAACTTTGTACCTGGACAGCAAATTTCATCTCCAACACGAGCATTTCTGTTGTTGTGGATGGCCATAACTTTAAACTGTATCCAATTAATGCAGGAATTCCTCAAGGTTCATCTTTAGCCCCTACTTCGTTTCTTTTCCACATCAATGACCTCCTCTCTAGCACATCAAACCCAGTTCACAGTTACGCGGACGACAGCACCCTCCACTCAAATATACAATATTCTAAGCCTGTCTCTTTAGCCCAATTAGATGAGGATCGCAGATTCATGGAGGGTTCTGTCTCCGTGGATTTCCAAAAAATATTAGACTGGGTAAGTAGAAATCTTGTACAATTCAACCCACCAAATATCAGTCTTGCTTTCTTTCTCATAAGAGATACACTAGCCCTAGACCCATAACAATGAACAAACAAGTTATTCAAAGTAATAAGTCCTTTTTTCTTGTTGGCATTTCTGTGGATCGAAATCTTAATTGGCACCAACATGTCACATCAATTGCAGAAGCGACTGCTAAGAAATTAGGTTACCTCTTCCGGGCTCGCAAATACTTTTCACCAGCTAATTTCTATACCTTATATACTTCACAAATAAGACCAAATCTCGAATACTGCTCCCACGTCTGGGGTGAAGCTGCCGCTTCTACACTCGCTACCCTGGACTCCATTCAAAAGAGAGCTATACGTCTCATCGGTGACCTTACCCTCGCCCAAAAGCTGCCATCCCTTGCCCACCGACGGGCCGTTGGTGACCTCTCTCTCTTTTATAGATATCTGCAGGGGCACTGCTCAGAGGAGCTTTCCTCCATAGTTCCCCCACCTGCAGCCCCCAACAGATCTACCAGGAGAACAGAGCGAATGCACCCTTTTACTGTCCGAGTTACCTGACATAGAACATCTTGTTATGCCCGCTATTTTGTCCCGAGGACTTCCAAGTTGTGGAATTCCTTGCCGGCACATGTTTTCTCTTCTCCTCCGAACCTCCAAACCTTCAAGTACAGAATTAACAAGTTGCCTCTTTCCTCCTTGTCAACACCCACGGTACGATAGTATTTAGGCTGTAAGCCCTCGTAGTGTGTTGTTAAAATTAAAAAATATATAATTAGATTATGTAATTGCAATTAATTTTTAACAAATATTTATGAAAAAATTCATTTACTAAATGAGAAGTTTGAGGACTTTTAATTCAAATTTCACTGGCAGATTAGGTTGTTTTTGTTGCTCTAACTAGATTAAACCATTCCATACTTAATACAACCGTAGAGATTTTTGCTGTGACTTAACAGGTGCGTGTTTTCTTCTCAACAACCGATTTCGCTTTTAACGACATCGCCATGCAAAAGATATTTTCTTTGTAGAAATGTTTTATTAAATTTTTTACATCTCATTTTTTAACCCAATTTTTGTAGAAGTACATAATATTTTTCAGCAAATTTTCAGACAACAAATTTTTTAGCGGATTTCTGTAAGCAATTTTGTCAGCACATTATTCTGTTTTTTTTTTTTCTTAAATTTTTGTTACAAATATATTTTTTATCGACTTTGCATAGAAAAAATTCGCTTATTACGAGATTACGACTGACATTTGAAAATTTTCTTCAAGTTGTGTAAGGAATGTATTTTCTAGCACTAGTCACAGCGCTATTTTATTATGAAAATTATCTGTAGGTATTAAATAGACAGGGCAATATGTGAACAAGTTTCACATTAAGTTTCGCACATATGGTCTTAATAAATTAAAGTGTAGGAGTCTGGCCCATCGTCGCTTGTTTCAAATCTTTACACAAAGCTGGACGTGCGGGGAGGATTAGGTGTGAGATATCTCATCTCGGTTCAAGTTAACCTAGGAAAGACTGATTATCGGGCATCTGGTTCACCTAAATAATGCATTAGCCATTGTACCGTTAAACGTGCTAGTGTACAGTAAGTTCTGTGTTTTGTCCCGTGTTTTCTGGAACAAAGTGTGAGTGAATGCTCATTGAATATGGCTTGTTGTTTGTTTATTGTACCTGTTCTTATTTGTTTGAGTGATATATTGAGGAACAATTTCAATAGGTATATGATTAAGGGTGGTTTTAGGAAATCATTTAATATCTAGTTTATATAAAAATAAATTGTAGCTAGAGTTCAAAGTCAGTTTATTATTTATACGAGGATAAGTTATAGATTGAGAAGTAATGATCATATTCAAATAAAGGAGCTTTATGAAATAATTTTAGAAATAGCTAAGTTAGATTACGTTTATTATTTATACGAGTATAAGTTATAGATTGAGAAATAATTATTATATTTAAATAAAGGAGCTTTATGAAATAGCTAAGTTAGATTACGTTTATTATTTATACGAGGCTAAGTCATAAACTGAGAAGTAATTATCTGATTTAAATAAAGGGGCTTTATGAAATAATTTGAGAATGAACCAAGTTTGAATTACGTTTGTTACTTATACGAGGTTAAGTCAATATTCATAAATTAAGTAAGAGTTGAATTATGTTTGTTTAGAGTAAATAAAGTAGAGTGTTTGAAAGTAAATTGATGATAGTTTGGAAGGTGTGAGGGACACCTTCGCTGTTTGTTCACCCAGTAGGGCGTCATACTGGTAGAGGCGTAGGGTTTAGGCCCAGGTTACGTAACCGCAACACGGTTGTTTGTTTGCATCGTTGGATTTCGGTAGGGATACAGCTGAGCTCGCTCTAGGTATCCATTGCACCTACTCCCGTCGATAGCTGGATATTGGAGAGGACACGTCGTAGAGAGTACTCCGATGCATCCATTGCACTTCTCAGTATTCACGGTGGTACCGTTGTTGCTTTTTGGTCGATCTGGTAGTTTGACCGAGACACTGTGGTCAGTTCACCCGTTGGTCTCATTGCACGTGTCAGTCCCAGTGTAGGAGTTGGGCTACTTGGAGAAGGGCACACCCTGGAGTGTGCATCGTGTGCCCATTCCACTTCTCGGTATCCAACTCCGACAGTTAAGAGCACTCTAGGTGAGGCATTGAACTGTGCCTCATTGCACACCTGAAAGCCGGCACTGACCTGGTGTCGGGTATGGCACCCAATTAAACACACAAGCCAAACTACTGGTTTAGTAATTCTTATTATTTGAGTAATTATTATCTGAGTAACTATCGTGTGAGTAACTACTTGGGTAATTATTGTCTGAGTAATTATTGTTTGAGAACCTAATGGTTGAGCACTTAGAGACAGTGTTAAGAAGCAGTTCTGAGGCACTGATGTGCGCTGTTGAGAGATTATAATGTGGCTCAGAGGAGCCTTGAGTAGGAACTGCTATTAATGTCGGAGTTGCTCAGTGGAGCGTGTAATTGGTAAATGATTAATAAAATAATAATTGAATGCCCCTCGTATATATATATATATATATATATATATATATATATATATATATATATATATATATATATATATATATATATATATATATATATATGTATATATATATATATATATTAGGTTGTGCTTTAGATGAACAATGGTGTGTTCAGGTATATTTTTAATTACAGGTTAGTGATATTGTTACTGGACACATTTGGCACCCGCTCGCCCGACTCATTACGCCCGTACATTAAAGCTTTGCCATCATTCTGACAAGTAATAAACCTTTTGCCTTTTGCATGATTACTCTTAGGTAGATAACACAACTGCTAAATAATATATCGACTGGTGATTGATTGTTGAGCTATGTAGTTATATTATGTGACCGTTAGTCGATTGTTATTATTATAATAGGTTACTAAGAGGGTTGTAACCTTGTGTCATCGGAGGGTTGCGTTATTCAACATATCTTTAGAAAAAAAAACGTATCCCCTACAGTAGTAACCACAATTGATTTACACTATTTTATTGAATGTATATTTGGAGTTTCGCTGAAGTGAAATCTTTATTTATTGTTTCAGTATCTTATGCATATACAGGTATCAGTGTTGCTATGCGAGGCAATTAAGTTCAATAAAATAAATACTTAGTACAGACATACACATTATTTGCTAGGTTTTGCATGAATTGTTTCAGTAATCAATCTTCTTTAGCAGTCCAGATTTCTGTCGCATTCCTTAGCTCAATTTTACAACAATCTACTGAAACTGTATCCATATGTTATAGAACATAAACCACAAAATAAATTAACTTGCACACAACCTTCACGTTTTCAAACATTTACCTTGAGATTTCTCTACACTTAACAGCTCAGCATCGGCCTTCGAGTCAACATAATAAAGTCTTGTATGCGCTCACGTATGTATATAAAGTTGTTCTGTTATAATAGGCTGTCTGAAACTGGACAACGGAAGTTAAATTGCTTTCGTCATTGCATATTTCAAGAAGCATTAGAACACCTATTTTATGAGTAATTGACAGCTGAGTAACAAATATTACCAACTATGACACAAATTAGTCAAGCTGCTTTACTTATTTCACAAAAGATCTAGGTATAAAACTTTAAAATTATACTGACTTTAAAAAAAATCCGATACTTCCAGTGAGAGTCAACTAATTGCAATTAAATTTTCTATTCTACTCTGTTTTGCTTCTGATAAGGGATGACAACAATGTGGACAAAAAAAAAACAGGTGTACAGTTTTTTCATTTTAGTGAATTTTCTTTAAAAAAAATTCACTATTAAGGAGATCCCGACTTTTGAATTTTGAAAAAAAAAATTCAACTGAGCGCTAATTAGGCCCCCTAGAACACATATCCGGGGTCAGTTTCGATTTTTATATGTATGTATATATATATATATATATATATATATATATATATATATATATATATATATATATATATATATATATATATATATATATATATGTATGTATGTATCACACCGATAACTCAAAAAATGATAGGCTGATTTGGACAAAATTTGGTGAATACCTTCCTTTTGTAAGTGACTTGAATAATTTAGTTAGCCAGGAAAATCCTCTGAGGTTTTCCCGGAAAATTGTGTGCTTTCTTTAAAAAAAAATCATATCTCCGGAAATAACAAAGTAAGGGCAACGAAATTTGGTACCTACCAAAAATTAGCGCTGTAGGTCAAAAGACAAAAAAGTTATAGGCATTTAAAGAAAAATAAATTGAGGTTTTCCTCAAAACGTCAAAGTGACAATTTAAAACTTAAAAATTCGCAACATTTAGGCAAAGAGCTTGAATCTAATACGGGCTATGGAAAGAAAATGTCTCAAGAAGAATGTTTTACAAACCTTGAAGTCTTAGTTTCAACCGTCATTGTCCTTCATTTTACTAAAATGTTTCCAGAAAATTCATTTCAAATAGACCCTTTCTCTGATGCTTGGCGGTAGCCTTAGCTATAGAATTTATCGTTTAATGGTATATAAATTTTGTCGAATTTTCGTAAAAAATCAATAAAGCTCAATATATCAGTTATTATACAAGATATGAAAAAAAAATTGTGTACATTAGTTATAGGATGTCTTGAGCTAAATCTTAAAAAATTATTTCTACAATCACAGGGTGGCCCATAAGTCGTTAGTGATACAAATTTTCTTTTAAAAAAAAATTAAACACGCGTTATGTTATTGCATTTTAGCATTTTCCATTGAAATATAATGCATGTTTGTAAGAAAAGAAATTCTGGACGCAGCAAGTGCGTTATGGTAGCGAATTTTGATCAAATGCTTCATATTTAAATAGCTCAATTTGCTTTTAACCTATAAGGTTGACCAAGAAACGGGTTTTTTTTTTTTGGAACACTTTAAGTTTACTTTCGGAATTTTTTGTACATTTTCAAACAATAAAGTTATTTTGATAAAACATGGCTCATTGTTTTTACTATATAGGTTATACTGGTAACCAAATTTAATGCCTGCTTTCTTAAAAAAAACACATATTTGCTATTAAAAACGTTTTAATGAAAATTCACTACCATAACGCACTTGCTGCGTCTCGAACTTTTATTTTCATTTTGTTTTATCAAAAAATTATCTTTTTAAATTCACGTTTCCTTGATTTTAAAGCAACATTTCGTAACAATTTGTGCTCAATTTATTAAGCCATTAAGTCATTATGCCTATGCACCGTTTACGAAACAGTTACAATATTTTAAGTGAATTCGAAAAGGGGCGCATTTTTGGCATGCCGGTTTTTCAATCGACCAAATAAGATTCAGTGTGTCGACATTGTCACAATGTTGGCCCAGGTGGTCTCAAGAAGGAATCGATAACCGCCGACCTGGATCCGGACGACCTCGAGCAACTTCAGTACGAAAAGATCGTTATTTGACGATTTCCGCTTTACAAGACACAGTTTCCACAACATGGTCGATTGGAAATGCTTTGTTGGGAGTTTTACAGTAAAAAGTTTCTATGGAAACGATATATCGCATAATACGCGCTTTTGGGCTTCGTTCGTATAGACCATTTTTATGTCTCCCACTGACACCTCGAAGTCGTGCTGCTTGAGTGGTGTAACAGCAGATCAAATTCTAATGCTGAATGGATTCATGTTGTGTTCTCTGACGAGTCCCGACTCTATCTCTGGGTCCAAGACGGGCGCAGAAATTTATATACAAATGATTATATGCAAAACATACTGCAGTCTACTAAGTGAAGATTGGAACCTGTAATGGGCACTGATAAGTTCTCTTGGAGAACAAAAATAACCACAACACATTTTAAAAAGATCTGACGACGGCTTTACTAACAAAGTTAGCGTCACCAAAGGATGAAAAATTCTATTCTAGAATTTTTCATCATCTGAGGACGGTAACTTTGTTAGTAAAACAATCTTCAGCTCTTTTTTAAAATGTGTTGTGGTGATTTGGGTTCTCCAAGTGTACTTATACTGCAGTCTTTGCACTGCCATACCTACGATGGTTAATTCAACCCCTTTTCAAACAAGACAGCGTACGTCCTCATACAGCAAAGGTTACTACAAGGTTATCCCAAGAAAATAACCTGACTCTGCTTTCATGGTCTTTTGGCTCCCCAGACTTCTCACCAATCGAACATGTGTCGGATATGATTGGCAATGGACTGGGTAATTTACTCCAATCACCAAATCACCTACCACATATCATTTAATTTCAAGCATGCCCCGAAGCACAGTACAGGGTGGAATGTGTAAAACTAGCAACGCGGACATTAATCCTCTCTTCGTATGTTCGATCACACGGAAGTCGTATGATGTAACTTTCATATTAGATTGTGAATTATCTACTGTTACTATGCATGTATAAATGGATCAATTGAAAGTTTTGGGCGAAGGATATCTAACGAAAGCTACTTTATCAGCCCTCTAACAAAGCACATTAGTTCTTTTTTTAGTGTAGAAGCGTCAACGGCACCCCAGATGTGGGAGCAGTATTCGAGGTTTGGCCTTATTTGTGAAGTACATAAGGTAGAGAGATTAGCTGGTGAACAGTATATGGGAGCCCGGAAGAGGAAACCTAATTTCTTAGCAGCCGCTTCTGCAATTGATGTGATATGTTGGTGCCAGTTGAGATTTTGATCCACAGAAATGCGAACAAGTAAAAGGACGCATTACTTTGAATAACTTGGTTGTTCATCGTGATGGGTCTAGGGCTGGTGTATCTCTTATGAGAAAGAAAGCAGGGCTGAGATTTGGTGGGGTTGAATTGTAGAAGATTTCAACTTCCCCAGTCTAATCTTTTTTGGAGATCCACGGAGACAGAACCCTCCATGAGTCTGCGATCCTCTTCTAATTGGGCTAAAGAGACAGGCTTAGAATATTGTATATTTGAGTGGAGGGTGCTGTCGTCCGCGTAATTGTGAACTGGGTTGGATGTGCTAGAGAGGAGGCCTTTGATGTGGAGAAGAAACAAAGTAAGGGCTAACAACTCCTGCATTAATTGGATACAGTTTAGAGGAATGGCCATCCACGACAACAGAAATGCTCCGGTCGGAGAGGAAATTTGCTGTCCAGGTACAGAGTTTTGGTGGTAGGCCATAGGCCGGAAGTTTACTAAGCAGCGCTGCGTGTCAGACCTGGTCGAATGCTTTGGATATGTCTAGAACGACAATCTGGGATTCACCATGTAGTTCCATAGACTTGTTCCAAGAATGGGTGACAAAGGAAAGGAGAACGGCAGTTGATCTGCGCTGACGGAATCCATACTGCCTGTCGTGGATTAGACTGCGTTTTTCAAAAATTTGAGTAATTCAGTGGTTATTTACTTCTCCATCACTTTAGAGACGACTGGAAGGAGAGAAATAGGCCTGTAGTTGCTAGGTAGCGCTTTGGATCCTTTCTTGGGGATGGGTTGTACTCGAACAGTTTTCGAGTTACCAGGGAATATGCCTCTATTGTAAGATGCCTGAAACATACAAGTCAGGACAGGAGCAAGTTCTGGAGCGCATTTTTTGAGAATAATTGCTGGGATCTCGTCAAGGCCAGAGGCTTTCCTGGTATTAAGAGAAGAGAGCATATTTCGCCTTTTTAGTTTTGAAAATGATATCCGTCATTTTATGCGCGACATTGGGGACTGTTGGTGGTTGAACATTTGGAGGTGGGATGAGGGTAGAATTACCGGCGAACAACGAGGCAAAAAGTTCAACCTTGCCTAGCGCGGTAGAAACAATTTCATTCCCGAAAACAAGAGGTGGGAACGTGCTCTTGCTAAAATTATTCCCAATAGATTCAGCAAGAGTCCAGAAGGGTTTACTGCCGTTGGAGATTGAGAGGTCTTTGTTTTTGATGCGGCTTTTAAACGAGTTTTTTCCTCATAAAGAATGCGGACATAGCGGTTTCTTGCGCCGTTAAATGCTTGATGGTTTTCTTGACTGTGATTGTGTAAAAACGTCTTGTGAGCTTTGACCTTTTCAAGTCTGGCCTTGTCATAGGATTTAGAGAACCAGGGCTTTTGAGTGGCTGAAGAGGTTTTCTGTGTACGTGGTATAAATAATTCCATGCCAGCTTGGATGATTTCGGTGACGTTTTGTGAGATATCGGAGGGGTCAGGTTGAGAGAAACAGACAGAAACCCATAGAAATAAGGAAAAGTAATTCCGCATTTCGTCCCAGTTCACGGAGTTGTAGTGCCAAACAATACGTGGGTGTGATGACTGTGTGATCTCAGGTTACATTGCGCAGGAATCAGGACCATTTCGTGGTCTGAGCGACCAAGAGGGACGGTGACTGATGTCTTATAGCATTTAGGTTTTGTAGTAAGAAGGAGATCCAAGGAATTTGAGCTGTGTGTTGGGATGCGAGGAGAGTAAGTAGGTTGCTGAACCATATTGGCTAAAGAATTGCTGACTGCGAAAGCTTCCGTTGCTCTCCCTTGTGGATGGGTTTTTGAAGATCCTAGCCATTCCTTATTATGGGGATTGAAGTCACCAAGAATACTGACCTCGGAGGAAGGATATTCAGAAGTCAGATAGTCGGTTTTTTCAGGAAGGTAGTCGAAGAGCTGGACAATGTTGTTGTCTGAAGGTGACCGGTAAATGCAACAGATGAATTTAGTTGCAGCCCTGAGAGAGAGTTTCATCCAAAGTATGTCTTTTCTTCCAGCTTCCAAATTGGGGAGTCTGGTGCAGGGTAGATTGCTACGGACGTATGCGCACACACCTACATGCAATCTAAAGAAAGTAAGGAGCTCATACCCTGGGAAATTAAGATGATTGGTGGCTGTTTTGGCACTGATTTAGGTTTCGGTGAGGAATGTTAAATCTTGATGCCGGCGCCCCTGCACACCCCTCTCCCGGAGATCCAAATGGAGGTGTATTTTATCTTCGGAATTTTTTGTACAAGGAGGAGCATGATCATTTTTGTTTATAAGAAAAACCGACTCATACACCAGAAACGGAAACGTCCGTTTGGACTTCACTTGATGTATGGGGTAGTACCTCCTCGGGCGTGAAAAAATCCTTTACTATCACGTAAAGGACAAGTCAACTACCACCTTCCGTCTACTAATACATTTCTATTCACCTTAAAAATAGTAATTACAACATACTGACTTAATTTTCATGCAAAAATATCAAGTATTAAGATAGATATAAGCAGTTAAAAAAATCGAGCGGTCGCCATCTTTTATGACGTTATAACTGGAAAATATACCAGGTCGCGGATATCCACCCAAGTCTAAAATACTTACTTAGACTCCTACTAAAGTTTTCTGAAAAAAAAAATTGTCCATTGGCGAACTTTACCACTGGGCTGAAGTCAAGTGCTGGATTATTTGTATGATTTCAATCAACCGTGTGTGTATGGCTTTGTCTGACTATATAACAAATGGTAAGCAATGTCCACTTCTGCAGTATTATGTAATGTTAATTTAGTTGTAGGTTAACGAGTTTTTTTAGGTAAATTTCGTAATGATTTAAAGAACGCGGTACACTAAAACAAAACTGGTTTATAAACAAGAGGTTAAGTAACTAAATTTGCCTGTATACCTGAAGCAAAATCGAAAGTTAATCATTTCGACAAATGAGGTCAGATATCTTGATTTGTCAGTATGTTAGCAACTTTCGTTATTCGATCATACTATATGAAACACATCTGTTTAAGTCATTTTTTGTACCATGTGAGCTGTTAAATTATTTTACTTAAAATTATAGAACGTATAAAGTCTAAATAGCTAAAAAAAGTCTCGCCGCACCAAGTGCGTTATGGTAGTGAATTTTCATAAAAAAATATTGAATTTCAAAGCTGTCGTTTTTTAATGTGCAACCTCCATAGTCCTGCTAAGACCAAAGGCTGTATCTACAAAAACTCGGTTCTATCGGTATAATAAGTCCCATTGACGTAAATGTGTTGCAGGTAGGTAAAAATAATGTTGCTATGTTCATCGTATTTACAAAATGAGCTGTTCCGCCAGGAAATAATGTCGTATATACAATAAGTACACTTTGAGAACTCCCAAATCCCCACAACACATATTTCAGAGACCTTACGATCGTTTTGTTGACAAAGCCAACATCTTCAGAGGAAGAAAATTCAGAATTTTTCTTCCTCTGAAGATGTTGACTTTGTCAACGAAACGATCGTAAGGTCTCTGAAATATGTGTTGTGGTGATTTGGGTGTTCTCAAAGTGTACTTATTAGTGCTCATCACAGGTTCCAGTTTTCACATCGTGTCGTATATACATTTTACTAAGTCAAAATGTTGTATTTACAGAGTTTAGAGTTTAATTCAGTCACGACATTTGGACCTGGAATCATAGTAATAACCAGTTGAGTGAAAGGAAATTTTTAAAAACGTCTAGACAAGAACAGCAAACTAAAAGTTCTTAAACATTGTAGCTCGAAGTTTGTATTCAAATGTTCGTCGAAAATTGATGAGGAGAGACGACGCGAAATCTTTGCCGAATTTTGGAGTCTGAGTAAGGACCAGCAGCGACAGTTTGTTTGTTCTGCAACAAAAATGATAGAAGGAAAACATACACATCCGGAGAGGAATCCGGCAGAAATTATACTATAACCTACTATTTAAAAAATGTACAAAGCTTGGATATTAGATTTCGTAAAAAGTTTTCCTTGGGAGCTCTAAGCTGCGATACCAAAAATGATAGGGTACATAACAACACAGAGCCACACAAGTTAGTAGTAACTTCACTGAAAAAGGTACATCCATCTGAGAAGAAAGCCAATAGAAATGTTATTGTAGACCACATTAATTCATTACATCCTACGATTTGCCTCTACATACGCGAACATACATGTCAAAGGTTGTACTTGTCCAGCGATATCAATGTAACCTCCATACATGAAGGCTTTCTTGAAAAAAATCCAACAGTGTCCATTTCTTATGACCAAAAACAATAAAAATAAATGAATATTTCCTTCGCTGCCTTGGGCTATGAAGAATGTTGGCATTGCCAATCTATTACCGCTCGTTCAAAAATGTATAATAGTCATAACAAAGACAACGTGCCTGCCGACTGTAGAAAATATGGCGTTTGAAAAAAGCATCACCAGAAAGCAATTTCTTTTGGAGAGGATACAGAAAAGATATTTTCCCTGGCGCTAAACGTCTTGGAAAATTGTACTTTTTGGCTGATTTACAAAAAGTAAGCTGTTACCAACCATTTCAATGTGAAGTGTTATAACTAGGCGCTCATTTTACATTCACGCAATCATCTGTGTCAATGAAAGATTTGTACCACTAGGGGAGCATACCAAATTAAAGGTTCCTATTGCGATTATTTGGGATGAAGGTGTGACTGGATGATCTTAAAGTTGATTTTATTTCGACATTTTACGTCTTGTTTTCACAGAGTAGATAGCTAGATAGCTATTTGTCTCAAAACAAACCTGGTCTTTTTGTGGTTTCCTTGTTTATATAGCATACAGCAAAGAAGTTTTTTTAGAATCTATCAAAACCAAATATTTTAAACCTAGCCACATTTCATGTCGCAAGATGCATTCAACCATCAGCTAGAACAGCCTTTAAAAAGAAAGGCAGCGTTTTGTATTTTGCTGATTTCGTTGAATGTGTGAAAACTAGTAAGAACTCTCGTGCCCAAGTCGTAAATATGAGAGCTAATGCCTTTTATGACTACCAAAACTTTTTGTCGAAATATAAACCTTATCGACTAACACCTCAAATTTATTTTCCTCAGGTGGTGCAAGTGAATTTTATCAAAGGAAGCAAAAACCTAGTTTAATCTAGAGGAGTTACAGCCGAGAGGAAGAATGGCTCACTGCCGAAACTACCAGATATTGTTCCCAAAAATCGAAGAAAGTTCTGGGAAGAACTGCCTGTTTAAAGTGAAAATACGGTTAACAGTCATACGGACAATTAATGCTCTTTAAGACTAGGAGTAGAAAGTTATATTTCAGTCGGGGACAACTTATTTGACACGCGCGTCAATTTTTACAAATTTAAATTGTAATGACTTATCAGTAAGAAATTACCCTATCGGAACAAAGCAAGATGACTACGCATTCAATTTCTGAAACCAACTCGCTCGGACTAAACTAAATATATAAAAAACTCTGAGCGCAGCAAGTGCGTTATGGAAGTGAATCTTCATAAAAATGTTTTTAATTACAAATATATCGTTCTAATGCGAGCACGCATCAATTTGGTTACCGGTATAACCTATATAGTAGGAACAATGTACCATATTTTATCAAAATAACTATTTGAAAATATACAAAAATGTTCTGAAAATAAACTTTAAATGTTTCTGAGAAAACTGGTCTCTTAGCCAATGAACCTGAGGTTAATAGCAAATTGAGTTATTGAAATTTGAAACATTTAATGAAAATTCGCAACCAAAACGCCCTTGCTGCGTTCGTACAAAAATTTTCCGAAAATTAAGCTTGCTTTCCTAACCAACAAAACTTACGTTAATAGCAAATTCAGTTATTGAAATTTGATTGATTTAATGAAAATTTGCTACCAAAACGCACTTACAACGTCCAGATTTTTTCTTACAAACATGCATCATATTTCGATAAAAAATGCTAAAATGCAGTAACGAATTTATTCTACGAAATTAACTAAAAATTTTAGACTATTAAACCATAAATTTCACTAAACCTACAGCGAAAGCATCAACTTAACTAAACCGACAGCCAAAGCATCAGAGAAAGGGTCTATTTAAAATGAATTTTCTGCAAATATTTTTGTAAAATAAAGGGCAATGACGGTTGAATCTGAAACTTAAGTGTTTGCAGAACACTTTTCTTGCAACATTTTAGTTTCACAATCGGTTTCTGTTTCACGTTCTTTGCCTAAAAATTGCCAATTTTCACGTTTTAATTTGCGAGTTTAACGTTTTAAATTGCGAGTTTGACATATTGAGGAAAACTCCAAAATTTGTTGCTTTAGTTGCCCCTAACTTTTTTGTCCTTAAACTTAGAGACCTAAATTTTGGTACATCATTCACTCTTTATAATACAAATACGCGTACCAAATTTGGTTGCTCTCACTTTACTATTTCGGAGATATGAATTTTTGTAGAAAGAAAATACAAAATTTACCGGGAAAACCTTGTCCGATTTTCCTGGCTAACGAACTTATCCAAGCCACTTGCGAAAGGAAAGTACTCACCAAATTTGATCAAGATCGGTCTATCATTTTTTGAGTTATTCGTACGATATATATATATATATATATATATATATATATATATATATATATATATATATATATATATATATATATATATATATATATATAATGCAAATCAATGGAAATGACTGGAAAACGGCAAAGGGTCTCATTTTTTTCTTCAAAAAAGTGCGTTAAGATTCGATGTAAAATGCCAAAATACAACAAT
This sequence comes from Tillus elongatus, assembly GCA_964006375.1. Lineage (NCBI taxonomy): Eukaryota > Metazoa > Arthropoda > Insecta > Coleoptera > Cleridae > Tillus > Tillus elongatus. The sequence continues at coordinate 277,830,216 of OZ023262.1, forward strand.
ATAAGGGGTGTTCTATTAAAAAAGACAAATTTGTATCACCAGCGACTTATAGGCCAGCCTGTGATTGTCAAAATAATTTTATAAGATGCAGTTCAAGGCTCCCTATAATTAACTTATATAATTTATTTACATCCACTCTTAAGTCAAAAAAATAATACAATCACTGTAATCAACACTATTCTTTTTGTTGTCTATATGCGCCTCCGTGGCCGTGCGGGAAAGTCGATTCAGACTTTCCAATACGGATTTGGGGGACGACGGTTCGAGACTCACCGGCGGCGGATGATTTTTCAAATCACTGTCGTCGTTGAGATCGAGCTCAAGGTGGAGGGTAGGTTAGTTTAGATGAGCAAAAAGGGTCAGCAATGGCCTAATTACCAGTAAGCATCTTACCTTTACCTTTTTTTCGTTGTCTATGCGACAAAAAACTGATTAGCTCCCATCAGCAACCATAATACGAAAGAACTAGAAATAATATTAATACATATGGGTCGTTTTTGATTTCCATGATCAACTAGGTGATGAAAAATAGTTTTGTGTTATATTATATAGGTATTAGGTAACAGAATACACCATGAAAACAAAAGAACCCTGTCGATTTGCATTAGGTTCATTTAACCTATGTTAAAATGTACGTAAGATAATAGCCTATCGCAGATATAGTTACAGGCTATTCAGATAATATTCCACGGCACACTTCATCACAAAGCATCGTGAACGTCAATTTAAAAATTGCGGTGTTGCCGCTAGTACAATCAATATGTGTTAAAGTAAATGATTAGTGCTGTAATGTGTTTATTATTTTTACGTACTACTATACAACACTGGCGCCGCCGTGGCCATATTGGAAAGTCGACTGAAACTTTCCAATTCGGACTCGGGGGACGACGGTTCGACACTCACCGGCAGCGGATGATTTTTCAAATCACTTCTGTCGTTGAGATCGAGCTTAAGGTGGAGGGTAGGTTAGTTTAGTTGAGCAAAAAGGGTCAGCATTAGCCTAATTGCCAGTAAGCATCTTACCTTTCCTTTTTACTATAGAACGCCATAAAAAGTGGTAAAAATTTAAAAAACTCTTAGTCAGGCAGCTACAAATTTGGATATGAAATTGAACATCATGAGTCAACACATCAGATAGGTAACAAAGAGATATCAACGAGATTAAATCCATAAGAATTGGTGGCAAGTATAAAGGTTTGTAGTATAATAACTAAGAAGTATAAGCGGATTCTATTTTACAAGCGACACCCACTTGAGAAAAAGTTTAATCCTAGAATGCACTGTGTCTCTCAACCCCAGAGCAATGTTGGTTACTTTTAACTTGCTTGAAATAATTTTAAGCGGCTTTAGCCCTCGTATGTGCTCTAAACACGTCTTTATTTAACGCACATTTGATTCGAAAGCATTCAACTGTACAGGGTGGCTAAAATTCGAGCCTCATCATTGGTATCTCGGAAACTGTAAGAGATACAAGGTCGGTTAAATTATGGCAAAGTTGCGTACTTTGATGCTCAGCAAAATTCAGTTTATAAAATTAGAAAATTCCGAATACTTCCGGTGATAATCGGAAAAAACCGAAAACTCATAAAAAAAGTTTATTTTTTTCTGGCTTTATTTGAAAAGATATAACAAAATAAATCACAGTTCATCAAGGTCACTTTTCCTCTCCAACAAGATGGCGATTTCAAATTTGAAATCTGATGTTTCATCTCTCAGAAATCATCATCAACTCCATTTTTTTCAAATACGACCCTGGATTTTTTATTTTATATTTTGTTACCTTTGGACTACCTCAAAACAATGCCTCATCACAACTTTTAAATTTCAAACGTGTTGATAAGAAAAAATGACATTTTCAGTATTTCTTGAAAATATTTAAGGCTTAACTTTTAAAATGGACAAATTAAAAAATCTAAAGTAAATGCTCGAATAAGCCCCCTTAGACTATGCATTTTCACATACGTCCTCGCATATTGTTCGTAGCTGCCCGGTGGATTATTCTTCCTCTTGCTCGTAGAGTTGTGAATTCTAACACTAACTTTTGGTGCAAAATGTTTATATCATTTGAAAAAGTATCCTTGAATAATCGATTTTTCAACAATCCCCATTAAAAATAATCCAACGGGGACAAATCAGGACTTCTGGCAGGCCAGCGCACCACTATTTGGTTTCCAATCTATTGATTGGGAAATGTTTCTTTAAGAAACTCGGTTACTGCCCTTCCATTATGGGGTGGTGGACCATCCTTTTGCCACCACAGCTGCCGCAGCATATTCAACGGGTCATCTTCAAGCGCATCGAATATATAATTATGGATTAAATTAAGATACAGTTCAATATTTAAGTTTCCATCATAAATAATTGGCCCGAAGATTTTGGGTCGATACATCCCAACCCAAACATTGAATGATTTTCGTCCATGTCTTCGAACTTGCCGATTTTGGTACGGCTTTTCTACCGCATAATAATGCTCATTGTTTCTGTTAAAAAGGCCGCTTACATTCATCTATCCAGATGATTTTATTTAAGAAATCATCATCTTGTTACATTTTTTCATCAAGCCAATTGTAGAATTCAAGCCTTCTGTCCCTGTCTCCTGGTCTTAGTTCTTGGAAAACATAAAGTTTATAGGGATGATATTTGTTTTTTGAAAACCCTCTGAATTTGGCTTCTAGTCATATTCAGTTCTAAAGCAAATTGCCGTGTTGAACCACGAGGATTTTCCGTAACATTTAACAAAACGTTTTGGTGAAATATCTTTGACATGTTATCGCAAAATATTATAGTTATAAAAGATTGCATAGTATCATTTTATAACGATACTTACAGCATTTAAAACAGCTTCTTCATCTTCAGCTTCCATTCGTTGGCCGTACGAGTTTCTAGGTTTACCAAAACTACCAAAGAGACCTAAATTTCTGTCCAAATTGTTAAATTATGAATAATGGGGTTGTGAACGCTCGGGGTATTGCTCTAAATACCGTTCACATGAAATGTGCGAGTTTCTGTTATAACTATAATAAGTCCGAAGCATATTACGTTTCTCAAAATTGGAAAACACCATTTTTGCTCTCTTAATGTTTATTTTGAAAGTTAAATTGTCAAAAGTTATATTGTCATATTATCACAAGCAAGCTTGATATTTCTGAATATCAAAGCCGCCGAGATGAACGAACACACATGTCATTGCATTGCATTGGATTAAACTAAAATATTTGACTCATAATCATAAATTAGGGTTCATATTTACCTACCTAATCAAATTATATTATTGAAGAAATATTTTGTTTTAAAAGCAGAGTCTTATTAAATATTTTCAAGAAAGATGGAAAATGTCATGTTTTGTTATCAAAACGTTTGAAATTCAAAAGTTGTGATGAGGAATTGTTTTGAGGTACTCCAAAGGTAACAAAATATGATATAAAAAATTCAGGGCCGTATTTGAAAAAATGGAGTTGATGATGGTTTCTGAAAAACGAAACATCGGATTTCAAATTTGAAAATGCCATCTTGTAGGAGAGGAAAAGTTATTTAGACGAAGTTTGATTTATTTTGTTATATCTTTCAAATAACGCCAAAAAAATAATAAAACAGATTTTATGAGTTGTCGTTTTTTTACGATTATCACCGGAAGTACTCGGAATTTTCTAATTTTGTAAACTGCATTTTGCTGAGCATCAAATTACGCAACTTTACCTTAATTTAACCGACGTTGTATCTCTTACAGTTTCCGAGATACCAATGATGAGGCTCGAATTTGAGCCACCTGTATTTGTAAATCGAAAAAAAATCCATAAACGTCTCGTATTTACATAAACCGGGCCTCCAAAGGCCGTCTACTAATAGTTCCTATAAAACAAGTATAGACTTGTTGATAGCCGGCTAGGAGTTATTTTATTTTGTCACGCACTTTTGCACGGAATTGTAAGTATCTGTGCAAGTTGAAACCTGCGTTACTGCTGGGTACATGAAAGTCTGGTGCAGCTGATTGTCATTCAGTTCAAATAAAAGTTGCATTGTGTGAACTTGTGAGACACCTGTGATAATGGCATCAAAAAAGAATATAAAAGAGCAAACTAGATAGAGCTGGGGCTTAAAGTACCAGGAAAAAAATTCTTCAAAAATTTTATAGTTTTTCCTTTTAAAACGTCAAGGTCGCGATTCTAAACGTCAAAATTTGCAATTTTCAGACAGAAAACTTGCCATGTAAATGAAAAGTGATAAGAAATGCCTTTTAAAAAGGCTCAAATTTCTTAACTTAAATGGTCGTTGTCCTTCATTTATTAAAATATTTGCAGAAAATTCATTTCAAATACACCCCTCCGCTTATGTTTTGGCAGTAGTTAGTTACGGTCAACTTTTTTTTCTCGCTACCGTACCATTCTTACTGAGGCAGCATAACATCAAAGGAAGTTTTAGTATATTTTTACATCGCTTTAATAATACACAACAAGATCTAGTGGATTAAAAAAGATTTTACGGAAATCTTCTTTTATCCTCGCTACCATAATACACTACTGACCTTTCTCAAATATTCCTCTCCAACGTTAAGTATTTTAAAGAGGAAGATATCTGAACATAAGGGATATCTAACTGAGATAAATGTTTCCTGAAAAATAAATTTTTAAAGGCGCAATAGCTCCATTGTAAAATACCAGAGAATGATCTCATTGTCTAATGGCCTCGCTGTGGAATATGCGTGTGTTTAAAATAGTTGATAAAAGTTAATAAGTCCCTCAATAATATCTAACGGCAAAAGGGTGACATAATGTTCTGATATTTTAATTTTCGTTTAAGAGAATGATTGGATAAATGAGGATTTCGCTACATATAAAATGGGAAATTTATGGGTCACTTTTGAAAACTGATACACGCCGACAAAGCTTGCCGCTAATAAGAAGTCATAAATTTAGATGACAGATACCGACCAAAAAAACCGTTGGGAGTGTAAAGGTTCGACTGGGGTCTCTGCAGAAACCGGCGCGAAAAAGATGCATCACTGCATCTCTCTCAGACACAAAAGAGTCAAATGGGTAAATAAAGGACAGAAAAACATCTGGAGGCAAGTGCGCGAACCCCGCTAGCAAACGGGGCTGATTACATAAGGCGACACAATACTAGACTCGATCTCAGTTTGTCGGTGCTGCAACTACAGCAGCTGGCTGCGGGTTACGCTCAGATTTTCGGGGTTGTCAAAATGACAACAACAGAACTAACATCCAATTAGCTACCTAAAATATGTGCCGCGTCACGCTCAGATTGTCGGTGGTCTAGAATAGACAACGACTAATTACCGATCTATCTTACTTTTTCGGTGCTGGTCAAATGCACAAGACAGTAACTATCTAAGACAAGTTCCGCGTTAGGTACGAGATAGGTATGTGATATAGCTACTGCAGAAAGAATTGTGTCTATGTAAAAGATCTTAGTGCCGAAGTAACAGTTTTTTTCTTTTAAATGCAAAAAATTTCACTAGCGTTATGGTGAGTTTCTGTTTTCACCATTGCGTCCACCAAAATCAAATTGTGAGCTTAAGAGATAAAAGTTATCGTGGTATCTAGCTCTGCTATCTAGTCTTCATCAGGAGTCCTGATTCATCTCAAATCTCTGAGGCTAACGTCACACTAGATTTAGGTATGCTGTTCACCGAGCCCGGGTCCAGTTCAGGGCTTTTATAGGCGTTACTCCAAGAGGCCTTTCATGGTTCACGATTGTTGGATGCTGATGCTGTCTGAGGGCAAGTGGTTCCTCTTCTAACTTATTCGAGTGAGTTGAAACGTTCTCTTAGATCACTTATAGACAGTTTTTAATTATGATCAAAAAGGAACATTCAATGAAAGTCATTTAAAGTCAATCAGTTTATTCAAAATTCGAAAGATAATTTAAAATTTGAATAACTCAATTTTCTATAAACTTAGAATGTTGAATTTTGGTACGTAGTAAGGTCTCTACCAAGGTAACATATATAGTAAATTTCTTAGAGTAACTTTGTTATTTTTACAGAAAAATTTTTTGTAAAGAAAACTCAAAATTTTCCCGGAAAACCCCGTCCGATTTTTCTGGCTAACGAACTCATCCAAGCCATTAATAAAATAAAGGCACATGCCGAGTTTCATCGAAATCGGTTAATTATTTTTTTAATTATCGCATGGTAAAATTCCGAAAGAAAAATCAAAATTTGAATAACTCAATTTTTTATAAACTTAGAAAGTTGAATTTTGATACATGGTAAGGTCTCTCCCAGGGCAACATACCCTTTAAATTTTATTAAAACAGCTTTGTAATTTTCGGGGAAAAAAATTTTCCCGGAAAAGCCTTTCCGATTTTCCTGGCTAACGAACTCATCCAAGCCATTAATAAAAGAAAGGCACTTGCCGAGTTTCATTGAAATCGGTTAATTAATTTTTGAGTTATCGGATGGATATTTCAAAAAATTTGTGCAAAGTCTCACCATCGATACCTCTCCATTACCGACTTTTTTTAAATAACAATTCACTAATATTTTGGTTAAAGGATAAGCAATTTTTTTTTGACAATACATTTTTAATCCTATAGTCTTGGAAGGGACCTGCTGCACTTAGTATGATATCTTAGGCAGTACCCAATACACAACATATAAAAATTCAAACGTAAATAATAAAACAAATGAATATTTGCATCTGTAGTTAATTACTACATGCATTTTGCTTTTGTTTCTGAAGAAGCCACATTTAACGAAACGGTTCATATTATAATTATATAGAGTAAATATCGTAATAATTTGTTTTATCACTATATAATTATATAAATATTTCCCTTCATTATTTAAATTCTTAAAATTAGAATACAATAACAGCCTAAAATTCTTGCCTTTAACTTAAAAGGAAGGGATGGGTATTGTTGATTGAAACTGACTGTCCATTAGGCACGTAATCGCATAACTTCCATGATTTTTCTTTCGGACGCAAACGATATTAGATCTTATTCATGTGCCAATACCAATACCGACCTGAAGCAATCGCCAGATGCCACATGCATTATACTATACTAAACAGACTTGCGCAATAATATAAAATGTTGGGTTGCCTAGCAACAAGATACTACATCTTATATAAGCAATGTTTACGATACGCGGCGATATTAAAAAATAAATGTTTCAAATTTGAATATCTCCATTTTCTGTAAACCTAGAAAGCTCAATTTTGGCGCATAGTTAGGTCTTTCCCAAAGCAATATGTACACAAAACTTCATCGAAATATCTTTGTAAATTTCGGAGAAAAAAATGTTCGAAAGAGAACTCAAAATTTTCCCGGAAAACCTTGTCCGGTTTTCCTGACTAACGAACTCATCCAAGCTATTAATAAAAGAAAGGAACTTGCCGAGTTTCATCAAAATCGGTTGATTATTATTTGAGTTAGCGGTTGGATACATATATATATATATATATATATATATATATATATATATATATATATATATATATATATATATATATATATATATATATATATATATATATATATAAACATATAAAAATCGAAACTGACCCCAGATATGGGTTCTAGGGGCCCAAATTCGCGCTCAAAATGAAGAAATTTTTGCAAAGTCTCACCATCGATACCTCTCTATTAGTGAATTTTTTTAAATAAAAGTTCACTAAAAAACCTTCTATGAAAATTCGCTACCATAACGCACTTACTATGTACAGACTTTTTTTTAAATCGAGTCCTTTTCACCTTGCACATACAAATGGAACATTGGCAACAATGAAAGATCGTTGGTAGGATGGATGCAAATGAACAAAACAACAAGTAATGTTGGAATGTTTATAAAGTCCAACTTATGAGAAATTATGCTCATTATAGATTGTGTCTGATTACGAATTGAGAAAACCAACTCGCTTTGAATCAAATCAAATAAATAACAACTTTTTATTACGCTCGTGTACTTACAACAGCCTACTTGGATTATTCACCCGAGAAGGTATATCGCTTTTGGCTGGATAAATTCCTGTAATGGCTGAAATTAATGATATTCAGTGGTGCAGCTAACTCGTTTCACAATACATTCTATAGCTCAATGATGCAATCCTAGAAGAACATCTTCAGTGGCGTAACCATTTACGGTCAGGCGGACCTACACTAACTAAATAAAAACCTCTGGACGCAGAATGTGCGTTATGGTAGTGAATTTTCATAAAATCTTTTTAATAACTTACATAATATCACAAATGTGATCTCGACTTTTGAATTTTGACAAATGTTCTTTAAATGAGCGCGAACTAGGCCGCGGAGAACCCACATCAAGGGTCAGTTTAAATTTTTATGTGTTTAGATATATATATATATATATATATATATATATATATATATATATATATATATATATATATATATATATATATATATATATATTGGAATACACTTTATTTATTTGCTGTACGTTTGTGATTTCTTATTGGTTTGCGTGGACTGCAGTTTCGAACCGTCCCATCAGCACGCTACTGACTGTTATCGCTCCTGTGTGGTCTACGTCTGAGACTGTACGTGGCGCCTGCGCCGTGAGCTGCTATTGGTCGGTTTACTGTTCTCTGATTGGTTGTGCATTTCGACTGTGTCGTGTGTATCGGTCTCCTGTCTTGATCACTGTGGTTTGATAATTTGTTTATTTGTATGGCCTTTATTAAGTTTTGTTTAAATGTTTGTACTTGGACTTGTTCTGACATTAATTGTTTCTTATTGTTAAAGACCACAAAAAAGTGGAAATCTGGGAACAATACTACATTCAACAAACAAACAATAAGAAACAATTAATGCCAGAACAAATCCAAGTACAAACATTTATCAAACCGTAATGTGGGGGCAGTGTGTATGTTTTTCATTAAATAGGTTAACAACTTGTGCCTGTGTTCTACACATATCACCATACCCAATCATCATTAATATTTCTGCTCGCATAGTTTCAGTTAAGTATCGTATTATAAGATCAAAAATTAATTGAAGTTATCGGAACAAATTTACGACTAATTTATTAGGAGACCGTGCATTCAACACAATACATCACAAAATAAAACAGAACTGTTAAATTTCACCTTTCACACTGCAAAAGTTGGTTCTTAATAAGAAACGATTAATGATACCAAGTACGTTTTAGATAATAGACAAGATAAGAAATTTAAGATAAGAGTCAGTGAAGAATTCCAGAGCAGATTATTTCGTTGTGTGCAAGTGAATGGATAACATTTTTAACATTTATTGTAAGAAAGGGAAGTTTTTATTAAGTCTATTTTCGAAATTTGAATTTCAGGGTAAACTGTTTGGTTTTAGTATTCCGGTATTAAATTTCCAGCCTGTATTGAAAACTGTAATATTAGACCATACATATGGGGTATCTCCACATTCAGAAAAATGTGATCCATCGAACTGTGATGAAAAAATGTAGGGTTGCTATTAAAAAAAAAGGATAAAGTGGTGCGAGTAAAATGGTGGGAGTTTAATTTTTTAACTATGATTATAAGATAATGTTCGACAAATTAAACTTCACGTGTCTCTGTGTTTTCTACAAAAACTAGTTTTTGCTGAATAATGAATCTTATTGCACATAAGTGTGTTTCACAATATATATATATATATATATATATATATATATATATATATATATATATATATATATATATATATATATATATATATATATATATATATATATACATTGTCACAGCGAACACTCTGGAATAACATTTCTGGAATAGACCAGAAGTGACAGGTGTAAAGTAGTGTAGAATAGTGTAGAACGTCTAGAATCTCTATAGACAGATGTAAATAGACGAGCGTTGCGCAGAGTAAGTTAGTTCAGTATTGAATAAGGTGGTGTGAAAGTGATCATAGAGTATAAAGCGAGTTAAAAGTAAGTATTGGTATATAGGAAGTGATCATAGAAGGCGATAGTGGAATATAGTTCTATGGACATTTAATGATAGTAAGAAGAGATATATTTTAGTTGGCACTGGTGTTGGAAAATAGTTGGTAATAATAAAATAGTAGTTTGAAAAGCTGTGTTTTGTCCAGAACCCCGTATAACGTAACAATATATAGATATATATATATATATATATATATATATATATATATATATATATATATATATATATATATATATATATATATATATGAACCTCGGAAATGAGATTCTTAAAGACGGTTGTAATTCGCACTTATTTGAAAAATATATAAAATAAACTTTTTACAAAGCAAAATTGTCTTCAATAAAATTCGCTAAGAACTGAAAAAACTCTTCCTACTTTTCCCTAAGATGCTATTAAATATTTTAGTCAGTAAGTTTATCACCCATTGATATATTTGTTTTTGTCTCTGCAATTTAACACATTTACAACTTTTATTGTCCCGCATACTCTAAAGTAAGGGTTCCCAACATAGGTAGACAGAATGACTGTAGGATGTAAGCTTGTTACATCGTCAGTGTGCCCGCGAACAATAAAATATTGAGGACCACTGTTCGAGGACTGGGATTCACAGGGTCAGATATGTAATAGGTTGGAAGAAGGTGTGACAGTTGTGAATTAATAAAACTTTGTTAGCTTTTTAAACCCGAACCAGTAAGCGGGAACGTGAACTCGAGAACAGTCCCAATGGAAAACCTCTTGCGAGAACTAGAATATAAGTTAAGAAGAAATATCTCAAAGGTCGTCTTCAACTAAACTAAGAAAGTTTGAAAAGCTGAAAATAAATAAATAATATACTTGTGTAGACAAACAATCTCTCAAGTCATTCATTGCCTTTGAATGTTGGAAAATACATATTTTCTTTATACCAAACTTTTAGCTGCTATATAAAATACACAACAAAAAAAGTCTGGATGCAGAAAGGGCGTTATGGTAGTGAATTTTCATATACATATTTTTAACAGCAGATATGTCTTTTTTTAAGAAAACAGTCAAGTTTGGTTTCCAGTATAACCTATATAGTAGGAACAATGTACCATTTTATTAAAATAACTTTATTGTTTGATGAAGTAGAAAAATGTTCAAAAAATTAACTTAAAATATGCCCAAAAAAACTGGTCCTATTTTCCCGGCCAACGAAACTCTTCAAGCTATTTACCTACCTGCCAAGCTATAAATTCACAAAAACCTTTTTGACGAAATTTCCAACAAAAAATTTCCATGAAAATTTGCAACCATTTTTTTTCACGAAAATCAGAAAACATTTTTTTTACAATAACTTATTTAACATTTGTGATTAATTACCAAATTTCACAAAAATCTTACAAAAAAAATGAGTTCTACAGCAACACAAATTTCAACGAAAACTGACTAAATATTTTTTACAAAAATTGCCAAAAGGATATATTAAATTGGGATTATGTGCCTAATCTGTAATTAAAATTGAAAATAAAATAATATGTTTAGACGAAAACCCACTAAAACATTATTTTCAACTAATTTCGTTAAAAAAATGTTCCATCAAAACTTTGTTGAATACTTGCGTTTTATACACTCTGTTTTTAAGGTATCCCCATAAAAAGAAATCAAGAGGTGTAATATCTGATGATGTAGCGGTCCATTCTACGAAACCTTTTCAACCTTTACGGAAAGACTTCGTGTAAATTCTCCCGTACTTGAAGTGGAAAGTGGGGCGGGGCACCGTCTTGTTGAAACCATATCCTTTCGTGGCGAATATTAGGTTTCATTACATTTGGATACAATTTGGCTAACATTGGGACGACCTGTTCTCTTACCATTTCTAAATATCTTGGACGGTTTAGATTTACTACAAAAACAGGTCCAACTACGTGATCACCAATGATACCAGCCCAAACGTTTAACTTCTGAGGATGCTGAGTGTATGTTTGTCGCATCCAGTGTGAGTTTTTGGTAGCCTAGTATCTGCAATTTTGCCTGTTTAGATCGCCATTCAAAAGAAATGTTGCTTCACCGGAAAACAGAACATCAGCAGAAGAAATAACATTTCTATGTAACATGTCCAGCAGTTGTTCACAAAATTGCAGTTTTCTATCAGAATCACCGTCAATAAACTCTTGAACGTGTTGTAGTTTATAAGGATGCATTTTAGTGAATTTTCTTTAAAAAAATTCACTAATGAGGAGATCCCGACTTTTGAATTGTGAAAAAATTTCTTCAAATGAGCGCTAATTAGGCCCCCCAGAACACATAACCGGGGTCAGTTTCAATTTTTATATGTTTATATATATATTTATATATATATATATATATATATATATATATATATATATATATATATATATATATATATATATATATATATATAAATATATATATATATATCACACCGATAACTCAAAAAATAATGGGCCGATTTCGATTAAATTTGGTAAATACCTTCCTTTTGCAAATAGCTTGGATAAGTTCGTTAGTCAGGAAAATCGGCCCAGGTTTTCCCGGAAAATTTTGAGTTTTCCTTCAAAAAAAATTATATCTCCGGAATTAACAAAGTAAGGGCAACCAAATTTGGTGCGCTGGTTTATGTCGTTATAGGTGAGGCGCCTACCAAAATTTAGCTCTGTAGGTCAAAAGACAAAAAAGTTATGGGCATTTAAAGAAAAATAAATTGGGGTTTTCCTCAAAACGTCAAAGTGACAATTTAAAACGTCAAAATTCGCAACATTTAGGCAAAGAACTTGAATCTAATACGGGCTCTGGGAAGAAAATGTCTTACAAACCCTGAAGTCTTAGTTTCAACCGTTATTGTCCTTCATTTTACTAAAATATTTCCAGAAAATTCATTTCAAATAGACCCTTTCTCTGATGCTTGGCAGTAGCCTTAGCTATAGAGTTTATCGTTTAATGGTATATAATTTTTGTAGAATTTTCGTAAAAAATCAATAAAGCTCAATATATCCGTTATTATACAAGATATGAAAAAATATTGTATACATTAATTATACGGTGTCTTGAGCTACACCTTAAAAAATTATTGCTACCATCACAGGGTGGCCCATAAGTCGTTGGTGATACAAATAATAATTTTTTTAGTGGAAAACGCCTTATATTTTTGCATTTTCCATCGAAATATAATGCATGTTTGTAAGTTAAGAAATTCTGGACGCAGCAAGTGCGTTATGGTAGCGAATTTTGATTAAATGAATTAATATTTGAAAAGCTCAATTTGCTATTAGCCTATAAGGTTGACCAAGAAACGGATTTTTTCGGTTACATTTTAAGTTTACTTTCGGAAATTTCTGTAGGTTTTCAAACAATAAAGTTATTTTGATGAAACATGGCACATTGTTTTTACTATATAGGTTATACTAGTAACCAAATTTGATGCCTGCTTTCTGGAAAAAAAAGACATATTTGCTATTAAAAACATTTTTATGAAAATTCACTACCATAACGCACTTTCTGCGTCCAGAATTTTTTTGTTTTTGAGACATCTTAAAACTGTTGATTGACTGACATAATTTTCACGTGCAACTTGACAGATAGAAGTTGTTGGTTATTCTTGAAAAGCCAATAAAATATTGAGTTTTACATCTTCTCCAACAAACTTGGGTCTCCTAGGCAGTGGTTTAACATGTACATAATCACTAAACTGTAAATGTATCTTGGACACAGTTCCCTGGCTTAGTGGGGGCAAATCTGTATGTTCTTCATTAAAACTTCGTTGAATACTTTTTCACACCAAAATTCGTAACGAATGTTTCTTCAAAGAAAATTCTTTAAACTTATTTATAATAAAATTTGCTACAGAAGTAGATACCTTTTCTGTGGCTCGACAAAAAAAATCTTTTGCATGGCGATGCTGTACAAAAAGAAACCGGTTGCAGAGAGGAAAACAAAAATTTCTTAAATAACAGAAAAAAGATCTACTGTGTTAACTATTAAAATTAAAGTCCTTATCCCCTGATTGATTAAGTTTTTTCAACAAACAGTCGGTATAAAAATTTAGGATTACATAATTTGATCAGATAACGTTAAAATTGAATCAAAGCCAAAAAGGTTAACAAAAATGAAAATAAATTAAGTCACCACGGAAATTTGAACCAGCGTCCCCCAAAGTTCTTTTGCTAACGAGTCTAAGCCTCCCGGCCATTGAAACATGCAAATTAAAGCATACTGAATCATATTTTAATGTGACACTTCATTCTTGATAATCAAAAAAAATAATAACAACAAAGTTCGGGACGCCCCAAGTGCAATATGGTAGCAACTTTTCATTAAATGTTTCAAACTTAAATAACTCAATTTTGAATGAGCCTAGAGAGTTGAGTTTTGCAACGTTGGAAGGCCTTTACAAGTGCAATATACCCACCAAATTTTATCAACATAGATTCGTTATCTTTTGAGATAGAAATTTTTGTTTAAAAACTTTATCTTTTTTTTTGAGAAACTGGTCCAATCGGGCTGGCTAACGAGCTTATCCAAGCTATTAATAAAAGAAACGTACTTGCCGAGTTTCATCAATATATATATATATATATATATATATATATATATATATATATATATATATATATATATATATATATATATATATATATATATATATATATACAGGGTGGCTCATTGAAAACGAGCTGAAAGCCATAACTTCCAGAAAAAGATTTTGTCGAAACAAACCTGCAACACGGCAAGTTTGCTTGTTAGGGGGACAACTTTTGACGCAAAAAGTAGAGCCCAAACTTTCTCCTAAGCGGGGGTATCGTCCCTCATTTTTTTTATGGGGATAGAGGTCATGTGATAGTTCTTTGAAAATGACTTCTGATTCCCTCTATATTGTTTTTTATTTCTGAAGTTCGATCTATTCGTTTAGAAGATATGGTGTTTTGAAATATCTCTAATAAATTTCCCGGAAAATTAAAAAAACTAAATCGTTAGCATAGTATTGAAGTAAATGTTGAAAATAATTAAAACCAATCATCCTATTAAACCAACAAACCAACGAATTAATCTTTAATCCAATTAATGATCAAATTGAACACCACCAAATTTTTTCCAACATTTGCAAGCATTTCAGGAGTAATTATTCGGCATTCATCAATAATACGCTGACGTAACTCTTTCAAAGAATCGCACTTGGTAGCATAAACTGTTGATTTTAGATGCCCCCACAAAACAAAAGTCTAAAGGCGGACAAGTCTGGAGCACTTCCTGGCCATTCGACAGCATTTCTTCGACCTATCCATTGACCAAGAAAGAGTATATCCAAGAACTCCCTAACAGTAACGGCATAATGCGGTGGAGCACCATCTTGTTGGAAAAATAAATGTCAACTAACATAGGGTAAACCAAGTATTGCAATATTTCCCAATATCGTTCTCCTGTCAAAGTGTCGGCTATGAAGATTGGTCCACCAAAAATACCCGCCCAAGAATTATTTTTTTGTGAATGTTGAGTGTGGACTTCATGGAAAACACGAGGGTTTTCATCTAACCAAAACCGTCAATTATGACGATTTACGGTGCCATTCAGAAAGAAACGACTTTCGTTGGAAAAACAAGTGTTAAAAATAAATTGCCTGTTGCCAATTATTCTTTGAGAAATATTTCCGCAATACTACAAGCGCCGGTCATAATCATCTACATTTAATTCCGGAACTAGCTAGATTTTATATGGATGAAACTAATTTTTTTTCAGAATTCGTTTAATTGTCGTTCTACCTAGATTAGTAATTGTCGTGTACCTAATGTTGGATCTGCACTAACTTGACCTATCATTTCCAGAGTTGTGGCTTCATTCACCATACCAAATACACGTTCAGGATTTCGTTTATCATTAGCCACTGATCCAGTTTCATTGAGGTTGTGTAGCAACTCTAGCACGTACTTATGACGAACACACGTATCGGGATGCAGGTTATTGGATACATGTGCTGTTTCGTTTGCGTTTTCATGACGAAAATGTCCACAATTTCAACTCTTTCGGCAATCGAATATACCATAATGACTCATTATAAAAGTCCACTCAACAATGTGAAGCAATAATCACAACTGAATTTTTCATCGATCGAGTTAGTTCAATTGACATGTAGGCACAAACAGTTGCTATCAAGAATGCGTTACCACAAGACACATTTTGCTGAGGTTTATTTGGTGAGGCCCAACTCAAGCATTAAGAATTTCTCGGGAAATGCATTAGTGATATTTCAAAAATCCATATCTTCTAAATGAACAGACGGAATTTCAAAAATAGACAAGCATTATATGGGGAATCAAAGGCACCACATGAAGTTTGTTCCCATTTGAAAAAAATTGACATCCCCGCTGAGGCAGGTAAAGTTTGGGCTATACGTTTTGCGTCAAAAGTTGTCCTCACAAGCAAACTTGACGTGTTTCACGTTTTTTTTTCGACAAAATATTTTCCTGGCAGTTAGAACTGCCAACTTGTTTTCAATGAGCCAGCCTGTATACACACACACACACACACATATAATTATACATATATATATATATATATATATATATATATATATATATATATATATATATATATAAATAATTATAAATCCAAACGGACCTTGGTTTCGGGTTCTAGGGGCCCAAGGTCGCGCTCATTTGGAAAAAAATTGCACCATCGATACCTCTCTAATAGCGAGTTTTAAAAATAAAATTCGCTAAAATACACATCAATCTTAATATAGAAGATGTTGGCGTTGGTGGTGGTGGAGGTTTTTATTACCTTGGAACAGTAATTCCATCAGTCACAGACTTTTGCTATTTTATATATACAAATACCTAAACATTATTTTGTATTAATAATCTAGAAGACACAATTATGTGACATTCTCTTTCTTTTTTTTTCCTCATTTCTTTTTTTATTTCTTTTTATAAGTTTTTTACTTTTTTTTAATAAATAGCTATAGTATAGTCAGCCTTAAATCACTAAGCCGTATTACTTTTGGTGCATTTTTGCTACAATTAGTATGCCGTACTGAAGATCTCTAATGAGAGCGAAACCGGTCTACGGTTCTAATTGTTGCGAAAATGCATCAAGCCTTGCATATTTTGTCCCTATATTGGGGTAGAAATGGGCCAGGGCTAACAATTTTCTAAATTGTTAGTTAGTTGTATACAGTCTCTATTTTTTAACACTTTGTGTTATTTGGAGCTGGCGTGACAACATAGTACTTGGTTCCGCAACTAGGTAGCGGAACGTTCACCACTCAGTGATTTAAGGCTGGCTATACTATTGCCGTATTACTTTTGGTGCATTTTTGCTGCAATTAGTATGCCGTACTGAAGAACTCTAATGAGAGCGAAACCGGTCTACGGTTCTAATTCTTGCGAGAATGCATCTAGC
Source organism: Tillus elongatus (assembly GCA_964006375.1). Lineage (NCBI taxonomy): Eukaryota > Metazoa > Arthropoda > Insecta > Coleoptera > Cleridae > Tillus > Tillus elongatus. The sequence goes on from OZ023262.1 coordinate 277,847,495, forward strand.
CTTACATACTTTGTCCCTATTTCGGGGTAGAAATGGGCCAGGGCTAACAATTTTCTAAATTGTTAGTTAGTTGTATACAGTCTCTATTTTTTTAAAACTTTGTGTTATTTGGAGCTGGCGTGACAACATACTACTTGGTTCCGCACCTAGGTGGCGGCACGTCCACCACTCACTTAGTGATTTAAGGCTGGCTATACTATAGCCGTATTACTTTTGGTGCATTTTTGCTACAATTAGTATGCCGTACTGAAGAACTCTAATGAGAGCGAAACCGGTCTACGGTTCTAATTCTTGCGAGAAGGCATATAGCCTTACATACTTTGTACATACATTAGGGTAAAAATGGGCCAGGGCTAACAATTTACTAAATTGTTAGTTAGTTGTATACGGTCTAAATTTTTTTAACACTTTGTGCTATTTGGAGCTGGCGTGACAACATACTACTTGGTTCCGCAACTAGGTGGCGGCACGTCCACCACTCACTTAGTGACTGTGAAAACTATTAAATCGCCAAATTTCAAACAACATTTCAACAAAGTTATTAGAAGTAAACATGCGTTGTCTTTCTATTGGATGGTAGTGTGATTTTGGCATTGTCGAAGTCTATTGTGTGTCTTAATACATGGTAATTTCATGGCAAACTGGAATTAGGCGTTGATGCTGTTGCTGTAAGAAAGAAATTCCTCCAAAGATTCTTCACCATGCGGATATGTAGTGGAAAACCTCGTTAACACATTGGAACAGGTCAATTTTTTTTTGCAAAATCGCAAGGAATTTTAAGAAATATCGATTTAATTGTTCTTTCCAAATACAATTATGTTGTGTGTATTTTGTTTCTTTAACGTCGGCCTATTTCCGCGACTATGGCCAATCACCGATGCCAGGGAGCAGTTTCACCCCACTATCCTGGAAATTTTTGCCAAACCCCCGCCTTTCTGTAAGGAGGGTAGGGTTCGTTAACGGGCACAACATCGCATGGACACGGGACCCACGGCTTTACGCCCCCTCCGAAGGGAGAAACGTGCAGACATTCAACTTGTTCAAATACAATGCCAGAGCCTCGGTTAATGTTAATTTTACAGTTTGTATTGAAAAAGTGAAAGGAGTACCCTGGGATCGAACCCAGTACCCTTCGATTCAGAGGCACACATTCTTACCCCTGAACCACCGAGGTTCTAAATACAATTCTAATCAGTCAGGATTCAACTGTTTGTTACCTTGGTGTTTAACAAGCACAAAACTTTGCCTAGTTGATAAAGAAGGCTGCTGTAGTAGCCCACATGTAAGTACTTAATAAAAAAAGTTAGTTAAATTATTGTTGGAGAGCTATTATTTTTACAAAGTTTCGTTAAACGTGACAAACAGCGTGTTTTGCAGAAAAGCACAAAAAAAAAATGGTGTATCTTTTTTCGCAATATGCTTTCCCATTTGTAACATTCTGTCCAAGTTAAATAAGTTTGCTAATATTTCTGAAAGTGAATGTGTTATTCGGAAAGTTTATGGTTGTTGAACTTTCAGGACATCGATCAGACTCACCTTGAAGTTGGATCTCAGTTCAGGAATTTATTTATTTGTAAGCGTGCATGTTAAGGGGGCCTTAAACCTGAAACAAGATAAATGGCATCAGTGATAAAATATAAGCAAGTCCAAGAACCTGTTCCCCAAATAAACTGTTGCATGCTTAAACATTCTAAAACTTTTATTGTTGCAAGAAAGTCTGTTATGTAAATAATACTGTTTACATAAAATTTAACAGCAAAAGTAAGGGACCATTGTTTTCTTGGGTTTGTGTGTTAATGGATATAAATAAATAAAGTTTCTACAGGTGCGCCACGAAAAGCTTCCCAACATTCTTAAACTTCCAGTGAATTTTATTTTAAAAAATTCGCTATCAAAGATGTCACTCTCTTTGACTAATTGAAAGTTTTTTTTTTAATGAGTGCGATATAGAGTCCCTAAGATCCATATTTGGAATCTGTTACTTTAAGTGAATTTTCCTTAAAAAATTCACTAATGAGGACATCCTGAATTTTGAATTTTGAAAAATTTATTCAAATTAGCGCAAACTAGGAACCCGGAAACCCATATCTGGGTTCAGTTTCAATTTATATATATATATATATATATATATATATATATATATATATATATATATATATATATATATATATATTATTGTGTTTTGGTTGTGCGTAATGTATTGTGAGGGTGTTTTTATATATTGTATTTTTGTATATTGTATTGTGTTTTATTGTACTTTTGAAATTGATTATTGTAATATTGAAATAAATGTGTTATTTAAGTTTTTGTTGGGCGCCTTTTGTTTTATTTTATTATATTGAATTAAATTATGAGTTTATTAAGAAAAATATACACATATATAATTTTATCAAATTAAATATCTACCTGGTTTTTTTGATCTACTTACTATGCCACAGCTATTTTGTTGATACTCTTCTTACCTACAGGGAATGTTTAATAGTTGGGTCCACCAATGTCGAAAATTCTTACTCTTGGTGCATAGGTATTATATTTGCTGAACTTTTTATATACTGCTCGAGGATTAATTGGTCAATGGACAGATATGTGTGACATTTACAGAAAATAAAATAATGAGCAATATATAATTTGAAATTTAAAAAATATATATTTATTATTATTATTATTTTTATCAAAAAGCTTTTTGTTTGGTTATTGACTTAATTTTACAAATTTAAATTCTTACTTGGGATCCCGTATATTACTAATTTTAACATACAAATATGCCAGCTTTATTAATGCAATTATGACTTCTTATTGAGAATTTTATTTCCAATGCTTTGTTTAAAAACAAGGTTATGACTTTCTATGACGGATCTGAATAGTTTCATTGGCATTTATTTATCACCATGGTAACGTCGTTTCAGGTGAATTTTGTTGCTTGGCAACAGAAATATTAAAATGGAGGAAATAAGGTTGAATTTCTTACGTTTACTTATCGCCCTCTGGTGACTCTCACAAGTACTTCATAAATATTTTATATTTAGTTCTTCTTTTGGTATGATTGCCTTTGCAAATGACATTTAACTTCTTGGATTGACGTTGACATATTATTCCTTTATAAAACTTTCAGGTTCATTTCTTGTTTTGAATATATATAATACACTTTTTAACAATTATTGATGCATTACCTTTTGTTTACTTGGCGTCTTCTAGCTTGTTCACTGTTCTTACTCAATTTATGTACGAGTATTCTTGATTGGAGTTGTTGTATAGCTGTTTACTGGTAGGTATAACCTATAAAATGCTTTCACACTAGTTTTTAATCATTTATATTAACTTTTTTGAACATTTTCTCTTGCTGCAATCTACTAGCTTCTCCTTTCTACCAGCGTCTTCTTCCCAATTCTTTCGTTCTTCCTCCCGGAAGTTCTAATTTTTATCTTTTGTTTTGTAACTTCGAATCACAGTGGTTAATTATTATTTAAATTTGTTTATTCACCAATCACCAGTTTCTGTTTTCAGATAAGCCAATAACATGATTTAACTACATTAGTCAAAAGAAAGTCATTTCCTGCATATAATTCAATATTCCGATTTTATACATGTAAGTCAAATTGTGTTTGTTTTAAAATTTATAACCTATCATTCATTAACACATTAAACCTTATTTTTCTAGAATAATTACTAACACATAGTTTCCCTTATTGATAATTAACAAATTTTTACTTATTTTCTATACATATTAACACATTTTGTTAAAATCCCTAATCACATTCTTATTTAAATTCACTTTGTTCTGTCGAAGACAGTTTATAAATTTGGTCTTTTACCAGCTTGTTTGTGTTTGTAGCTGTCTATACCGGGTTTATATCACTTTGTATTTTGTTAAGCAGTTCATTCATTGTGAGTTTAATTGTTCAATGTTTTCTGATACAAAATGTTTTTTATGCCTTACCAAATAAATTTAAACTATGTCAAAATCTATTCATTGACGAATATATTTATATTTAATTGTTTTTAATTTGTAGGTTCAGTAGGATAAAAGGCTGCAATTTACCACCTGTGTCTGACTATAGCTAGGACAATAAATTGGATTTTTAGTTCCAGGTATGTGTTTATTTTAAAACATTTTTGTCTGTGCATGCAATAATATATATATATATATATATATATATATATATATATATATATATATATGTGTGTGTGTGTGTGTGTGTGTGTGTGTGTATCAAATATATCAAATTTGGTAAGTACCTTCTTTTTGTAAATGACTTCGATAAGTTTGTTAGCCAGGAAAATCGGACAAGGTTTTCCTAGACAATTTTTGGTTTCATTTCGAAAAAAGTAAAAAGTTATAGTAACCAAATTTGGTACGCTGATTTCTGCCATGAAGAGTATTCTTTATACCAAAATTCAGATCTCTAGGTTAAATGATAAAGAAATTACACGCCTCTGACTAACAAAAAAGGTGAAACATCAAAATTGATAATTCTGGTAGTCGTACATTAGTACGCATTAGGGCATTTTGAGTTAAAAATACAGCTCGAAATGACTAACAAGCTCATAGAACTGTGTGTCAGCCGTTTTTTCCTTCATTTCGTTATTGTATGAGAAAAAATAAATTTTAAACAAAAATTGTATGGTGTAAATAATCAAAACTTTAAAAAATAATATACTAGAGTATATACCTGTTAGTACATACATCTATCGTGCCGACAATGGTAGAGAGGTGGAGGAAGCAGTGAGGATTTAATAATGTACCCCTACACGCGTTCTACTCTGTCAGTGACACTTTTTTAGTGAACTTCTAACAAAATTCACTAATGAGGAGATCCCGACTTTCGAATTTTGAAAAAAGTTCCTCAAACGGGCGCAAGCTAGGACCCCGAAAACCCATATCCGCGGTCAGTTTATATTTTTATATGTTTATATATATATATATATATATATATATATATATATATATATATATATATATATATATATATATATATATATATATATATATATATATATATATATATATATATATATATATATATATATATATATGTATATATATATATATATATATATATATATATATATATATATATATATATATATATATATATATGTGTATGTATGTATGTATCAAACCGATAACTGAAAAAATAATGGGCCGATTTAAATCATATTATGTTTCTGAGTACCTTCCTTTTGCAAGTGGCTTGGAAAAGTTTTTCAGTCGGGAAAATCTGCCCAAGTTTTTTCCCGGAAAATATTGTGTTTTATTTCGTAAAAAATGTATATCTCCGGAAACAACAAGGTAAGGCAACCAAATTTGGTATGCGTGTTTGTATTGTAAATGGTGACCCACGTGCCAAACTTTAGGTCTGTCAGTTACAAAACAAAAAAGTACCCGTGTTTAAACACAGGTAACGTTGCCAAAGAACGTTAGCATTACCGTGGTTTACTGTCATTTGTCATCATAGTTTTTATTTGACAGCCAGTTGTATCACACGTGTTTATTGTTTCTTGGTAAAATGGAAAAAGTGCAATATCGATCCGTAATTTACTTTTTATTTTTTGATGACAAACCATGCGAAGAAATAAATGTTTATGGGTACACTCTACCATCTATGACAATCATGAGATATTGGTTCAACGAATTTAAACGTGGCTACCGAGGAAATCGTTGAAAATATCCACGAGATGATTCCTGCTGATCGCCGAATTAAAGTGCGCGAAGTAGGAGAGGCCTAGGCGTGTCGTACGGAACGGCAAGTAATATTTTACATAACTAAGTGAAGACTGAAACCTGCGAGGAGCACTGATAAGTACAATTGGACAACCAAAATCATGACAAGACATCTTTTTAAAGACCTGACGATCGTTTCACCAACGAAATTAGCGTCACCAAAAGATAAAAAATTCTTCATGCTCTGATGCTTTAGCTTTGTCAGCTCTTTAAGAGGATGTGTTGTCGTGATTTGGGTTCTGCAAGTGTACTTATTAATATTTTGCATAATGAGTTGAGTATGATAAAGGTTCAAACAAGACAAGCAGAAACCCAATGAGAACCACTAATTTAAAGAAATTTGTAATACTAGTGAACAGAAGAAAATAGACACCACTTACTTGAAAAATTCTAAAAATTGTTTTGTAACCTTTTGTATAGTTCCAAGTACAATTTTTGAGAATTGTTCAAGTAAGTGGTGTCGATTTTGTTCTGTTGACTAGTAATTCTTCATATTTTTTTTAAATGAGTGATTCTCATTGGGTTTCTGCTTGACTGTGCCTACCTGCTTGTGTTGTTTGACCTGTCAGCTTTACTCATTTGCCTGCTGTGTTTTCTACAATAGACTTGAATATTTAATTGTTTCAGACAATAGACTTTTGCAATCTTGTAGCTTTCAACGCTTTTCATTTTTTTCTCTATGTTTAGTTTAATTTGACTTTTATTTGCATGTTTTAACTTTAACATAGTTTTTTTAGCTGGTGTTACTGTATCTGCTTGTGTCATTTTGTAGCTCTCTCAGATTTTAGCTGGACTGTTGGTTAACATTTTACTGTGTGACTTGTGATTTTCACTTTTGACATTTTCTGTAGAGGATATCTTGTCATCATTGTGCTCTAACGTGCACAATTCCTTACCGGAAAAACGAATGTTTTTCTGACACATCTTTCTTATTGTGATTATAGATTCATCCCCCGAGGATGGCCTCTTGGAGGTCGAAACGCTTTGGGAAGTAATTAGATGAATAAATTTGTTGTCTAGTGGGAAGCCTTTCATTCAATGTTTAGTGTGATGTCTAGCCCAGACTGTGTGACGTTCATAAATGAAATGAACTATATATATATATATATATATATATATATATATATATATATATATATATATATATATATATATATATATATATATATATATATATATATATACTTTCGAAAGCGTTTAGCTGTCCCTGTTGCCTAACAGTTTAAATCAACTTTATTAAAACTAGGAATTGGGCTCTGCCGCCTATGGTGAGCCTGTTGGTAGATCACTTTACAAGAAACACCGACAGAAAACCGTCCGATAGTTTATAAAATAAATCAGGTATTTCCGCCAAACGAAATATGTTAATTTTTGTGTTGTTGGACCACCTTCCATTGTTATAGATTGACTATCTGCACAGGAATATAAGCAGAGTTGTAGATGCAGGATATTTATAATTATTCACCATCTGATGACGCTAACTTGGTTAGTGAAACGATCGTCAGTTTTTTTTCTTTAGGACGCGTTTGGGTTCTCTAAGTGTACTTATTAGTCGTATTAACGACAGTACTTTGTTTCTGAGAGTTAGTGCCAATGAAGTGGAGGCGTCGCTTTCACCTTTTGTATCTCCTGTACCTAAGTAAGTTCCAGACAGAGTTTTGAATTTGTATGCCACTTCTTTATCAGTTCCATCGGCCCAGATGTTTCAGACATCTTTCGAGCTGGGCGCTCTTTCTATCGCCTAGTCACAGCCTCTGTCATAGGTATTTTCAAACGAAAAATTAGACCCAATAAACTACAGATCAATCAGTCTTCTGATAATTATTGCGAAAGTTGATGGACCACTGCTTCTCAAGAAGCTGCTTCCCTTTTTAGTGGACCACGGAGCACTACCGAAGTAGCAGGAACGTAACTTATCTTTTGTGTACTCAAGCCTCTCTTCTGTTGTTTTAAGTGATCTGCTTTTTCAGTTCCTCGCCAGGGTCTGAACCCAAACCTAAACAGACCTTCATAAAGGCATATCTAAATAATACTTCTTATGATTATTATTGTTAGCGTGATTAGCAGAATTTTTGGGGCATAACAACATTAGGCAATCAGGCAACATGATTACACTCTCATTTCTTTGACCAGATTGTTTTCGATGTTTGCTGATAATAAGCCTATACCAGGAGCTTTTCTTTGTGTAAACTTTTAACGACATATGCTGATCAAGACAACTTCGTTGTCGAAATATGTATCTAGCGCATAACTCTCTATTGTTATCTTTGTGGGTTTTGGGGTGATTCTGCTTTTTGTTTCAGTTGCTAGCCTCAGTCTTTTATTGCGTAAATTAATTCGCTCTCAGGTTCAAATCCTTATATAGGAGGGTGCAAACAATCAACGTTTACTTTTCACATTCGGTATAAACACTGCTTCGCAGATAACGACCCTACCAAATACAACTCTACTATCTGGGCTTTTCCGTGATTAGAAACTATATCGTAGGTTTCCTATTGCTGGTATGCTTGATCCAACCATGGCTGTTTCACGTAATTTTAGATTTTCTACTAACTCTTTGCATCTGTGCTTTTGTTTCTTCATACATTTTAATTTGATTTGTCTGCTAAATTCTTTTCTATTTATTTATTTCCTCCTTCACAATATCTCTGTACCCGTTTTATCCACGCTTTTCTAAGGTCAAATTAGCTTTTGACCATTTTTTTTTCCACAGCTGCCTTGTTACCCTTTTTATATATGTTTACTACTTTTTAGCTACTCCACCGTTGAGGGGTTGGTATGCATTTAAAAAAAAAGAAACGAAAGTGGACAGAGCGACACTGGAAAAATACGCTGGTTCCATTTCAAAGACAATAAGAAAAATTTTATCAGGAATTAGCGAATAATTTTTTCTAGTACAAATTCTTGAAATGACTCAAAGTTAGAAAACACCAAATAACAGCGTCTATCAGGAGAAGTTAAACAAAGTTTGTAACTTTAATTAAATTTTAAACAGTTCGATCAGAGGCAATAAACGCCTGGCTGTAATAAAGTTAGTATCGCGCTTATAAACTGTTCATTGAAAGTGTCTTTTACACAATTTACGATAGGTGCCATTTGATTTTAAATTAAGATGATATAGATCTAGATGGTCGCTAAAGAATAAATTTCCTTCTTGATTACAGATAGTAGGTTCTGATACTTTATAGCTTTATACATCTGAAACTGTCAAGCTGTCTGAGAGATTGTTTCTTAAGATAGCATCTACACGTAGGGGTATAAGCAAATCAGGTGGCATTTTTATTTGCCAGTAGCAGCATTCTCAACAACTCAAATACTGGATGATTTAAATTCGAAACAGAATCCAGATTGACCAAAATTGATAGTTTAAGAATATGCCTTTAATAAATATTGTTTATAATATCAAAAATCTTTAAAGGAATCTTGCTGAACACATACGATAAGTACACTTGAAAAACTCAAATTACCAAAACAAATTTTTGATTGACCTGACGATCGTTTCACTAACCAAGTTAGCGTCTTCAGAAGATGAAAAATTCCAAACCTTTAACAACTAAAATGTGGGAATAAAGATAACAGAATTAGGATAGAGGGAATTACCGGTAAATAAGCAATGGAAGTTTGTTTGTTTGAACCACCCTCAAGCGTCTAAGGCCCAGTACCGGCACATCATATAAACACACAACTGTGTGTTTATATTATATATATATATATATATATATATATATATATATATATATATATATATATATATATATATATATATATATACAAAATACAAACTTACCACGGACATGTGTTCTAGGGCGCCTAGTTCGCGCTCATTTGAAGAAATTTTTTTCAAAAGTCAAAATTCGAGATCCCCTCATTAGTGAATTTTTTTAAAGTAACTTCACCAAAAATAATTACCAAGCAGCCAAATTTTCAAAATAAATCTATGTCCCGTTCTCCGTAAACGTCTAACTTACCATCTATCGTGAATGACCCTGTATGATATAAAAATTAAAACTGACCCCGAATAAGGGTTTTAGGGGTTCCTAGTTCACGCACATTTGCAGACATTTTTTTCAAAATTCAAAAGTCGCAACCTCCTCAATAACGAATGTTTTCCACGACAATTTGCTAAGAAACTGGGTACTCCCGACAATTTGTGTAAGAAAATAAAAAAGTGTTCTTTAGACGCTTATCTAGAGAAACGCACGTAATAGATATAAGGCAACTTTACCTGATGAAATGCTTGTTTCAAGTGCACAGAGTGAATGTATTACCTATTCCTCCAACTCATAAATATCACACAAGATGGGATTATTTTATAGGTACAAAGCTAATAAAATCAGTAGACCTGAAGGCTTCTGGTAAATTCTCGTAGAAACAGCTCGTTAATGTAAAAATACAGAGAAAATTTAATACAGTATCAATAAATGAATAATATAAAAGTATTTCTGGCGAATTTTTTTTTTATTCGCTAATGAGGAGATCTGTGTTTATATATATATATATATATATATATATATATATATATCCGACCGATAACTCTAAAAATAATGGACCGATCTTGATCAAATTTGGTAAGTACCTTCCTTTTGCAAGTGGCTTGGATAAGTTCGTTAGCCAGGTAAATCTAACCAGGTTTTCATGGAAAATTTTGTGTTTCCTTTAAAAAAAATCATATCTCCGTAAATAACAAAGTAAGGGAACCAAATTTGGTACATGTATTTCTATTATAAGGAGTGAACGATGTACCAAAATTTAGGTCTCTAGCTTTAAACACAACGAAGTTATGTGCAGTTAAAGAAACAAATTTTGGCGTTTTCCTCAAAACGTCGCAATTTTAAACGTGAAAATTGGCAATGTTTAGGCAAAGAACGTAAAACAAATACCGATTGTGAAAAGAAAATGTTGCAAGAACAGTGTTCTGAAAACCCTTAAGTTTCATATTCAACCGTCATTGCCCTCATTTTATTAAAATGTTTACAAAATATTCATTTCAAATATACCCTTTCTTGGATGCTTTGGCTGTCAGTTTAGTTAAGTTGATGCTTTTTTGGATATTTATTTGTAGGTTTAGTGAAGTTTATGGTTTAACAGTCTATAATTTTTTTACCTAATTTCCTTAGAACAAATTCGTTAATGCATTTTTGCATTTTTTATCGAAATATGAAGCGTTTATAAGAAAAAAATCTGACCGCAGTAAGTGCGTTTTGGTAGCGAATTTTCGGTAAATTTGCAGTTAAGCTCCCGACTGCTTTTCAAAAAATTGTTTTCAGAAACCTGCCCAGGGCTCCCCCTGGATCCACAAACCCCAAGAAAAATTTCTTGTTCACACTCCCCAAGAAAGTTACGGGACCAGGAGTAAGTAGGTGTGTATAATTTTTTTAGCTAATTTTCGTAGAACAAATTCGTTAATGCATTTTTGCATTTTTTATCGAAATATAATGCGTTTGTAAGAAAAAATCTGGACGCAGTAAGTGCGTTTTGGTAGCGAATTTTCGGTAAATTTGCAGATTAGCGCTCGAACGCTTTTCAAAAAACTATTTTCAGAAACTTGCCCAGACCTCCGATGCTCAAACCCCAAGAAAAATTTCTTGTTCACATCCCCCAAGGAAGTTACCGGACCAGAAGTGAATAGGGGTGCTGGGAGGGGTAGGTAGTAAAAAGGAAATATGAGCATAAAATGCGAATAAAACGGGCTTGAAAGTTGTCTTTTTCACATCTTGAAGACATATCCCCCTTAAACCCTGCCTACCCCACACAGCACCCCTATTCCCCCAGGTGCCGTAACTTCCTTGGCGGGTATGAACAAGAAATTGTTCTTGTGGTTTATTCAACGAGCGTGGTTGTATGCACGCGAGAGGGGAAGGAAAATACCGACGACGAAGCAGCGACTCCCCAACCCTACCGCAAGTGGAAGCGGGGGGGGGGGGGGTGCTTTGTCGTAGGCATTTTCCTTCCCCCCTTGTGTGCATACAACCACCCTCGTTGCATAAACCACAAGAAAAACTTCTTGTTCATAACCCCCAAGGAAGTTACGTGACCTGGGTGCGAATAGGGGTGCTGTGCTGCTGTATATTTTCAAACCATAAGTAATTTTGATAAAATATAGTACATTATTTCTACTACATAGGCTATACCGATAATCAGATTTATGCCTGCTCGCATTTTTATGGAAATTCACTTCCATAACACAATTGCTGCATCCAGACTTGTGAAAAATGTTTATATATTTTCAAACAATAAATTTATTTTGATGAAATATGGTACATTGTTTCTACTATATAGGCAACCAAGTTTGATGGCTGCTTCCATCAAAGAATGACATTTGCTATTAAAAATATTTCAAAGAAAATTCGCTACCATAACGCACTTGCTGCGTCTAGAAATTTATTTTTAAATAACGAAGTTAAAACTTAATTTGAATAACTTTATAAAGGCAAGTTGCTTCGTGCCCATCACAAAATTATACCTACGTCAACTTTTCTTCAAGAGTCCGTTTTAGCTCTGCCACTATGTTCAGATTCTCGTAACCTGAAGCAGCATTGTCTCTTCTATATTTCACAGATAATCTTAATTATTTTACACACTGCTGGAAACATATTACAGCACAATCCTCCCCTTTTCTCGATACAGCAAGAAAATGATCGTAAATAATAATAATCGATTGCGTGAAACTCACCACCTGGCCAGAAATAGCATACCTCCACAACAAGTGATAATATCTTCACGGCTCTTCATCGATCTCCGAGTAATAAACCTTTTAATATTTCAACTTAATAGCATGTCCCCCCTGCTGCGATTACGGAATGTAGACTTTTTTCTTAATATAATGATTTTCAGCAAGATATCTCATATGGAATAAATAGGCGTGTATGTGGAGATGCTGTAAGTCAGATTTAAGATATCTGGCTGTCTACTAATAGAAAACTTTAGTCTTCACATATCTGTGGTCAGATTATCTTCAAGATATACAGAGTGGTGCAGCGAAAACGATACAGCCGATTTTTCATGTTTCTCGTTACTAAGATGAAAATATGGACCGCTAAGAAAGAGTTTTGATTTGGAAGGCATTGTGGAAGTATTTAAAAAATTCGGGACGCAGCAAGTGCGTTATAGTAGCGAGTTTTCATCAGAATTGTACACCATTATTATACGGCATATTAGGTAAACACTTTAAACTTACACAGACCTTGAAGATCGATTTTAGAGGTCATAGTAAGCGCACATTTCATAAATTATTTCGAAAGTATATCTCTATTATCAAAAAGGAAGCAAGTTCTAGCGCTGGTCAGCTCTTTAATAGTTGACTGGTGTGGTATACTTGCAATATGGTAGGTGGTAGTGGACTTTTCCTTTACGTCACGGTAAAGGATTTTTTCACGCCCGAGGAGGTACCACCCCTTACATCAAGGGGCCGGTGAAGTCCCAACGGACGTTTCCGGTTCTGGTGTATGAGTCGGTTACCCTTATGAGCAAAAATGATTATGGCTCCTCCTTGTACAAAAGATTCCGGAGATAAAATACCCCTCCTTTCGGATCTCTGGGAGAGGGGTATACAGGGGGCGTCAGCATCAAGATTTAACATACCCTTCTCCAATATATGTAGCCTAAATTCTAACCTGAACTCCGTCCACCATTTCCTCGAGGCTAATAGGCCCCAACTCCTCTTCCTCACCGAAACTCAAATCAGTGCCAAAACAGCCACTAATCACCTTAATTTCCCGGGGTATGAGCTCCTTACTTCCTTTAGTAAGCATGGAGGCGTGTGCGCTTACGTCCGTAGCAATCTACCCTGCATCAGACTCCCAATTTAGAAGCTGGAAGAAAAGACATACTATGGATAAAACTCCCTCCCAGGGCTGCAACTAAATTCATCTGTTTCATTTACCGGTCACCTTCTGAAAACAACTTTGTCCAGCTCTTTCACTGCCTTTCTCAAAAAACCGACCATCTGATTTCTGAATATCCTTCGTTCGAGGTCACTATCCTTGGTGGATTCAATGTCCATAATAAGGAATGGCTAGGATCTTCAAAAACCGATCCACAAGGAAGAGCAGCGGAGGCCTTTTCAGTCAGCAATTCTTTAGCCAATATGGTTCAGCAACCTACTTACTTTCCTCGCATTCCATCACACAGCTCAAATCCCTTGGGTCTCCTTCTTATTACAAATCCTGACTGCTATAAGATATCAGTCACCACCCCCCTTGGTCGCTCAGACCACGGCATTGTCACTGCTTCCTGCGCAATGCAACCCGAGGTCACACAGTCATCACACCCACGTATCGTTCGGCACTACAACTCCGCGAACTGGGACGAAATGCGAGATTACTTTTCCTCATTTCGATAGCGGTCGGTCTGCTTCTCTCATCCTGACCCCTCTGATATCTCACAAAACGTCACAAAAATTATCCAAGCTGGCATGGAATTATTTATTCCACGTACACAGAAAACCTCTGCAGTTACTCAAAAGCCCGGGTTCTTTAAATCCTGTGACAAGGCCAGACATGAAAAGGTCAAAGTTCACAGAACACTTCTACACAATCCCAGTCAAGAAAACCGTCAAGCATTTAACGACGCAAGAAACCGCTATGTCTGCATTCTTTCTGAGGCAATAAACTCGTTTAATAACCACATCAAAAACAAAGTCCTCTTAAGCTTCAGCAGCAGCAAACCCTTCTGGACTCTTACTAAATATATTGGGAATAATTTCTGCAAGAGCACGTTTCCACCTCTTGTCTCAGGGGATGAAACTGTTTCTACCGCCCTGGGCAAGGCTGCACTTTTTGCCTCGCTGTTCGCCAGCAATTCTACTCACAATCCACCTTCAAATGTTCAACCACCAACAGTCCCCAATGTCGCGCATAAAATGACGGATATCATTTTCAAAACTAAAAAAGTACGAAAGATGCTCTCTTCTCTTAATACCAGGAAAGACTCTGGCATTGATAAAATCCCAGCAATTGTTTTAAAAAAATGCACACCAGAACTTGCTTCTGTCCTGGCTCGTCTGTTTCAGACATCTTACAATAGAGGCGCATTCCCTAGTAACTGGAAAACCGCTGGAGTAGAACCCGTCCCCAAGAAAGGATCCAAAGCGCTTCCTAGCACCTACAGGTTTATTTCTCTGCTTTAAGTCGTCTCTAAAGTGATGGAAAAGTATATAGACACCGAATTACTAAAATTTCTTAAAAAAACACAGTCTAATTCACGACAGGCAGTATAAATTCCGTCAGCGCAGATCAACTGCTGACCTCCTTTCCTTTGTCACACATTCTTGGAACAAGCCTATGGAACTACACGGTGAATCGCAGATTGTCGCTTTAGACATATCCAAAGCATTCGACCACGTCTGGCATGCAGCACTGCTTAATAAACTTCCGGCCTATGGCCTACCACCAAAACTCTGTACCTGGACAGCAAATTTCCTCTCCAACCCGAGCATTTATGTTGTCGTGGATGGCCATTCCTCTAAACTGTATCCAATTAATGCAGGAGTTCCTCAAGGTTCAGCTTTAGCCCTTACTTTGTTTCTTCTCCACTTCAATGACCTCCTCTCTGGCACATCCAACCCAGTTCAAAGTTACGCGGACGACAGCACTCTCCACTCAAATATACAGCATTCTAAGCCTGTCTCTTTAACCCAATTAGATGAGGATCGCAGACTCATGGAGGGATCCATCTCCGTGGATCTCCAAAAAATATTAGACTGGGGATGTAGAAATCTTGTACAATTCAACCCCTCCAAATCACAGTCTTGCTTTCTTTCTCATAAGAGATACACCAGTCATAGACCCATCACAGTGAACTATCAAGTTATTCAAAGTAATGAGTCCTTTTCACTTGTTGGCATTTCTGTGGATCGAAATCTCAATTGGCACCAACATGCCACATCAATTGCAGAAGCCGCCGCTAATAAATTAGGTTTCCTCTTCCGGGCTCGCAAATACTTTTCACCAGCTAATCGCTATACCTTATATACTTCACAAATAACACCAAACCTCGAATACTGCTCCCACATCTGGGGTGCTGCTGCCGATTCTACACTCGCTATCCTGGACTCCATTTAGAAGAGAGCTATACGTCTCATCGGTGACCGTACTCTCACCCAAAGGCTGCTATTCCTTGCCCACCTACGTGCCGTTGGTGACTCCTCTCGCTCTCTCTCTTTTATAGATAAATTTGTGGGGCAGAAGAAATAAATCCTTACGAACTGTGGTATAAAAAGGAATATAAAATGTCAAATTTCAATGTATTTGAAACAATAGTGTCCATACTTGTAACATAGATAAAGAGATTGAAGTGAGATCCTAAAAATAAACAGAGATATTTTCTTGGATATGGAGAGAACGTGAAAGGGTTCAGGGTGCATTTTCAAACAACAAAGTTGATAACCATAGAGATGTAGTTTTCCTACCAGAAAAGATTCAAGAAGTGGAAAAAGTAAAGGAAATTTTAAATTTGGAAGAAAAATATGAATCCCAGACTGAAGGCACACAAAACGAGGAAGATAGTGATTCAATAAATAAACATAAACTGGGCATTTCAATAAATGATCATGAAATGGACATTTCAATAAATGAACATGAAACTAACATTTATAGTAATGTGATTTCAGGACCTAAAGAAAATGAAGTTGATAATGATGTAAATGAAAAAATGGTGAATGCTAGATACGGCCTAAGAAGAGATCTAAGAAGAAATCCCAGATATTTTGATTACGAAATGGCTTTGGACAAAATCGCTATTGCATCAAGTGATGACAATGATGAACCTGTGTGCTATGAAGAAGCTTTGACTAGTGGTGCAGCGAATAAGTCGCAACAGGCAATGGAGGAGGAAATAAAGAATTTTGAAGAAAATGAAACATGGGTGATGGTGAGTGAAAGTGAAATTAAAAGGCTTGTCATTGAGTGCAAGTGGGTGTATAAAAGGAAGAAAGATGAGTGTGGCAATGTAACAAAACATAAAGCTATATTAGTAGCAAGATGCTTTCAGCAAACAAGTATGTATAACAGTGATATTTACAGCTCTGCAGCAAAGCGTCCCCCTGTGAGAATTTTCTTAGCAATTTGTAATAATTTCAGTTTTAAAATATATCAGCTTCCCTAAATAGATATATATATATATATATATATATATATATATATATATATATATATATATATATATATATATATGCTGATGCCTACATCTTGTTGCCTAAAGGGTTTAATGAAAACAAAGGAAAATATGCTAAGCAGAGAAAGTCCTTATATGGCTTAAGATACTCGCCAAAAGTTGGTATTAAAAATTTAACAACTGATGATATCTTTTAAATTTGAATGGTCACAAAATGAATATTGTATTTACTTTAGAGTCACAAATGTTTCAAAAATATTTATATTAATCTATGTCGTTGACTTATTAATTGTTGAATCTAATGGAAAAGAAGTAGATGAAATTAAAAATATTCTGAGTCAAAATTGTAAAATGAAAGATTTGGGAGGCATAAGGTATTTCTTGGGTATCTTTATTGCACAAGATATACACAAAAATTAAATTACCATAAATGAAACTATATATGTCAAAGATATGTTAAAATCTCTTGAAATGAAAAATTGTAAAAATTGCAATATGGAAACGAATTTCATACTTGATGAGCTGAAACGGAAAAAATCAGAAAGTCACGATATAGAAAACAAATGTTAAAAACTCTGGACGCAGCAAGTGCGTTATGGTAGTGAATTTTCATAAAAATGTTTTTATTGTAAATATGTGTGTTTTCTTTTTAAGAAAGCAGGCATCAATTTTGGTTACCAGTATAACCTATATAGTAAAAACAATGTGCCATGTTTCATAAAAATAACTTTGTTGTGTGAAAATGTACAAAAATTTCCAAAAGTAAACTTAAAGTGTTCCCGGAAAAACTCGTTTCTTGGTCAACCTTATAGGTTAATAGCAAATTGAGCTGTTCAAATATGAAACATTTGATCAACATTCGCTACCATAACGCACTTGCTGCGTCCAAAATTTCTTTTCCTACAAACATGCATTATATTTCGATGGAAAATGCAAAAATGCAATAACATAAGGCGTGTTTGATTAAAAAAAAAAGAAAATTTGTATCACCAACGACTTATAGGCCAGCCTGTTATTGTAGAAATATTTTTTTAAGGTGTATCTCAAGACACCCTATAATTAATAGATACAAAAATTTTTTCATATCTTTTATAATAACGGATATATTGAGCTTTATTGATTTTTTATGAAAATTCGACAAAAATTATATAACATTAAACGATAAACTCTATAGCTAAGATTACTGCCAAGCATCAGAGAAAGGGTCTATTTGAAATGAATTTTCTGGAAGCATTTTAGTAAAATGAAGGACAATGACGGCTGAAACTAAGACTTCAGGGTTTGTAAAACATCCTTCTTGAGACATTTGATTTCCATAGCCCGTATTAGATTCAAGTTATTTGCCTAAATGTTGCCGATTTTGACGTTTAAATCGCAACTTTGATGTTTTGAGGAAAACTCCAATTTATTATTTTTAAATGCTTACAACTTTTAGTGAATTTTCTTAAAAAAAAATCACTAATGAGGAGATCCCGACTTTTGAATTTTGAAAAAATTTCTTCAAATGAGCGCTAATTAGGCCCCCCAAAAAACATATCCGGGGTCAGTTTCAATTTTTATATGTTTATATATATATATATATATATATATATATATATATATATATATATATATATATATATATATATATATATATATATATATATATATATGTTTCACACCGATAACTCAAAAAATAATGGGCCGATTTTGATTAAATTTGGTGAAAAAATTCCTTTTGCAAATGGCTTGGATAAGTTCGTTAGCCAGGAAAATCTGCCCAGGTTTCCCGGAAAATTTTGTGTTTTTTTTCGAAAAAAAATCATATCTCCGGAATTAACAAAGTAAGGGCAACCAAATTTGGTACACAGGTTTACCTCTTTATAACTCAGTTACCTACAAAAATTTAGCTATGTAGCTCAAAAGACAAAAAAGTTATAGGCATTTAAAGAAAAATAAATTGGGGTTTTCCTCAGAACGTCAAAGTGACGATTTAAAATGTCAAAATTGGCAACATTTAGGCAAGTAACTTGAATCTAATACGGGCTATAATAAAATAAAATGTCTCAAGAACGATGTTTTACAAACCCTAATGTCTTAGTTTCAACCGTCATTGTCCTTCATTTTACTAAAATATTTGCAGAAAATTCATTTCAAATAGACCCTTTCTCTGATGCTTGGCTTAGCTATAGAGTTTATCGTTTAATGGTATATAATTTTTGTCGAATTTTCGTAAAAAATCAATAAAGCTCAATATATCCGTTATTATATAAGATATGAAAAAAAATTGTATATATTAATTATAGGGTGTCTTGACCTACATCTTAAAATAATATTTCTACAATCACAGGTGGCCCATAAGTCGTTGGTGATACAAATTTCCTTTTTTTTAAAAAAAAACGCCTTATGTTATTGCATTTTTGCATTTTCCATCGAAATATAATGCATGTTTGTAGGAACAGAAATTCTGGACGCAGCAAGTGCGTTATGGTAGCGAATGTTGATCAAATGTTTCATATTTGAACAGCTCAATTTGCTATTAACCTTTAAGTTTACTTTTGGAAATTTTTGTACATTTTCACACAATAAAGTTATTTTGATGAAACATGCCACATTGTTTTTACTATACTGGTTATACTGGTAACCAAATTTGATGCCTGCTTTCTTAAAAAAACACACATATTTATAATTAAAAACATTTTTATGAAAATTCACTACCATAACGCACTTGCTGCGTCCAGAATTATTTTGTCTTTTGACCTACATAGCTAAATTTTGGTAGGTAAAGTACCTATAAGGACATAAGAGTACCAAATTTGGTTGCCCTTACTTTGTTAATTCCGGAGATAAATTTTTTTTTAATAAAACACAAAATTTTCCGGGAAAACCTGGGCAGATTTTGCTGGCTAACGAACTTACCCAAGCTATTTGCAAAAGGAATTTATTGTCCAAATTTAATCAAAATCGGCCCATTATTTTTTGAGTTATCGGTGTGATATATATTATATATATATATATATATATATATATATATATATATATATATATATATATATATATATATATATATATATATATATATATATATATATATATATAAACATATAAAAATCGAAACTTACCCTGGATATGTGTTCTGGGGGGTCTAATTAGCGCTCATTTGAAGAAATTTTTTTTCAAAATTCAAAAGTCGGGATCTCCTCATTAGTGAATTTTTTTAAGAAAATTCACTAAAAAGCAATAGGATCTTTAATGTACGCTATGCTATGGTCACGATCAGACTTGTGCATTTCAACAAGTATCTTGAGTAGGTTTCAGTCAACATTAGTTTACAGCTTTGGCAAGCAATAAAAACAGCTTTTAGGTATTTACAAAAAACACAAAATGTTAGCTTAGTTTTTAGAAAAACTTATGTTAAAAATGTCATCGAGGGCTATGCTGATGCTGACTGGGCTGGAGATCGAACAGACAGAAAATCTACTTCAGGCTACTTATTTAAAATTCTTGATTGCACAGTGAGTTGGTGTTCTAAAAAACAACTCTCTGTGGCTCTATCTTCCACCGAGGAAGAATATATTGCATTAAGTTCAGCTATAAGTGAAGCCTGATGGCTATGAAATTTGATTTTTGATATTAAAATTCTGAATGGTAATATTTTGAGTGTTGTAATTCATGAGGACAATCGGTCTTCCACTGAAGTATATAAGGACCCACAGTTTCACAAGAGGCTGAAACACGTAGATATTCGTTATCATTTTATTCGAGATAAAGTCAATGAAAAGTAATTTCATTAAAGTACATTCCGACAAAGCTGCAAATCGCAGATTTCTTTACGAAACCTTTATCTCTAACTTCATTTGAAAATTTTATTGTTACATGTGACTTAGTTTAAGATTATTTTGGCATAATTAGGGAAATATGCCATGGGTGGTGTTGAATATACGACAAACACCATCTGTGCATGCAATAGCAAGTTACCCACACATCAGTTTATGACGTAGTTACTATATTTTGTAGTTCATTTTGTATGATATCAGTTTTCGTTTGACAAGCAGATGTCGATAATGTGTTATGTGTAAGTAATGGTTGCGGTTTTTAGAAGCCGCATCGTATTCATTTCTTCATTTGAAAGCTGGAATGTATTTTTTATTTTTTATTTCAACAACATACCACGAGAGCTTACAGCCTAAATACTATTGTACCGTGGGTGTCGACAAGGAGGAAAGAGGCAACTTGTTAATTCTGGACTTGAAGGTTTGGAGGTTCGGGGAAGAAGGAAAAACATGTGCCGGCAAGGAGTTCCACAACTTGGAAGTGTTCGGGACAAAAGAGCGAGCATAACAAAATGTTCTATGTCTGGTGACCTGGGCAGTAAAAGGGTGCATTCGCTCTGTTCCCCTGGTAGATCTGTTGGGGGCAGCAGCTGGAGGAACTATGGAAGAAAGCTCCTCTGAGCAGTGCCCGTGCAGATATCTATAAAAGAGAGAGAGGTCACCAACGGCACGTCGGTGGGCAAGGGATGGCAGCCTTTGGGTGAGGGTAGGGTCACCGATGAGACTTATAGCTCTCTTCTAAATGGAGTCCAGGATAGCGAGTGTAGAAGCGGCAGCAGCACTCCAGATCTGGGAGCAGTATTCGAAGTTTGGTCTTATTTGTGAAGCATATAAAGTATAGAGATTAGCTGGTGAAAAGTATTTGCGAGCCCGGAAGAGGAAACCTAATTTCTTAGCAGCCGCTTCTGCAATCGATGTGACACGTTGGTGCCAATTGAGATTTCGATCCACAGAGATGCCAACAAGTGAAAAGGACTCATTACTTTAAATAACTTGGTTGTTTATTGTAATGGGTCTAGGGCTAGTGTATCTCCTATGAGAAAGAAAGCAAGACTGTGACTTGATGGGGTTGAATTGTACAAGATTTCTACTTCCCCAGTCTAATATTTTTTGGAGATCCACGGAGATAGAACCTTCCATGAGTCTGCGATCCTCATCTAGTTGGGCTAAAGAGACAGGCTTAGAATATTGTATATTGGAGTGGAGGGTGCTGTCGTCCGCGTAACTGTGAACTGGGTTGGATGTGCTAGAGAGGAGGTCATTGATGTGGAGAAGAAACAAAGTAGGGGCTAAAGCTGAACCTTGAGGAGCTCCTGCATTAATTGGATACAGTTTAGAGGAATGTCCATCCACGAAAACAGAAATGCTCCGGTTGGAGAGGAAATTTTCTGTCCACGTACAGAGTTTTGGTGGTAGGCCATAGGCCGGTAGTTTATTAAGCAGCGCTGCGTGCCAGACCTGCTCGAATGCTTTGGATATGTCTAGAGCTACAATATGTGATTCACCGTGTAGTTCCATAGACTTGTTCCAAGAATGTGTGACAAAAGAAAGGAGGTCGGCAGTTGATCTGCGCTGACGGACAGAAAGAATGCGAACATAGCGGTTTCTTGCGTCGTTAAATGCTTGACGGTTTTCTTGACTGGGATTGTGTAGAAGCTTTTTGTGAGCTTTGACCTTTTCAAGTCTGGCCTTGTCACAGGATTCAGAGAACCAGGGTTTTTGAGTGGCTGCAGAGGTTTTCTGTGTCCGTGGAATAAATAATTCCATGCCAGCTTGGATAATTTCGGTGACGTTTTGTGAGATTACAGAGGGGTCAGGATGAGAGAAGCAGACAGACGCCCATGGAAAATTAGGAAAAGTAATCTCGCATTTTGTCGCAGTTCGCGGAGTTGTAGTGCCAAACGATACGTGGGTGTGATGACTGTGTGACCTTGGGTTGTATTGCGCAGGAAGCAGTCACCATGCCGTGGTCTGAACGACCCAGGGAGGCGGTGACTGATATCTTATAGCAGTCAGGATTTGTAGCAAGAAGGAGATCCAAGGGATTTGAGCTGCGTGTTGGGATGCGAGGAAAGTAAGTAGGTTGCTGAACCATATTGGCTAAAGAATTGCTCACGGCAAAGACCTCCGCTGCTCTTCCTTGTGGATCGGTTTTAGAAGATCCTAGCCATTCCTTATTATGGACATTGAAGTTATCAAGAATAGTGACCTCGGAGGAAGGATATTCAGAAATCAGATGGTCGGTTTTTTCAGATAGTTAGTCAAAGAGCTGGAAAAAGTTGTTATCAGAAGGTGACCGGTAAATGCAATAGATCAATTTAGTTGCAGTCCTGAGAGAGAGTTTTATCCATCGTATGTCTTTTCTTCCAGCTTCTAAATTGGGGAGTCTGGTGCAGGGTAGATTGCTACAGACGTACGCGCACACGCCTCCATGCAATCTAAAAGAAGTAAGGAGCTCAAGTTTCGGTCAGAAAGAGGAGTTGGGGCCTATTAGCCTGGAGGAAATGGTGGACGGAGTTCAGCATAGAATTTAGGCCACATATATTTGCGAAGAATATTGTAAATCTCGATGCTGGCGCCCTCTGTACACCCCTGTCCCGGAGATCCGAATGGAGAGGTATTTTGCCTCCGGAATCTTTTGTACAAGGAGGAGCCATCATCATTTTTGCTTATGAGGGAAACCGACTCATACGCCAGAACCGGAAACGTGCGTTGGGACTTCACCGGCCCCTTGATGCAAGGGGTGGTACCTCCTCGGGCGTGAAAAAATCCTTTACTATCACGTAAAGGAAAATTCCACTACCACCTACCATATTGCAAGTATACCACACCAGCCAACTAATTTAGTTTTGTCTAAAAACTGCATCTAATAGAAACCCTTAATAAAAGGGTAAACGAGTGTAATTAAACCAATCCCCGAAACTAAAACCTAACGCAACATTTTTATGAAAAATAGCTGCTATAAAGCACTTGCTGCCTCCAGACTATTTTAAATTAAAACTATTTTGCTACCAAACCTAAGGGTCCAACTCTATAAATTGGTATACTAATACAATGTAATATTATGCACACGTTCCTTTGCCCTAATAAAATTACAAGTGGAGAGGAACAATGAGAAACATACGAACTTAGTCTCGTGTGTGCTCTCTAATCTTACAACCTAATAGAGTAAATTAAAACTGATGAATAGATACAAGCAAGCCTATGATTACATCTTGCAAGCAATTTAGTAGTTTTATCGGATAACAATAACAGACTGTAGAAACATGGCTGTAAATTTCAATCCGTTTAACAAATTACTGAACATCGCTGGAAACTACGGTACCCTGAAGTACAAGGTAGAGTTAATTATAACGCCTAAAGACAAAATGTGCATTTGATTACATGCTTAGGTTCTACTTGACATTATATGTTTCAAAGTTCTGCATGAGAACGATTCGAATGTTTGCAGACTGAGAATTTAGTTTCCGTAAAATGACGCGACTTCCTGTTCTATTGTGTAAAATATTATGTAATATGTACGTTTCATTTATTTGTGTATATGTGTCATAACTACAGTCAAACAAAAAATCATATTGCTAATTTTCATAAACGAAAAAAAAAGTTTCCTTTTCTTTAGGGGATAATATAAAATACTATATAATGGCAATACAGGACACTCCGGCTGATTTCGTGTTACAAAAATATCAGCGCCCCTAGCGGATAGTACTGATGTTACGTCGTTCGAGAACGTTTAACACTAGCAATTGCTGGTGTTTAACTGTGTATAATTAGGTTTGAGCTGTGTTTTTTACAATGAATGTTAGTGGTTGGGTGTGTGCAATCTATAATTGTTCGAATTATAACGTGCTAAATCTGTCAAAGACATTTCATAGGTTTCCAAAGGATCGAAACGTGAATATGATTTGAAGCAGAAGATAAATTCAGAATCACTTTTATGCCAATATGTACAGTTCGCAGAAGATAATTTATTGTGTAATATTTACCATCATTTACCTATTTATAGATAAACTTCGTAAACGAATGATTGAAATGCTTCAATCATAACTTGTCTTCCAGTGTATCAAACAAAAAAAAAGAAATATGAAGGCAAAAAAAGTTTTTGATTAATAATAAATGGTATAAGAAAACTGTTTTTCTATATTCTTCTGTGTCCTTTTTTATTTCAGTATGGCATAAATTGTCACATTATTTTAATTGGTAAAGGTTTTTAGTTATCTTCCCAAGACAAGTTTTCAAAGAGACAAGTAGAAAATAGCAGATTCAGCCCTATAATAGCTTTATTCACGGAAGTAAGAGTTAGTCTCACCTTTCACCTGCAAAATTTCTTAATTATGTACTAAGTATATCAGTTACATATTTTAAAATATTAGATTAATAAGACAGTTTTCATATAGAGATATAGCAAATTGAGTACTGTGCTACCATCTATACCTAAAACAATTATTTATAGGTAAGTACAGATTGTAACTTAATATCCTCAGAAACAGCTTTCAGTTTATCCCTATACCTACCCTTGAAACGACGGTTTCAAGGTTGTAGTTTATATTATGATGAAATAAGGTTATGGGTAAGAGAAATTTGCAGAATTATTCATGCTGAATTCATTTAGGTTTCAAGCTGATTGTTGATACATATTCCATTTATAACTATATAATCACAACATTTTCACTGTTTTTCATGTACAAGTTTTTATATTCATCTATAATAAACCAATTGTCTAAATTAAGAATATGCAGGTAAATATACAATTCAAATTACCCGTTCAGTTGTCAGTACTTCACGCGAGGTGGTGCTAGTGTACTTGTCACAAATTTCACCAATGCTAAAGCATAGGAGTGTGCCGTGTTGTCATTATATAGTATTTGATAATATATAACCAACTGGTTTCGAAATAATATTTGCGACTCCAAAAGTATCTGCGTAATATAATATTAGTAACGCTTATCTGTTTAGCACTTGCTAAAACATTTTGATATTTAACACATTCCTAAACTTGTTGGGTGATAACCTGATAACACAACAAATCTAAATGACATACGTTTACAATAAATAAGTAAATACTTTAACTCGAGCTGAGTGACTCTGTTCCCCCGAGAAAACTTGATCGGTAAATATACTAAGTGGTTCGCTATTGCCTTCCGTGCACATTCAACAGCATACGGTGTTCCCAGGTGCTCACAACAAAAATGTGTGTAGACAGAGAGAGTTTTAAAGCTCTTCATGAATATTTATATTTCAAGTTAAAAATAAGCAAGACGTTTAGAAATTACATCTCTTCGGCTAAGCTGTCTAGCGTCACAAAAGCTTATAGGAAACTGTATTCACTCGCACTGTCCCTGAGAATTTGGTTCCTAACAGCTTGCATCAAGAAAGACTTGTGCCCTAAATTCATCCAAAACATCATAAGCAAGTCCGTTCCAACCAGTTTGGTTACACTGATTTAAAGGTTCAGAAGGTCAGCACTGAGGAGAGAAGTGAGAGCAGCATATTCAAGGAAGGCGGAGACGGATTTGAAGCTGAAAATTATGCACGATGCACTAACAGGTAGGTTGTGCAACGTAGAGCTTGATACTTTCATGAGACTTAATTATGAACACTTACTGCCTTTCAATTTTATAAAAAACGTCCTCTTCGCAGAAAAATCATTCATTTGCAGCGTCTAAATGACGCCCCCCCCCACATTTGGTTGATTTGAAATTTGGTAATCATGTATTCCATGAGAGATTAAAACATAGTCGATCAGTCTCACATTAAATTGTTGAGACAAGGTCTTAAGTTTGCTATCCCCCCAAGAGTTAAGTCTTTCGAGTTTGACACTGTTAAGGATTTGGAAGTTTTCCTGAGAAGATTCTGGGTGGATGACTCGGACATGTTACGTGGTCTAATACACAATATCATTGCCAAACTCAGGGTAACTTCTACTGGTCTTCATCCATACGGGTCAATTGTTAAATATCTCAAGAGTATTATTAGAGGCAACGACCTTTCCTTTCAGAGGCTAATAAGGGACACTGTTTGGTTGTTCTAGACAGACAGGATTATGTTTCGAAGGTCCTCACATTCCTGAGGGATAATGGTATCCTTATAGTTCATTACAATTCACTCTCCTCTTTCACATCGAAGTTTAAGAAAGTCTTCGATCCATTTGCACCCCCCTTGACTGAGAATTACAGGTCTCTTTACCCCATCAACTACTTCTTACCTCGCCTTTATGGCTTTCCAAAGATTCATAAGGATGGATGTACGACCCGCCCGGTTGTCTCCTTTGTGAGCTGTCTGACTCATGGGCTGTCAAGCTACCTGGCAACATTCTTAATTTCACAAGTAAATGTCATCCCCCATTCTCCATCAAGAACTCAGTTGCTCTAGTCGAGAGACTTAGAGATGTCCCAATAAATGACACTTCGGTGTTGGTTTCGTTCGATGTTTCCAATATTTTCACCAATGTTACTGTAAAACGGACACCACTCATACTCAAGAATCTGCTTGTATCTTCTTCAATGAGTATAGATATGCAGAGGGCTTTGAATGCTCTGGGCAAGGTTAGTCTTCAACAGAACTTCTTCTCCTTCAATAACCAAATATTCCTACAGAAAGATGGCCTTCCCATGGGTAACACTTTGTCCCCCCTCTGTGCAGAGGTCTTCATGGCCTTCTTCGAAAAGGATCTTATTTTCAAGGATTATAATCCATTTAAAGACTTTATTTCGCCCTGGACACGTTACGTGGATGACATACTTGTTATCTGGTCGGGTCCCACAGAGCAACTACATCATTTCTTGACTTGGCTAAACAGCTTACATGTCAACAAGAACTTTACTATGGAGTTGGAAGAAAATTGTTCCATTAGCTTTCTGGACCTGAAATTTACGAGATCCATCAACAACATTGAGTTTGAAATTTACAGAAAACCAACCCAAACAGACCACTTAATTCCATTCAGATCATGTCATTACATCTCTCATAAACTGGCGTCCTTGAGGTTTTTGACAGACATGCTTTTTAGAATCCCTATATCACAAATAAAGTTTGATAATGAGCTAAATATTATCAAGCAATTAGCCACTAACAACGATTATCCTATCAGCATTGTCGATAGACTGATCAGGAAAAAAAGTCGCCAAATTCTAAGAGAAGACAGTTCAGTCATCCCAGCATCTCAAGCTGACAACACTTGCTATTTTCCGTTGCATATTGTGGACCCATTACTAGTGCCATCACAAAAGTTTTAAAGAGAGACAATGTAAAATTCGCTAACAAATCTAAGAACACCCTGAACAAGATGTTAGTTCACAATAAAGACGACATCCCCCTCCTAAAGAAGTCAGAAGTTTATTGCCTTAGCTGTGGAGATCCTGATTGCAACACTGTTTATATTGGTAGAACTGGAAGTGCTCTAAACAGGAGATTTTGAATATCTCAGGAGCAGAAACAATGCTGATAACGTCACTTCAGCTTTTGGTTGCCACCTCAAAGAGGCTGGTCATGTCTTTGATAAAGAAAACAATGTTAAAGTCCTTCACCCATCCACTTTTGGAACTGAGCAGTTCGTCCTTGAGGAGATGGAAATCTACAGATACACCTACAACACTGTTCTAAATGCTTCTAATACCAGCGAGATTAACTTTTCGCCAATTTATAAAAATATACTGAACTAGTGCCATCTACATTGAAAACCCGGAGTATTCTGTAAAGTCAAGGAGCCCCGAAATGTTATTTGTTCTGTGCTGCTCGGCACGGCCGGGTAGATGTCAATGTCATTTGTCTGTCACTTGTCACTTTTATCTGGGGGTCGTAGATCATTTGTTTGCCCCCTTCTCGTTCACTTCTGATATTCGGCTTTTAACTGTCCTCCATTTCAAATGCGAAATTTTATTTGTGTTGCCGTGTGTACATTGCTGTGATTTGAGGTTTTTATGCTTCTAGTTCTGCCTTCACCCATATAGTGCAGGCAAACAAGAGCGACAGTCGATGAAAATAGCCACTATGATAGATTTCTTGTAGAGTTCAGTTCCTGTTATAAAAAACAGAACGTAAGTATGTTAAGCCATTTTGGTTTTATTCTTTATAGGTATCATAGTTTTAACTCAGTGTTTTTCTCTGAAAGTTCTGCTCTGGTTGTGCAACCTGTAGAAACTCGTCTAACCCCTTAAACTTAATTTACACGAGTTTCTACCCGTTTTTTGCTATTTTTACTGCTTTTGCTGGTTGGAGGTGCCTCGGCCAAGCTTTAGACATTTTTATGTTTTTAACTTCTCAAATTTTAACTTTCAGCTTTGATTTTATAAATCTAACTCTTGTAGAGCATGTTAGCGTTGACTTTAGTTTCTGTTTAGATTTTGCTTGTTAAACTGTTTAGAATTGTGTAACTGCTTGTGTCATGTGTTACTTGCCGACCTACCAAAAACTTTGTTTCTGACACAACCACCTTTTGTAATGTTTCAGGAAGCCCCTGAAGATGGCCTGAGATATGCGCCGAAACGCGTAGGGCTTTTACTAAATAAATTCAGTCTGGAGTATAACCTTGTTCTGTTCTTTTTTACCCTGAAAATAAAAATATGCAAGTTGTCTCCACTGCCCAAACGCCATTCAAGAAAAAAATATTTTTCATTGAATGTGTCATATAAAATACAGGTTCATAAAAAGCATGGAAAGGCACTTGTATTTCCTGAAATAGTGAAGCCAGAGGAGTAGTCTCCAAGTCTGTATGTTGTAATTGTGAGGCAAATAATTTATTTTCTTAAATACATAACACATTAGCTTCAGTAAATAAACCTCAGAAACTGTCAAAATTTTATTATTTTTGAAAGCCCCCGACAAGATTCCCGAAGTTGAAGGTAAAAAATTAGGCGCATAATGCGTTTTTGATGCAGGAGAACCCTAGTTAGGTGCATAATGCGTTTTTGGTGTAGGACAGCCCTAGCTGCATCCGTCGCCTGACCCCACGACACAATGTTATAATTTACAGCTGAGTGACCAAGAGCATAATGCGCAGTCAACAGGCCATCTAAATTAAGGTAGGACTTTAAAGTATTTAGAATGTAAAAATATCTGTTCAGCCTTGAGCAGACTGCATCAACATTACCGTACCAGGAGAAAACTCTGTCCATTGTTGTTCCCAGAAATGATGTGGAGACAACAGAAGTTAAAGAGCTGCGATTGAAGTCAGCACTGATGTCAACACGCGGACTCAACTTAGTTTGAAACTGCAGCAAATACGTTTTGTCATAGTTTATAATCATAGTGTTTTTTTTATACCAGATGCTGAATTAATGTAAAACGTTATTAATTTTGTTATGGAGAGATGAAAGATTTGAGGCTGGGACTAAAATGGACGTATCGTCAGCGTACATGAAAACCAGTTCATTCGAGATATATATATATATATATATATATATATATATATATATATATATATATATATATATATATATATATATATATATATATATATTATATATACATTGGTAAGTCATTAACATAAAGCAGGAACAGCAGCGAGCCTAAAATGCTTCCTTGTGGGGCGCCAGTTATTCTGACTTTTGAGTCTGATAAGGCATTACCCATCCTAGCAAGTTTTCTGTTAGACCAAATTTCTTTGTTTAATTCCCTCTTATTCCCATATAATGAAGTTTGTCGCATAAAAGGCTGCAATTTATTGTGTCTGACGCACGTGGAAGATCAAAAAATAACGCTCGGTGTATTCCTTCAAATCCATATTTTCCAGTGTCGCTTGCACAAAATCATTAACAGCCGATGAACTATTCTAAAGGCTTAAAGTTGATATTTGCATAACACATCCCTGTACGAGGCATTTACTTAAATTTGGGGTACAATTGCTGTAGCAGACGGCAACTACTATCCAATTTCTGTTAAAGACAGCGGTGAACCGCTACTATTAGCAGAACAATCCGCAAATACTGAAACTGACTCCAATAGTAACATGCTGTTCTGTATTCTAAGCTTTTCTTTCGGGAAATTATTTCTAATACTTTTTAGCATTGCCTCTAGGTGTCTCGATATGTAAAGGTCCAAAACCAATGTTTATCTTGTCATCAAATAAAATTATTTATACGAAATACCCTGTTTTAAAACACTTGGCCTCTATAAGAAATATACTGACTTTAAAAAAGATCCGAATACCGAGTAAGAATTGTTCAATTTCAATATAATTTATACCGAATGCCTGTTTAATCGCAAAGTTAAAAAAAGTTCGGAACGCAGCAAGTGCGTTTTGATAGTGAATTTTCATTAAATGTTACAAATTTGAATAACTCAATTTTGTATCAACTAAGAAGTTAAATTTTGCTGCTTAGTAAGATCTTTCTAGGGGCAACACATTCACCAAATTTCATTACAATATCTTTGTAAAATTCGGAGAAAAGAAAAATTCTAAAGAAAACTCAAAATTTTCCTGGAAAACGTTGTCCGCTTTTCCTGGTTAACAAACTCATCCAAGCCATTAATAAAATAAAGGTCATTGCTGAGTTTCATTTAAATCGGTTAATTATTTTTGGAGTTATCGGTTGGATACGCACAATTTTTTGAAATCAAAATTCACTAAAAGAATCACAACTGAGATTAAAAAATTAAAAAGTTATTATATAATGCGTAGGTCCACCGTTTCTTACGCATTCTTCAAGGCATGCTTGAAATTAAACTATTTATGGTATCGTGTGGAACGTCATCACAGGCTTCTTGAATTCGGTGACGAAGGTCAACTAGATTATTTGGCGGTTGGGGTAACTTACCCAATCGATTGCCAATCACATCCCACACATGATTGATTGGTGACAAGTCTGGAGAGCGAGCAGGCCATGGAAGCAGGGTCACATTATTTTCTTGTAGAAACCTTGGACAAACACTTTCTGTCTAAACAATAAATAGTAAAATGAAGGGCAATGATGGTTGAAGCTGAAACTTAAGGCTTTGCAGAACACTCTTTGCACAATCTGTATTTCTTTCAGGTTCTTTGCCTAAATGTTGCCAATTTTGACGTTTCAAATCGCGACTTTGTACGTTTTGAGGAAAACTCAATTTTTTTTCGTTAAATGCCCCTAACTTTTTTGTCTTTAAACTTACAGACCTAAATTTTGGTAAATTGTTACTTTATATATATATAATTAAAACTGACCCGGGATATGGGTTCTAGGCGGCCTAGTTCGCGCTCATTTGAAGAATTTTTTTCTTAATTCCAAAGTCGCGATCTCCTCGTTAGTGATTTTTTAAAGAAAATTCCCTAAAACAAGCACTTGTAAAGCCACGGGAAAAGTCTACGACTGTATTAAATATGGAACAAACAACCAGATATACTATTCAAATTGATTTAAGTCTTAAAACTTTCATCTCCTCTTTATGAAATTATTTTTTATACAAAAACTCGCTAAAAAATTCATCGTAATAACAACAATCTGATTTGATAACTGTACAGTGAAATTAGACAAAAAAAAAATTATAAAAATAAAGTCACTAACTAGGATTAGAGTCGTCATGTGGGAGTCGATTATACGAAGTCCAGGGACCTAGCCCGCTGAGCTACGCACTACATGCATTTACTAGCAGGTTTATCCCATTGTTTAAGGTTTTATAATTTACACAAAACCATTTTA
The DNA here is from genome assembly GCA_964006375.1 of Tillus elongatus. NCBI lineage: Eukaryota > Metazoa > Arthropoda > Insecta > Coleoptera > Cleridae > Tillus > Tillus elongatus. The sequence goes on from OZ023262.1 coordinate 277,879,753, forward strand.
ATTTACAATGGATTTTTTGCTCATATGTTAACGAAAGAAGGAAAGTAACGACTTAGTAACATACCTAGGAGCTTGTTAGTCATTTTTTGTAGTATTTTTCACTTACATTCTGGTCAATCAATTTTGATGTTTTAAGTTTCTTGAATCAGATTTAATTAATAAAAAATTAATTCACCTCTAACTTTTTTGTCTTTTAAGATAGAGATCTGAATTTTGGTATCTGACTTTTGGTATATAGGATACTCTTTATGACAGAAACCAGCGTACCAAAGTTGGTTGCCTTACTTTGTTATTTCCGGAGATATAATTTTTTTTTCTAAAGAAAACACAAAATTTTCCGGGATAACTTATGCCGATTTTCCTGACTAACGAACTTATCCAAGCCACTTGAGAAAGGAAAGTACGTACTCAATTTGATCAAAATCGAAATATTATTTTTTGAGTTATCGGTGTGATTTTGAGAACTAATCTAGAGGGGACAGAAAATGATTGAAATCTAGGTGAATAGCCAGCTGCGAATGAAATAAACGTCATAGTAATTCTCGAATATTCGCTAATTTAGTCCAGCTGTGTAAGTGAATTAAAACCTTATCCGTTGAAACAGTTCTACTTTAATCCAGAACATTTTTTTTCAACTTATTTTCCTGCCGCTCCTCTTTGAGCGCCTCTTTCAGTTTTTCTTTTAATTTCTGCTGCTGTCATTCAATGTGCGAATGAATGACTGTTTAATTACTGCTTGTATGCCGAGAGGATTGAGTTAAGTATAAATCTCGTTTAGATTACTCATAACAAACTGCTCTTCAGGATATTAAATTAAATGTACACAATTTCCTCTTAGTGAATAGAATGCGAAAATTAATTATAAAATATACGTAAGTATCGAGGTGTGTACGCTGAAAAATATGTTCAATTTTATATGAAATGTAATATCTAGCTTATTATATTTTAACGCGCAGGTGCTGCAATAATGACAATTACAGATATGCGCCGCCGAGAAAATAAAATGTAACCCTGCGGGTTACAACATTCATCTACATCTTACAATAGGGCCTAAGATATTTTTACAATGCTAAAATTTAGTTATAAAACTCTATGCAAAACTAAGCCATACAACATGCAGACTTGGGAGACCACTTCTCTAGCTTTACTGTTCGTTTTCGTTTCTGTATATGAAGGACGAAGCCAGCGCGTAAGCTAACTGGAGCAAGTGGCCCTTCTGAATTCTAGATGTTCTAGGATGTTCTTCAACGTTTCTGTAACCGGTTTCGTTGCTTGACAAGCAGAAGAAAATTGAATTAATACGAAATCACGGCAACTACAAATAAAGATCTGTTGCTAAAGTTTTCATAAAAAGAATACTTGAAAATGAAAGTAAAATAAAACAAAGATGGCGGATGACGCTTACAAAATGTCCACGTGACGTATGTAAATATTTAACATAAAGATAGAACCAATCTTTAACAGTAATAAATGTAATATCAATTACAACAATAAAATAACTAAACAATAACGGTAATAAAGTGGACTCTATCCCATGAAAATATCGACACATATCAACTCATTATCATATTACACGTTTTTTGAAAAAAAAATAGTTAGATTTATTTTTATGATTAATTTCATCAGGAAGAAGAATCTCCAAGAAAGGGGAATCCATTAAATCAGTTTGCTCTTTCTAAAACAATGTAGCTAGTGCTGTGTATGTGTTTTTAGTGAACTTTCTTAAAAATGAGCGCGAATTAGAGGCCCCTGGAACCTATTACCATGGTCAGTTAAAAAGGTTATATAAATAAGGACATGAACTCTAAGGAATCAATCTGCCTACTCCTTAGAGCATAGGATAAAGGTGGGTTGGGTTGTGGTAGCTAGATTACGGGGCCTCAATCCGCCTACTCCCCAAATCTCACCGAAGATCGTCTCCAAGGTCTCAGTGTGTTCAACCCTGCTTCGTTGTAAGTGAAAGTAGTCGGGTCACGGTCAGGGTACTTAAAGGATTAAAAGGATTAAGATAATACAGGCATTTGCTAAGACGAGTTAATGGGGAAATGAAATTTTCTATTAAATTTATTGTCTTTTTGTGTGTTTGTAATGTAGATATAACAGGTTTACAAGTAATCGGAAGACGAAAACCATCATCTCTCTTATTTAAACAATCGGGATGTTCTGACTGTTCCCGAACTTCTGTAGGACAAACAAATAGACGCATCCACAATAGAATATATAAACACACCCTCGCAGTTAGAAAATCCGACCCCACGTCGGCGCTGCCCACGCATTATATTCATACAGGACACAAGATAGACTTCGATAATGCCAAAACAATAGCCCCGGTTTACAACTTCAAAACCAGAATTATCCTCGAAGCAATGGAGATCGAAAAACGAATAGAGATTCTGCGCGGGAAAGAAGATACAAAGGAAATGTGAGCGGAAGGTGCAAAAGAAACAGCTTAGTTGGACCTCTAAAAGCTGCCTTTAGCCCATTTTACAGCTACACGTCCTTAAAATCCTGTTTACTGCACGCAGTACCTCTAGATTCACCGTAGGTCCCATAACTTTCTTAGTAGTTGTTCCTAAGAAATTTTTCTTGTCTACATTGTTCTTGTTTATGCATTGAGAATAATTATAGGCATACAGAAGGGGAAGAAGAACCCCCGCGACGAAGCAGCGAAACAAGATTTTCAATTTATGTTTAAATTATTATCCCATTTCATTGTTTAAATATTTTTCCAAAAATGATATTGAGGTTGCCCTGTTTGTCAGCCTTACATAATAAGCTGCAATATTTTATCATTTTCTAAAAGTATCGTAACAAAAACAGTAAATAAGTGTTGAAATGGGTCTGTGTGCGGCAAATATGTTATGGTAAAGAATTTTGGTAAAAAATATTTCAAATCCGATAACTCAATAAATTTCCTATTAATCTAGAATCTTCAATCATGAACCATATTAAAACATATGTAAGCGTAGCGTAGGTACTAAATTAAAGAAAAATAACATAATAAGCTTCGTGGATAACTACAAATTTGTTTTAAAAAACCTTTTTTGTTGCTTGTTGTTCGATTATTCTCACCACAATTAAAATATCAGACCACAGCTATCCTCTAAAAAATTACATGAATTCAGTTGGTTACACAAAAAACAGTAGATAATTTGAAAAGTTGAACAGATAGGTATACAGAACCTTAGATCGTTCGAGGAACACATTTTTCTAACAGAATATAAAAACATACATGGTGTTCCAAAAAAAACATACAAGGTTTGCATGTTCCACCACCCTAAAGACAATTAAGCCACTTTAAAAGCAAAGATGGAAAGCATAGGGATTCAACTACTCGTATTGTGAATATGGCCGCCCTACCTCTCTTACTGTAAAATACATATTGTTTTTAATTAGTTACTGTTTCTTTTAGGTTTTTTCGAAAAAAAATTATCTTGAAAACGGTTAGTTTTAGAAATAAGGAAACTTGATGGAAGTCCACCTAAAACGATACGCAAAATCAAAAAATTCAATAACATACAGCGTCTTTTGTTTAAAATTACAAAGATGCCGTCAACTTCCGGTACAACCGGAAGTGATACGTGGACGCCATTATTTTACTTAAGTAGGCCATACTCTATTGCCCAAATTTTCAAAATTCTAATCGAAGTAGTTTCTGAAAGAATTCTAATGGGCCGTCACCGTGAGACACCCTATATATATATATATATATATATATATATATATATATATATATATATATATATATATATATATATATATATATATATATATATATATATATATATATATATATATATATATATATATATATATATATATATATATATATATATATATATATATATATATATAAATTGTTGATCTTTTGTATGAAAATTCAATGCCATAACGCACTTGCTGCGTCCAGAATTCTCTATTTTTAAGAATTTTTTTAATTTCAATACCCAACGAGTTTTTATTTATGGTTGACACGGGTGCGTATAAATGCATTCAATTTTGTCCTGCCTGACGATGGCGTAAAAGTCGAAACCGACTTAAATGAAAAAAATCGCCTCTTGACAAGAGAGAAAGTCTCTACATCTGTATTTGCTAATTACTTGAACATTTTATATTACGACTTACGACAAACCTATGCACAATAATTACCAGTTTAGTTTGCATAATAATTCAATGATGTATTTCCGCTTTAGAATATTAGCTTTGAGTAATCCTAAAACAAATTCCTAAAAGAACTACGCCTACCCATATATGAATCATAGTTCAATTGCTTGGTTATTATGGAATTCATATGTGGTTTCACTCTTCTCTAGAATACAAATTGGTGTCGATATCGAACAGTTGCATGTTCCGAAATGCATTCCAAGTAGACAGTTAATATAGTGTCACCTTTAATACAATGCTTCAGTGTTGTAATTGAATTATAATTACCTCTTGTTACTGAGTTTGTTTGTTTACACGCGACGTGAATTATTATAGACTGATTATGTGAATGACTTTAAATTTAAGGCTATAATGTTAGCGAATTTTTCGTATAGAACCTCGGATATCTGCATGAATATATATATATATATATATATATATATATATATATATATATATATATATATATATATATATAAATCGTGCCGATAACTCAAAACGTAAAGGACATATTTTGAGATATATGTAAATACTGCAAGTGTCTTTAAAAAGATTATGTTACAAATTCCATTAAAGTTACAAAAGTTTTCTAGAAAAAAATTAATTATTTACAAACGAAATGTAGCTGCCAAATTATAAATATGGCAAGCATTTTTCCTTCTTAATTGCTTGAATGGTTTTGTTTTAGTCAACCAAATTGAATTAGTTTTTGCAAACAAAGCAACCAAAAAAGTTTTTTAAAACCAATTTTTAGTTATTCACGAAGCCCATTATGTTTTCTTTAATTTAGTACCCACGTTGCGTATACATAGGTTATACTATCGTTCAAGATTGAAGATTCTAGCTTAATGGGAAATTATCCGATTTGAAATGTTTTTACGAAATTTCATTACCATAACGTGCTTGCTACACCCAGACTCTTGTTAACACCTATCGACTGTTGTTGTATCCATACTTTTGCAAAATGATAAAATATTCTAGCTTTTTATGTGAGACTGACAAAAAGGCAAAGTCAAATTTATTTTTTATTTTTTATATTTTAAACAAATGAAATTTTGAAATTAAAATTTAAATAATATACACTGAACATCTTTTGATAGAATATAAACTACTCTATGATATTATGTAGTATTATTTATGTCCAATTTTCCATATACTACATAAAGAGTAAAAACTAAAAGTAAACAATAAGTACCTACCTAGATAATATAAGTACTTACTGCATTAGTTTGAAGTAGGTGTATTTATTCTTGAAATAATTCAGTTCCGTGTTGGAATACAGTACCAGTTGATTAATAATCTGTATCTGATGTGCAGAGATAAATTTAACGATTACTTTTTTATTTCTTACTTTAGATGTTAGACTCATCATATACTTCAGTCACCCCCCACAGCCGAGGGTATTTGTTAAACTTAGGTTAAAAGTTGGGTTTTTATTTACCTGCTATTTGTATTAACATTGCCCTTAGAATATAGGTAGTAGTTTTACATACTAAGATATTAGCTGATGAGCGGAGTAGATTTCAAGGTTATGCGCAGAGCGCAGCCGATACTCTCATGATTGTTGTATGCTGTCAGTTAGCGGAACAACAAACAATGAGCTAAATGCATGTTGAGTTCACTGACAACAATTGACCAATAGATAGCTGATGTCGTCAGATTAAACTAGGCTTTTAAATACTTTGAAGAATGGAAAGCTTAATATTTATACATAATAAAACGTAGGTCTAGATTGCCTTTAAACAAATTGAATCACATTCATTAATATTTTTATTTATTACTATACATTTGTCTGATATATTCAGATTCAGATGCAAGTTGTGGCAAATGGCAACCCCGCTGATTGTTTATTATAACATATTTTTGTAGCCAGCGCAATCGACCGTATCCCTGATATATCTGCCTGACTTTGTCTCACATTATGGGCACCCATTCAGAAGTAATTTCAGGTCATAAATTATTTATTTTTATTTAGTCATAACCCAAATTTTACTAAACCAATTGACTTAAAATTTGGTACATAGGACCACTTCTACGATATATACGTGCATGTAAAGTTTAGTTTCATACATCTATCAATTCAAAACTGTCTAACGAACTCATCTGAGCTACAAAATGAAGGAAATTGATATATATATATATATATATATATATATATATATATATATATATATATATATATATATATATATATATATATTTGTATATACAAATAAACATTTTAACTAACCTCATACCTGGGTTCTAGAGGCCCTAATTCGCGCTCATTATAAGAAATTTTTCAAAAATCTTACCATTGATACCATGTTCTTAATAAAAATTCACTAAAAATTACAGATGAAGTCTACAAAATGTCATGTAGGCAAGTAAATATTTTACATGATAATATAATCAACCTATTTACGATTAGGATGCCGCCGAGACCTTCAAGGAATGCATTTTGAACGTCTCTTACATTAGGATTGATGTGGTTTTAATTTTTTTTCATTATCAAGAATCAAAAGCCATTATTGATTCCTTTTTAGTGTATTTTAGCGAAGTTTTTCATGCAGATGAACTTTGGTTTTTACTGTTAATTTTTGCAATAAATTTTAAAGGCATGGCATCTTTAAATCGAGAATAAAGATATCTTCCAAATGAGATACCACAAGCTCATACTACGTGTTTGTAAGATTGGGCATTGCAACTGTCACTCGAAGAGTGTTGGACTTAGGAGTGCAGGGTGTCATTTTTTATTCGAAAATTGTTGTATTTTGGGATTTTTTCAAAATATGAGATACTGAATTATTTTATCTGGCTGTTCTACACTGTATATACCTCATGTTTATATATATTATCTATAACAGTCATGAGACCAAAACATTGTTTCCAAGCTTTATAAAGTACCCCCCGTAAAGAATTATATATTGTTTTTGGATTTTTCAAAATTCTTGTCCAAAAAGCTTTTTTAAGAGCACGTTATAATTTAGACCTTGAGACTATGTGTCTTGTTATAATAGCTTTATACCACAAAAAAGGGCGCAAAGCTGAAGGACGGATTAAATAAAACAGCACGTTATTACATGTTCTATTATACTCATAAAACTGTATTTAAAATTACTTAGCAGCGATTAGAAAAAACATATTTTATTTCTGACACGTAAAAGTAAAATAATTAATTACATGTCAAAAGCGTAACAGGTTGAGAATTGAAAATTAAGTAGGCTATGTATCTAATATTATTCTTTTTTCTGCTCGCTGTGTTTGGTTCGCCTGAAATACGCCGACCTGGTTTAAATAACAATTACGTACAACTGATATATTACATCAAGGTTGATTTTTAGTGAAAGTAATATTACTCTGCGATATCCTTCACTTTTAGCTATGATATGTACAGAAAAGAATAAGATTTTGATGTTGTTTTCGGTACTTGAATCTACGTGCTGCCCTCTGTTAGGGACATTTACAATGATGTATCTGTACCACTAAGTAAAAATTGGAACCTGTGATGAGCACTGATAAGTTCACTTGGAGCAAATCAATTTATGACAAGACATTCTTAAAGACCTTACGATCGTTTCACCAACAAAGTTAGCATCATCAGAGCATGTATTATTTCATTTCATCCCCTGATCACGTTAACTTTGTTAGTGAAACGATCAACAGATCTTTGAAAATGCGTTGCGGTGAATTGGGTTTCTCCAGGTGTACCTACTTTTCTCTGACCCGCTTGTATAGTTTGGACCAAATTTTTACCTGAAATTATTATGCAAATTCTTACCATACACGGCAGACAGTGCGTGTAAAATTTTTGGCTGATTTTCTTCTGTTGTCAAAAACACGATCACGCCTACTTGCTCTAGTTTTGAATTAATTATTCTTATTAGTCTACATCTTAACAAAAAGTCTGTACGCAGCAAGTGCTTTATGGTGGCGAATTTTGATTAAAATGTTTCTTATATCTTTTTAGTGAATTTTCTTTAAAAAAAATCACTAATGAGGAGAACCCGACTTTTGAATTTTGAAAAAATGAACGCTAATTAGGCCCCCCAGATCACATATCCGTGGTCAGTTTCAATTTTTATATGTTTATGTATATATATATATATATATATATATATATATATATATATATATATATATATATATATATATATATATGTCACACCGATAATTCAAAAAAATGGGCCGATTTTGAGTAAATTTGGTGAATACCTTCCTTTTTTCCTTTTGCAAATGACTTGGATAAGTTTGTTAGTCAGGAAAATCGACCCAGGTTTTCCCGGAAAATGTTGTGTTTTCTTTCAAAAAAAATTTATTTCTCCGGAATTAACAAAGTAAGGGCAACCAAATTTGGTACGCTGGGTTATGTTATTATGGGTGAGCTACCTACCAATCTGGCTCTGTAGGTCAAAAGACAAAAAAGTTGTGGGCATTTAAAGAAAAATAAATTGGGGTTTTCCTCAAAACGTCAAAGTGACAATTTAAAACGTCAAAACATTTAGGCAAAGAACTTGAATCTAATACGGGCTCTGGAAAGATAAGGTCTCAAGAAGAATGTTTTACAAACCCTGAAATCTTAGTTTCAACCGTCATTGTCCTTCATTTTACTAAAATATTTCCAGAAAATTTATTTCAAATAGACCCTTTCTCTGATGCTTGCCAGTAACCTTAGCTATAGAGTTTATCGTTTAATGGAATATAATTTTTGTCGAATTTTCGTAAAAAATCAATAAAGCTCAATATATCCGTTATTATACAAGATATGAAAAAACATTGTATAATTAATTATACAGTGTCTTGAGCTACATCTTAAAAAATTATTGCTACAATCACAGGCTGGCCCATAAGTCGTTGGTGATACAAATAATTTTTTTTTCGTCTAAAATGCCTTATGTTTTTGCATTTTCCATCGAAATATAATGCATGTTTGTAAGTTAAGAAATTCTGGACGCAGCAACTGCGCTATGGTAGCGAATTTTGATTAAATGCTTCATATTTGAAAAGCTCAATTTGCTATTAACCTAGAAGGTTGACCAAGAAACAGATTTTTTCGGTTACACTTTAAGTTTACTTTCGGAAATTTCTGTACGTTTTCAAACAATAAAGTTATTTTGAAGAAACATGGCACATTGTTTTTACTATATAGGTTATACTGGTAACCAAATTTGATGCCTGTTTTCTGAAAAAAAAAACACATATTTGCTGTTAAAAATATATTATGAAAATTCACTACCATAACGCACTTGCTGCGTCCCGAACTTTTTTTAATGTAAGACATTCAATTTGGTAGAGAGGGTATAACCATAATAGTACACCATATTTCATCAAAATAACTTTATTGTTTGATAAAGTATAGAAATTTAAAATAAATACACTTAAGAAAAGTTCGGGGCGCAGCAAGTGGGTTATGGGGGTCAATTTTCACAAGAACAATATATAATATATTAATAATTTAGCCTCATATTAGAAGTTATAAAAAATTACTTTATTTACTTAGGAACAGTCAAAGATAAGGTAAGAAAGGCCAAACAAAAACATGATCTCTAGCATAAATACTTAGACAGTAATTTGGATACAGAGCTGAAACAAAGAAATTAATAAACAGGAAATATATTCCACAAAACTACACTAGAAAGCTGAACATACAAAATTCCTGTGGTTTATGCATTGATGGCGATTGTATGGACATAGACACATAGACACATTTATTTGACCACTTTTTACACTTAAAAATTCAATAATTGTGGCAAGTCGAAATACACTAACAAAAAATCAAAGTTTTAAAAGTACAAAGCAAAATACACACACATATAAATTAGTTAAAATTAACTATACAATAAGTGAACCTTGTAAAATGCAAATTACTACATGTGCGAGCTACAAAGACTATAGCACTATGGAGGCATCCATGTACTCACGGACTGAATAATAAGCGTTTTGCTTAAAGTAATACTTTATAGCATTTTTAAATTTCCCATAATCTAAGCACTTTATGTGAACTGGTAGCTTATTATATAAGGCGATATGCAAATAATTATTTACAGATTTTTGCAGTCTAAATCTCTGCGGTCGTATCAAACCAGCCGATCTTGTACTATAGTTATGGTATGCAGAATTTAGCTTATAATCAAATTTATCCCTGTGTATATTTAATAACTGACTAAAGATGTATATCGTGGGAAGAGTCATGATTCCCAGACTAATAAAGTACGGCTTACAGTGTTCACGGCAGCCAACTCCAGCAATCAACCTAACCACTTTTTTTTGTAGCCTGAAGATTTCTATAGAATTTGATGAATTTCCTCACAAATGAGTGCCATACGATAGGTGGCCGTGAAACAGGGAGAAATAGGCGGACAGAAGTGAACTTCTATCAACCGAATTCCTCAATCTCCTGATCACAAAAATTGGGACTGACAACTTACTCTTCAACTGAGAAACATGAGCATCCCACTTAAGGGCTCCATCTATAGTAATGCCAAGAAGATTAGCATTATTTTTCGCCGACACCTCCGGAGTTGTGGAAAATATTACCGTAATAGTTTTTCTGTGTTTAATTTTAAGTTGTTCTGTGTAAACCACAGTTCTGCCAACTTCCCAGTAGAGATCATTTCAACGTTCAGCTTTTCTGGGTCGCAGCTTTGACAAATAAGCGACGTGTCATCAGCGTAACAGACGCAACGACTCCGTGACATAAAACCGAATAAATCGTTTATGTAGACTATGAAAAGTAGCGGCCCCAAGACAGAACCCTGCGGCACCCCACTTCCCACAGCCCCAAGATTCGATATTTCCTCGTTAAAAAACACGCGCTGCTTTCTCATATGTAAGTATGAACTTATTAACTTTAACGGCGGGCCCCTAACACCATATCTGAACAATTTCTCAATCAGCAGGTCATGGGAGGCACAGTCAAATGCCTTGCTTAGGTCACAAAGAGTAAGGCCAACATGATTACCCACCTCAAGACCCGCAACTATATCCCCAACAACCTTGCTGACTGCCTGCACAGTGGAGCGCCGCCTTCTGAAACCGAACTGACAGTCACTCAACAATTCCCCACTTTCAAAATACTGGCTGAGTCGTTTGTGAATTATTACCTCAAATATCTTTCCAAACAGCGGTACAATAGAAACAGGGCGGTAATTATCCATTTTGCATGCAAACGGGGAATAAGAACCCCCAGGAGGAAAAGGATGTCTGTCCCCTCACCCAAAAACACCTGAGATTATTTTTCCCCTTGTGCATGCACACAACCACCTTCAAAGCATAAGGCACAAGAAAAATGTCTTACGAGCAACCACCAAGAAAGTTACGGGACCTGGGGCGAATATGGGTGTTTTGCGAAGTAGACAGAGTTTAAAGGAGGTATTGCTACAAAATATTAAAAACGCAAAATTTCAAAGTCAGACTAAGTGTTTTTTTTTAGCATTTTACGCTCATATTTCCTCCTCGCCTAGCACCCCTATTCCTGGTCCCTTAACTTTCTTGAGGGTTGTTTGCAACTAATTTGTCTTGAGGCTTGTGCACTCAAGAGGAGTTCTGAGCATGTTTCTGAAAAAAAATTCTGAAAACCCTCCGTGCAGTAAACTGCAAATTTACTGAAATTACATAGCCTTCGTTGCCTATGCCTTTTTCAGATAATATAGAATACAGCACTAAATTAAAAAGGTTCACTTTTTTATATTACATATATAGGCATAAGATAAGTATAATTGAAAAGTAGAGAAGTTATTTGAGCGAATTAACAGTCATAAACTTGATTTCCTCTAAGTGAAGATTGGAACCTGTGATGAGCACTGATAAGTACACTTGGAGAACCCAAATCACCACAACACATTTTAAAAGACCTGACGATCGTTTCACTAACCAAGTTAGCGTCATCAGAGGATGAAACATTATAAATACTTAAAAAAACCAGCATCAACTTATATACCGGATCTCAGGTAAAGAGATCGAACTGAGATGAGACACTAGTCGTAGGCAAATTCGACAGTGTATTGTATTTTTATCGCCGGACAAGGTCTTTGCGCTACCCCTACTGCTTTATCTAAAAAGTGTCCATTTGTAATAGTTTTGAGAAGGTGCAACGCCAGCTAAATTAACAACGATTCCTTTGGCGGCAATAACTGTATACTTATGTTAATAGGTAGAACGTGCCGAAAACGTAGGAATTTTATTTAGCAAAGCAATCGATCAAGTGACTCGTAATTAGCGCTGGTGAAGTGTTCATACATTTTTTGTTGTAACTATATTTCGCAATATATACGCTTTCGAACCCATTTAGCTGTCCTGGATTTCTAACATTTTTTATTAATTTCAGATTATCTTTATCCACGTGATGATTATTATCCCAAATATGTCGGGCGACGGCAGACTTATCTACAGTACCGTAACGTAATTTGGATATGTGTTCTTTGAATCTAATCCCAATCGACCTTTTTGTTTGTCCGACGTATTCAAGATTACAATCTTTTTACCTTTGCATCAAACAAAATGAATTTTTTCAACAAACAGAAGGCACGGCAATGGGCAATCCGCTATCGCCATTTATTGCAGACCTTTTAATGAGCAGATTTGAAACAGATCTTGAAAGTGAAAGTGGTTATTTTCCTAGAGTGTGGTGTCGTTACGTGGATGATATTTTTGCGGTGTTTAACACAAACATTTGCAAAATAGAAGATTTTATTGCCAAATTAAACAATAAATTTAATTCTATAAAATTTACCCACGGATTAGAAACTAATAATAAACTACCCTTTCTAGATGTACTAGTTATCAAGAATAAAGACACTTTATAATTCGATGTCCATAGAAAAGAAACCACTACCTTAAGCTACATCCCGAACGACTCACATCATACGTACTCACAAAAAATGGCCAGTTTGAATTTTTTAGTAAATCGGTTTATTAATTTTCCTTTAAACAAAAGTAGATATACCAAAGAATTGAATTATATTAAGAACGTGGCCGAATATAAAGGATACACTGCTTGACTAGTGGAAAAATTAATCAACAAACAGAAAACAAAGAAAATGTTGACGAAATCAACGACGTTCAGAAGAGAAAAATCGGAAAAAAAACTTTGTTTGCTTACCATTTGAATCTAGAATCACGAGGGGTCTAGACAGCATTTTTTAAAAAGTCAACTTACAGCTAACATTTTCAACAACAAATACCTTAAAAGACTTGCAAGGTAACTCAAAAGGCAAGGATAACGCGGACAAAATGTCGGGAATTTATGAAATAAGTTGTAAAGCTAGCTTATGTATGGTACGATATATAATTTATTTGAAAATATTATATTACTATATTAATCACCCCATGTCGCATACGCGTGACACTGCAAAAATAGGTAGTAGCATTATCATAGCTCTCTAGTAATTGTATCATGTCCAAAACCAAAATTTGAGGCCAAATTTCCAATTTCTTCTTCTTCTTTATTTATGGCTTTTATTTCTAGTAACCTAAATTTCTAATTTGGTTGTGACAATTGACAAATCACAGCTAAGCTCCAGCTCGAACGCACCAACGTTGTCGTACTGGATCTCAGCTGTCATTTGTCAATTGTCAATATCCAATAAGGAATTTCAGGCCAGTAGAAATAGACGCAATAAACAAAGAAGAAGAGGAAGAAAGGGAAGAAGAAGAGGAATAACAACAACGCTGTCAGATAGAATAAATTAGGATTGGAGCGATAATGTTAAAAATCATGAGAAATGGGTAATTCTAAATTTTCTGATATTAAATACAGCTATGGACTACGGTGTTTTTTTTTAACTAAGTGAGAAAATTAAATTTTAGAATATGTTTTGCTTATTATCAAAAGTTGTAAAAATTTGAGATGTTTATACATGAAGGGTTAGCGACATAAAATTTCTAAAGATCTGGCACACCCAGGTAAGAAACAACTACATTTTGACATCTTGCAATGATTGTAACTTCCATTGTTTGGACTTTTATCTACGATTTATTCAAATGTTATAGTACTACAGGTAATGTCATCTGTTTTTGTAGATATTGCATTACAGAATTTGAAGCGATGTCGAGGATTATTTTAATATTAATTTAGAATAACTTTATGTTTCTTCTATCAAAAGACACGAAAATTTGTTCTATCTATGTTATTTTAGCTTGTAAATTTTCGTTTCAATCACTTAAACAATTTGAGAGATATTACGCTTTAAAAATATTTTTTCATTTTTTGTTATGAAACATTGGGCGTTACGATCTGATGAACGAACTCATCTAAGCCATTAACAAAGTGAGGGTAATTCCCGAATTCGGTTGAAATCAGTGAAGAGTTTTTTGAGTTATCGGTTGGATACACACATACACACACATCACAAACACACACACTATATATATATATATATATATATATATATATATATATATATATATATATATATATATATATATATATATATATATATATATATATATATATATATAATGTGAGTTCCAAGGGTGCTCATTCGCGCTCATTTAAAGAAATTTTCAGAAAGTCTTACCATCGATACCCCTCTATTAGTAAATTAGTCAATTTCCTTAATGAAAATTCACTAAAAAAACTTGTATGTCAAGTAATTTACACTAAAACTACGCCTGGCAAGATGTAATTATTCACAAGAAGCTTTTTATTAATTAGTTACTATATTTACAAACAATCGTTAATGAAAATGTGCTACCAAATGGCACTATTTACTTCCTTACTCTTACAACTGGATATATTATTTGTCCGTTTATCGATTTATTGCTTGAAGAGAGGGACTAATTTTTGATTGGTTAAATAAAATATATGACTATTGAATCACAAATTCTATAACGTAAGCTACTGCCAAATCATCAAACAAGTGTAATTTTTAAATATTTCTTGGGCAAATATATTAGTAAACTGAAGCACAATGGACGTTGAAGTAGAAGTAGTAGTAGTAGTAGTAGCAATGGTGGGGAGGCCAACGCCAAGCAAGTAGGCCACAATGGGCCCTTTTTGCCAACCCCAGCAACCCAGCAACCATGCTCTACTCTTCCTCGTTTCCGTCGCCAAACCGCCTCGACCTCGAGATAAAGGCCGTGACGGTCTTCAATTGGACAGTACTTACCCGATTTTTCTGCAGAGTCCTTGATCCGAACAATTCTGCTCGAAGACTCCCAAAAGCCTCGCATTGACACAGGTAGTGGTAGGACGTTTCTTCATCCTCGCCGCATTCCTGGCAAATGGGATCCCTCTCTACGCCTATCAATGTGAGGTGTCTTCTAAGGGCGCAGTGGCCTGTCAGCACCCCGAGGATGCGGCGAAGCGTAGGTCGACTCCTTCCGAGTAGCCAGACAGCTTTATCTCTGTCCGGCCCCTCCACGAAGTCCCTCGTCTGCCTGCAGCCACCAACCGACCCCCAGTGCCTCTCCATTGCACGTTGAAGTAGAAACCCAATACTCTGTGAAATACACTCCTCACCACATTTCTTATAAACAATCCGCATCCGCTTCAGAATATTTGTTTAAAATCACCAATTTTGATGTTTTAAATCGCGACTTTGATATTTTAAGAAAAAAAAACTAAAAAATTTTCAAGTAAGTTTTCTCGTATTTCTTGACTTTTGTGCTCCAAGGACAATTAATATTTGCCTGTAGTATTTATTAAATTTTATTTGCCATAGCACTGTACAATAATTTGGTCTTTTGCAGTGCTGTGACCTCCAGCGGCACCCAATTTTTTCTTGATAAATGCGCATTTTTTTTTAAATTTTAACTAAGAGATCTAAATTTTGGTACATAGTATAATCTGGTTACCGTAGCTTTGTCATGTTTGTGGATACTTTTTCGATAGAAAAGTAAACATTTTGTTAGAAAAACTTGTCCGATATTCCTGGTTAACAAACCCATCCAAGCCACTTACAAATTACCTTACCTGCCAAATCGGCTCACTACCTTTGAGTTATGGGTGGAATACACACGCGCGCGCGCACACGCACACACACACACACGCTCGCACACGCAAACTTAAAAAATTATTAACCGATTTTGATTTTTACTCCAGCGTCATACAAATATTGGTGTAACAGTTGAGTTTGTCTGTCATTAATAGTGATGGGTCGTTATTTAACTGTCAGCTATTTTTAAACGGTTACCGAGCCGTAACGGTAACCACCAGTTATGGATTTATAAAAATAGCAGCTTAAAAAATAACGCTTTTTACACTAAACTAGATTTCGGAGTCGTGTCTGTTTCAGTTGTAATGCAACTAGTTCGGCTTCGATGAATAAAAATCGGTTTTCATCGGCAAATGTTTATTTAACGGGATGAATAGCCTTGAGATTGGGAATGCTAAACACGTTATTTATGCTGTGTGCTCGCTCTCGCTAACAGCTTTAGGAACGTAGGATTTTCGGTACAATAAAACGGTTTAATTTTAATTTTAACTTTAACCGGTTGTTGATAGGGATACGGCATACGAACTCTACTACACAGAGTTATTCTGTTAAACTGAGAAGCTGTTATTTTTGAAACAGTTGAGTTTCCCACTAGTATGTAAAGCCAAATATTTAATAATAAAAAATGTTGGGTGAAAAGATGAATTTCTGTAAAAACGTGTTATTACTTTCACTATAGACAACGCAAAATAGGGTTATTTCACGTGAAATTAAAGTACTTATTTATTTAAATTTATATACATTACCTAAGAAAACAGTTAACACGTCATTTTCGTTTGTCTGATAATAGTTATCAAATTGATTAAAAAGATATAATGATATAACATTTTTTAATATCTATATACATTTCAATATAAAAAATTAAATGAATATATATATATATATATATATATATATATATACACAGGGTGTTTCCAAATTGATGCGAAAAATTTTAGAGGGTGATTCTTTGGCGAAAAATAAGGGGTGTCTTTTTATTAAGTTTTTCTTGAAACCCCTTCTCCTCCAAGTTACAGCCCTTTGAAATTTTTGAAACTAATTTTAAAACAACGAATATTAAAATAAGTAAATAAACAATTAATACTATATATCTTCCAATTTTTTTTAAAACTCAAACTCAATTTTTTATACTGTTTCTTTACCGAAATTTTATTATCTGCGTTATGTTATGGAGTTCTTAGAATCACTCCCTGTGTAGCAATTAAAGTTCTAACGTCTAACGTCCCAAGACGTGATAAATAATGATATTTATTGATTCTTGGTGTGGCATTGACATTTACGTAAAGACCCTGATAAAATACATTTGTGAGAAATGACTAGTTTATAATTCCTACAACATCTAAGTAAATTCTTATAGAAGACTCCTTTCTGATTTCTAAAAGTTTCACTTCAGAGTGGCAAAAGATTTACGACACGCTTATTATAATTTCTTAACCCTTTGTTTCATTTTCATATCGACAAAATTTGAGATTTATACACTACGTGAAATAACGGGGTATAAATACAATGCATTTATACTAGTGTGCTCGCTATCGCTCGCAGCTTTGGGAATGTAGGATACTATCGATCGACTATCCAGTTTAAAATAACTGAAGCCGTTATTTTCAACGGTTATTATTAAATAACGTTAACGGCTTCAACTGTTAACAGAAAATAACTGTTTTTCACATCACTAGTCATTAAACGGTTTAACAGAAGCGGCATGAAAATCAATTTTATTGAAAAGGAAAGGGTGATTTGAATATAGCATGAAATTGAGATTAAGCAGTGCTTCCATACTACTAGCCGATTAGGCTTTCAAACATTTTCAAGATTTATAGAGAGAACATTATTGAAATAATAATTGGAAGCAGAATTAAGTCTTATTTGTTATTCACTTATTCACTATTCACGGCCGTACTCAACAAGATGAGCTGGGCGCTTGATGTACGTCAAGCTGGCAAACCCATCTAGTTTTTGCAACAGCTGACAAACAGACATGAATAATGAAACAATAATCTGTTTGTTGATTATGTGAAAATAAGTGATGGAGAAGAATTTTTGTGACGTGTTTCATTAACTGAAGCACCCTTAACATTCACAAATGTATTTCACTGTTGTATACTTTAAACTTTCTAGACAATTTTTAGTCAGTTTTTGTAGTGGTTATTTCCAACTTTGTCGTAGGCAATTTGACTTGAAAGACCATACTACATACAGACTTGGAGACTACTTCTCTGGCTTCACTGTTGGTTTTCGTTTTTGTAGGTGAAGGACGTATCCAGCGCGTAAGCTAACTGGAGCAAGTGGCCCTTACGAATTCTGGATGTTCTAGGATGTTCTTCAACGTTTCTGTGACTATAGTTTCGCTGCTTGACAGCATTCTCAGACAGATAAAAATTGAATTAGTACGAAATCATGACAACTACAAATAAAGATCTGTTGCTATGTTATGATATGTTTTGATCAAAAAATTTTATCCAACTTTGTCGTAAGCAATTTGACTTGAAAGACCATACTGCATACAGACTTGGAGACTACTTCTCTGGCTTCACTGTTGGTGTTCGTTTTTGTAGGTGAAGGACGTAGCCAACGCGTAAGCTAACTGGAGCAAGTGGCCCTTACGGATTCTGGAAGTTCTAGGATGTTCTTCAACGTTTCTGTGACTATAGTTTCGCTGCTTGACAGCATTCTCAGACAGATAAAAATTGAATTAGTACGAAATCATGACAACTACAAATAAAAATCTGTTGCTATGTTATGATATGATGTTTTGATCAAAAAAATTGTATCAAATTAAAAATAAAATGAAACACAGATGACAGATGAGACTTTCAAAATGTCTATGTGATGTATGTCAATATTTAACATAAAAATGAAACTAGCCTATAATAACTATGATAACAGTTACAACAATAAAATAACTTAACAATAACAGTATAAAAGCAGTCTCTATACAACAAAAATATCGTCATACATCAATTCATTATTTTATTACAACTTTTTTGAAAGAATAGTTAAATTTATTTTCTTTGACTTATTTAATTAGAAAGAAGAATATCCAAGAAAGGGGAATTCATTAAATCAGTTTGCTCGTTTAAAACAAAGTAGTTATTGTCGTGTGTGTGCTTTTTGACTTCTAAAGCTTCAAAAAAGTCTAGTTTACGTTTGTCATTATAAAAATGTTGTGGTTGTATACGGTTATTACTGTAGGTCTATGTTCGGTATCAATAATATGTTTTACAAATGTAGATTTGTCAGCGTGGTTATTTCTAAATGCAGAAATATGTTCTTTGTATCGGGTGTTAAAATTTCCAGAAGTTTGACCTATGTAGATTGCGTTACAATGTGTACAAGCTAATGTATAAACTCCAGCTTTTGTCAGGAAACAAGATTTTTCTTTCGCGTTAAATAGCAAATCACCTGTCGTGTTGTAATATTTAAAAGCTACCTTTGTATTTGTACAGGTATTTAAAATTTTTGAAATGTTTTCTGAAATGGTTCAAAATAAGTTATCGAAACGTATGTGCTGTCTTCTTTATCTCCAACATTTGGATAAATTAAATTAATCGTTAATTTGTATTCTTTTAGTGAATTTTCTTAGAAAAAATTCACTAATGAGGAGATCTCGACTTTTGAATTTTGAAAGAATTTCTTCAAATGAGCGCGATCTAGGACCCCTAGAACCCATATTCGGGGTCAGTTTCAATTTTTATATGTTTATATATATATATATATATATATATATATATATATATATATATATATATATATATATATATATATATATATATATATATATATATATATATCACACCCATAACTCAAAAAATCATGGACCGATTTTGATAAAATTTAGCATGTGCCTTCCTTTTGTAAGTGGCTTGGATATGTTCGTTATCCAGGAAAATTGGACGAGGTTTTCCAGGAAAATTTTGGGTTTTCTTTCAAAAAAAAATTTATCTCAAAAAATAGGAAATCTATGGTAACCGAATTTGGTATGTAAGTTTACGACACAAAAGGAGACTATATACCAAAATCTATATTTCTATGTTAAAAGAAAAAAAGCTATAAAAAATATTTCGTGCCAGATCATTTCTATGAAAATTCACTACCATAACGCACTTGCTGCGTTCCGAGATTTTTCTCTCTATCATTTTATCTATTATTTTAACAGAGTAGCCATTATTAAATGCTGTTTGCTTAATCATTGAAATTGCTTTTTCAAAATTGTTTTGTGACATAGGTATTGAAAATACACGATTATAGAATGGTACGCTGACAGCTTTTGTGAAAAGGGGTGACATGAATCGTATGGTATGGTTGTGTCAGTGTAAGTTGGTTTCCTATATATTGAAAAGTCAAATGAATTATTTTCTAACTTTCTAATTGTTAAGTCTAAAACATTTATACAACTGTTAGCTTTTTCTTCTAAAGTAAACTTAATATTTGTGTGAAAGTTATTATCTAAGATACCCCCTAGGGAATATTTACCTCTATTAGAAAACGTTTAAATAGAAAAGAACGTAAATGTCATAAAAAGGCAAGAAATAATGAATCTTTTTAATGAATGTATGAAACAAAACTGTTTTAAATTTAATAATAAAATTTATATGCAAAATGAAGGTCTACCTATGGGTAGTCAGTTGTCACCTTAATTAGGCAATATATTTATGGAAAACTTAGAAAACCAAATTTTGACATCAGAACTTTTGCATAAGATTAAAAAAGTTGTAATAAGTTAATGAGTTGATGTATGTCGATATTTTCGTTGTATAGAGACTGCTTTTATACTGTTATTGTTTAGTTATTTTATTGTTGTAACTGTTATCATAGTTATTATAGGCTAGTTCTATTTTTATGTTAAATATTGAGATACATCACATATACATTTTGAAAACCTCATCTGTCATCTGTGTTTCATTTTATTTTCAATTTGTTAAAATTTTTCGATCAAAACATCAGATCATAACATAGCGACAGATCTTTATTTGTAGTTGTCATGATTTCGTACTAATTCAATTTTTATCTGTCTGAGAATGCTGTCAAGCAGCGAAACTATAGTCACAGAAACGTTGTAGAACATCCTAGAACTTCCAGAATTCGTAAGGGCCACTTGCTCCAGTTCGCTTACGCGCTGGCTACGTCCCTCACCTACAGAAACGAAAACCAACAGTGAAGCCAGAGAAGTAGTCTCCAAGTCTGTATGTAGTATGGACCAGTTTTACCAAGTAAGGGCAACAACAATCAACGAATTGAAAGACCATTTCCGCAGCAGTAGACTGTGTGGCCAGTAAAAGAGACATTTTAGGTTATCTCAATGTTCATAATATTTTCTACAGTGGATTGTAGTTAAATTGCTAATATATAGGTAATCTGGAATTTTAAAAAAAGACCCAAAAAGACATATTTCAGGTTAATATTAGGTAATAAACTCCTCTCGTCTGTTTAACACAACAGTTTGTGTCTAGTGGACCCAGTTCCCGAGGCAATCAAAATACGGCACGCACCTACAGGTAATCAGTTACGTCAAAATACACATTTTAGCTCTATAGATTTGGTATTCAGTCCGATTTAGGGCACCTCAAACTATCAATTTTAGAATCAAAACTTACAAGTATGTTTTATAGGTAAACTGGAACCAAATTTTACCCAAATCAATTATTTGTAAGTTATTGCCTGTAGTAACTTTATTTGTTAAAAGTAAACTAATTGCGTGCTGCATTCTCAAGATTGTAGTGATTATGACAGTCAAACCAGCATTTTGGTTCATTATGACTAAACTACAACTTTGTTTGGTTATTTAGTTACGACTCAGGTACTCGTTAACGTACCCTACCTTGCTGCTTGGGTACATATTGATATTATTGCTATTTATTGTTAACCATTCTCCAAACAGACTTTTCTAAGAAAAAAAGTGTTACCTTTCGTCTTGCACATTATATTTTGAAGTGAAGGATGACCTTACCTGAAACAAAAAAAAGTTTGTTTAGAAAACTTGGCTTTTGTACCTAATAAATGATTTAGTCTTATTTTATTTGTTTTGTTACCGCCATACCGTTTAATTGCAATAGATACCGATTTGACTTTGTTTTTATAAAGTAATAGGTACTTTAAGCTACTGAATTCAGATTTGACATATATATATATATATATATATATATATATATATATATATATATATATATATATATATATATATATATATATATGTATATATATTATCACTGGGGCCAATTGTTAGGACGTGGTATGTAATCAATAAGAAGAGTGTTAATAAGGTAGATAATGCCAAATCACTAAATAAAAGTGTGGACGCAGCAAGTGCGTTATGGTAGTGAATTTTCATTAAAATGTTTTTAATAACAAATATGTGTGTGTTTTGTAAGAAAGCAGACATAAAATTTGGTTACCAGTATAACCTATATAGTACAAACAATGTTTCATCAAAATAACTTTATTGTTTGAAAATGTACAAAAATTTCCGAAAGTATACTTAAAGTGTTCCCGAACAAGCTCGTTCCTTGGTCAACCTTATAGGTTAATAGCAAATTGAGCTATTCGAATATGAAGCATTTGATCCAAATTCGCTACCATAACGCACTTGCTGCGTCCAGAATTCCTTTCTTTACAAACATGCCTTATATTTCGATGGAAAATGCAAAAATGCAATAACATAAGTCGTGTTTGATTTAAAAAATAAAAAGAGAATTTGTATCACCAACGACTTATGGGCCACCCTGTGATTGTAGAAATATTTTTTTAAGATGTAGCTCAAGACACCCTACAATTAATGTATACAATTTTTTTTTCATATCTTGTATAATAATGGATATATTAAGCTTTATTCATTTTTAAATATAAGCTCTATAGCTGAGGCTACTGCCAAGCATCAGAAAAAGGGTCTATTTTAAATGAATTTTCTGGAAAGATTTTAGTAAAATGAAGGACAATGACGGTTAAAACTAAGATTTCAGGGTTTGTAAAACATTCTTCTTGATACACTTTTTTCCATAGCCCGTATTAGATTCAAGTTCTTTGCCTAAATGTTGCCAATTTTGACGTTGGTGTGGGGCCTAATAAGCGCTCATTTGAAGCATTTAAAAAAAATCAAAAGTCGAGAACTCCTCATTAGTGAATTTTTTTAAAGAAAATTAACTAAAAATAGTGCTGCAAATTGAATTATAACTTCCACATAGCTGCGATAACCTACTCTCCCCAGAAAGACACTATCATGAAATGAATTTACGGCCCATGACTTGACCATATAGAAAATATTTGTATTTCTGTACCAATAAACTTTAGAAACATTATATTACTCGAGTTTTATTGAAAAAATGTCAGTTTTCACCAAATCACCGCTTATTTATCTTTTACCCCCTGAAGCGGTCTTACTCAAAAACAACTAAGCGTTCCGTTGTTGGGTGCTAACTGGATACCAAATCGGAAGAGATGATTTCTTAACCCCTTCGAATGTGATTGCTCCTATTAACAGAGACGTACACGCCGACAGACAAAAAAAATTTCGTTCCAGAATCAAGTTTTCTATATGTTTTCAGACTTTTTACGTCGTTTTAGCAAACAAAAAAAAATCTAAATTTTTGTCAATAATATTCCACCCCCACACATTCTACCCCTAATTTAGTTTCCGCACAAAATGCCAGATATTTGATATAATTAAAAGTGCTCTAATAAATAAACCATAAAGCGTTATATAACTCGAGTTTTAACGAAAGAATGTCAATTTTCACAAAATCGCTTTAGAGGATAGGGGATAAATGGGGGGAGGGGGGGTATTTATCACCTACCCTCCAAAGCGATTTTACCCAAGAACAATCCGAACCGTTCGTTTGTCGAGTGATATTCCAAATTTGAACACGATATCTCAATTCGTTCTAAAGTTATCGTGGCTACAGACAGAATGTAGGTGTCATCTTCAAATTTGGTATACAGTTAGCACCCTTTTGGGTAAGATCGCTACAGGGGGGGATTAGGGGATAAATGGGTGATTTGGAGAAAATTTGACATTGTTTCGTTAAAACTCCAGTAATATAACGTTTCAGAAATTGGGTAGAGGAATACAAATATGTTCTTTGTGGTCAAGTCATGGACCCTAAATGGATTTCATGATAGTGTCTTTCTGCGGAGAGGAAATTATCACAGCTATGTGGAAGTTATGATTCAATTTGCAGCTCAATTTTTTTATGTTAAACCTTCTAGCGTATTTTTGTTGAGTATATTTCCTGTTCCAAATTACTGTATAAATACTTATGTTAGAGATCATGTTTTTGCTTACTCTTCTTTAGCTTATTTTTACTGTTCCTAATTAAATAAAGTAATGTTTTATAACCTCTAATATAAGGCTATGTAACTAAGATATTATATGTTCGTCTAATGAAAATTCCCTACCATAAAGCACTTGCTGCGTCCGAACTTTTTGCACCTATACGGAGTTTTGCACCTACCAGTTAAAGAATATTTATATAGAAACGTCTACCAGAAGAGCACCTGCTTCTGTAATATGTAACCTAATACAAAGGTTAAAATAACAAAAATTTGCTTTCACAAAGCCAGCAATACAGTAATAAAGAGAATGGAATGCTTATTTCGCCTTAATGTGGTAGATTGTACGCAGATTTTGCAGGAAGAAGTTTTTTTGGTACAGATTGTTGCGGTAGAATAGGAACAAGAAGATCGTAGATTACATCACGAGGTACAAATACATTCCATGGCGTAACAGTCATTGGTCTAGCTCTAGATCATGATGGAGCAAAACAAAGAGGCTCAGATTAGTAACGGTAAGCAGAAATGCACTAGGATACCGGTGTACTAAGACAGTGGCGGACGGCTCTTTAATATTTCCTGAGAATATAAATTAGTTATTGTTCTACAATATAAATTATGACTTCCTTTTGCTATCGGCGTAAGTAAACAGTTGTCAATAAAATTTTTTAAATTATTTCTGAACGTCATAACGTCTGGGTTTGACATGATTGAGGAAAAATTGAAAGGCTTTCACTACCAGACAATTGTTTTATTCTTAACTCTACGCGTTTCGACCCATTATTGAGCCACCTTCAAGGATTTAGACTGATTCCTGTCTCAGTTACAGAAAAGTGCTATATGAAATGTTACCAAAGTTTGTTTTTTCATCAATTGTCTTCAGGATTCCAAACTAAAACTGCATAATACAAGAAATCAGGAACATCAGAAGACTTTAAGTAATCAGAGGATGAATGTATATGACGCTTATTTTTTAGTTTTTAATTTTATCAGACGACAAGATGGGGTCTCTGACATGAAATTTCACGATTAGGTCTCTGAAGATTAATGCATCAGATTTAAGTAAAAATTAAACTGTATTTAAATTTTCGAAACGTTGGTGAATGTGTGAATGATAAAAGAAAGATAACCAAGACCAAAATTTAGAAAGCGACTTTAAACAAAACTATTTTGACAGTTTGACTTTTAGAAGAGGATATTTCAGTAAATCATGTCAATACAAGCACAAGCACGGCTTATTTATAAGACATAATGTATAATTAACATCATAAATAAATAAATAAGGAATTTTTTTTAAAGTCACATATCCCGGAAAATAATAAGTCTAATAGCGTAAAATCGGGTGATAATGCTGGCCATTCTGACGATCCTCGCGTCCCGATCCACCGATTTTAAAATAGTAAGTGAAGGTACTGCCGGACATTGAATTGATAACTTGCTTGTGATTTGTTCTGCTGGAACCATATCACATTCGCTTGAACTGGTGAGTTTATTCAATCAGGTTTACAAAAATTGACATGCCGTTATTTGCGATCAGTGTTCAATAACTCTCTCCATTTAAATTTCCATTAATTAAAAAGGTACCAATGCCTTGGTTTTCAATTATTCCTGCCCATATATTGACCTTTTCAGTGTACCGCGTATGTTCTTCTCTCATCCAGTGTAGATTTTCTTAGGACCAGTAGCGTGGCCGTGTAAAACTGCAGTAATCGAAAAACACAACATGTTCTAGTTGGATAACATTATTATTTAACATTCTCATCATTTGTTCACAACAAGACATTTATCGAAATCGTCTTTCATGAGCTCCTGATGGCTAACATCCAATGTAAAACTGCAGTAATCGCAAAACGCAACATGTTCTATTTGGATAACATTATTCTTTAACATTTTCATCATTCCTTCACAAAAAAAAACGTTTATCGAAATCGTCTTTTATGAGCTCCTGAGCTTGGATCAATGCGTTTCATTTTCTGTTAATATTCGAATAATCGATCAATGGCTAACATCGAATGTAAAACTGCAGTAATCGGAAAACACAACATGTTCTATTTGGATAATATAATTATTTAACATTTTCATCATTTGTTCACAAAAAGACGTTTATCGAAATCGTCTTTCATGAGCTCCTGAGCTTGTATCAATGCGTTTTATTTTCTGCTAGTATTCGAATAATCGTTTAATGGCTAACATCCAATGTAAAACTGCAATAATCGCAAAACGCAACATGTTCTATTTAGATAGCATTATTCTTAAACATTTTTATCATTTGTTAACAAAAAAACGTTTATCTAAACCGTCTTTCATGAGCTCCTGAGCTTGGATCAAGGCGTTTTATTTTCTGTTAATATTCGAATAATCGATCAACGGCTGACATCCAATGTAAAACCGCAGTAATCGGAAAACACAACATGTTCTATTTGAATAACATTATTATTTAACATTCTCATCATATGTCCACAAAATACGTTTACCGAAATCGCCTTTTATGAGCTTCTGAGCTTGGATAAATGCGGTTTATTTTCTGTTAATAATCAAATAATCGATCAATGGCTAACATCCAATGTAAAACTGCAGTAATCTGAAACACAACCTGTTCTATTTGGATAACATTCTTATTTAACGTTTTCATCATTTGTTCACAAAAAGACGTTTGTCGAAATCGTCTTTCATGAGCTCCTGAGCTTGTATCAATGCGCTTTATTTCCTGTTATTATTCGAATAATCGATTAATGCCTGACATCCAATGTAAAACTGCAGTAATGGGAAAACACAACATGTTCTATTTGGATATCATAATTATTTAACATTTTCCTCATTTGTTCACAAAAAGACGTTTATCGAAATCGTCTTTTATGAGATCCTAAGCTTGTATCAATGCGCTTTATTTTCTGTTAGTATTCGAATAATCGACTACTGGCTAACATTCAATGTAAAACTGCGTAACTGGAAAACACAACATGTTATATTTGGATAACCTAATTATTTAACATTTTCATCATTTGTTCACACAAAGACGTTTATCTAAATCGTCTTTCATGAGCTTCTGAGCTTGGATCAATGCGTTTTATTTTCTGTTAACATTCGAATAATCGATCAACGGCTGACATCCAATGTAAAACTGCAGTAATGGAAAAACACAACATGTTCTATTTGGATAACATATTTATTTAACATTTTCCTCATTTGTTCACAAAAGGACGTTTGTCGAAATCGTCTTTCATGAGATCCTAAGCTTGTATCAATGAGTTTTATTTTCTGTTAATGTTTGAATAATCGATTAATGGCTAACATCCAATGTAAAACTGCATAATCGGAAAACACAACATGTTCTATTTGGATAACATAATTATTTAACAGTTTCATCATCTGTTCACAAAAAGACGTTTATCGAAATCGTCTTTTATTAGCTCCAAAGCTTGTATCAATGCGTTTTATTTTCTGTTAATATTCGAATAATCGATTGATGACTAACATCCAATGTAAAACTGCAATAATCGGAAAACACAACACGTTCATTATTCTTTAACATTTTCATCATTTGTTCACAACAAAACGTTTATCGAAATCGTCTTTTATGAGCTCCTGAGCTTCGATCAATGCGTTTTATTTTCTGTTAATATTCGAATAATCGATTAATGGCTAACATCCAATGTTGTAGCTGCTTGTTGGCTCGAAGTATGTAGGTTTTTCTCAAACTCAAGCATTACATCCAATTGAGTATCATCAGTCAGCACATTAGAATGTTTTTTTATATCTGCCTCATAAGTCCGAGCTCGCAGAATGGCTTTTCGATTTTACTAATTCTCCCTTGGGATATACGTGGCAAATCGAGATGCTTTTCCTAAAATAGGCGAACAAGATGGATTTGTGATCATGTTTTATGTCCGTAACCAATCGTCTTTAAGATTGTTATTTTATGCATCTCTGTTCTGTATCTGAAAACCACTGTCATGCGATTACAATCAAGTAGCAAGTTGGTAAGGCGTTTTAAACAAAACAAACATTGTCAACTATGAGGAATGTTGAAAACTTTGGCTTGCTTTCTTAATAACGACATTAAAACGCGACTAGTTATTAATTTATTAGTGTATTATAGCCAAGTTCGTCCATCAGATGGATTACTTTCCTTTACTCTTTATTTTTGCGACAAATTTTAAAACCACAGTATCTTTGACTAGAGAATGAAGAGGTCTTTCAAATGAATGTCACAAGTCTTTATTTAAAAAACTGGGGGTTTCAACTGTCACTCGAATGAGGCTGAACATATTATAGGTAAAGTTTTCACGTTGCACGATGTTGTTTTTTTAGTCTAAAACTGTCATGTATCGCGATTTTTAGTAAATTTTCTTAAAAAAAATTCACTAATAAGGAGAGCGCGACTTTTGAATTTAAAAAAACATTCTTCAAATAAGCGCTATTTAGGACCCCTGGAACCCAAATCCGAGGTCGGTTTCAGACTTTATATGTTTATATATATATATATATATATATATATATATATATATATATATATATATATATATATATATATATATATATATATATTTATGTGTTACACTTATAACTAAAAAAATAATGGACCGATTTTGATAAAAGTTAGTGAGTACCTTCCTTTTACAAGTGGCTTGGATAAGTTCGTTAGCTAGGAAAATCCGACGAGGTTTTCCCGGAAAATTTTGTATTTTCTTTCGAAAAAAAATCGAAAAAAATTTATATCTCCGGAATTAACAAAATAAGGGCAACCAAATACTCGCGTTTACATCATTATATGTAAGTTACCTACCAAAATTTAGCTCTGTAGGTTAAAGAACAAAAAAGTTACAGGCATTTAAAAAAATAAATTTGGGGTTTCCTCAAATCGTCAAAGTCGCGATTTTAAATGTCAAAATTGGTAATATTTAGGCAATGAACCTGAAACTAATATGAGCTATGGAAGGAAAATGTCTCAAGAAAAATGTTTTACAAAGCCCAAAGTCTTAGTTTCGTTCGTCATTGTCCTTCATTTTACTAAAATATTCCCAGAAAATTCATTTTAAATAGACCCTCTGTCTGATGATTTGGCAGTAGTGTTGGCTATAGAGTTTATCGGTTAATGTATATCATTTTTATTGAATTTTCGTGAAAAATCTTTAAAGTTCAATATATCCGTTACTATGCACGATACGAAAAAAATTGTATACGTACATTAATTATAGGGTGTCTTGAGCTACATTAAAAAAAATATTTATACAATTATAGGGGGGGCGATAAGTCGTTGGTGATTCAAGTTTTCTTTTTTTAGTGAATTTTCTTAAAAAAATTCACTAATGGGGAGATCCGTGTTTATATATATATATATATATATATATATATATATATATATATATATATATATATATATATATATATATATATATATATATATATATATATATATATATATATATATATATATATATATATATATATATCGTACCGATAACTCAAAAAATAATGGACCGATCTTGATCAAATTTGGAGAGTACCTTCCTTTTGCAAGTGGCTTGGATAACTTCGTTGGCCAGGAAAATCGGACCAGGTTTTCGTGGAAAATTGTGTGTTTTCTTTCTAAAAAAATGTATATCTCCGGAAATAACAAAGTGAGAGCAACCAAATTTGGTACGCATATTTGTATTATAAAGAGTAAACCATGTATCAAAATTTAGGTCTCTAAGTTTAAGAACAAAAAAGTTACGTGCAGCTAAAAAAAAACAAATTTTGGAGTTTTCCTCAAAACGTTAAACTCGCAATTTAAAACGTCAAAATTGGCAATTTTTAGGCAAAGAACGTGAAACAAATACGGATTGTTAAAAGAAAATGTTGCAAGAAGAGTGTTCTGCGAACCCTTAAGTTTCAGATTCAACCGTCATTGACCTTCATTTTACTTAAATATTTACAGAAAATTCATTTCAAATAGACCTATTATCTGATGCTTTGGCTGTCGGTTTAGTTAAGTTGATGCTTTCGCTGTAGGTTTAGTGAAGTTTATGGTTTAACGGTCTATAATTTTTAGCTAATTTTCGTAGAACAAATTCGTTACTACATATTAGCATTTTTTATCGAAATATGATGCATATTTAAAGAAATAAATCTGGACGCAGTAAGTGCGTTTTGGTAGCGAATTTTCATTAAATCCTTCAAATTTCAATAACTCAATTTGCCATTAACGTAAGTTTTGTTGTTTAGGAAACCAACATTTAACTTTATTTTCGGAAAATTTTTGTATAAACGCGTCAAGGGCGTTTTGGTAGCGAATTTTCATTAAATGTTTGAAATTTCAATAACTCAATTTGCTATTAACCTAAGGTTCATTGGCTAGGAGACCAGTTTTCTTAGAAACATTTAAAGTTTATTTTTGGAACATTTTTGTACATTTTCAAATAATTATTTTAATAAAATATGGTACATTGTTCCTACTATATAGGTTATACCGGTAAACAAATTGATGCCTGCTCGCATTAGAGCGATATATTTGTAATTTAAAACATTTTTATGAAAACTCACTTACATAACGCACTTTCTGCGTCTAAAGTTTTTTTATAAATTTGTACAATAATTGAGATACTAAAAATATTTCATTTGGATTTCTCAACAGGTTTCTACTATAATGGTCATAACATCTACCAAAGTAGATGGATTTGAGTTGAAGAAAACTGAAAACTTAAAACAAGTGCGGAGTTAGGTGATGACAAAAACATTTATGAAAACTCGCTATCACAACGCATTTTCTTCGTTTAAATTTAAACTTGATTTGGTTTAGGTTACACGTAACGGTGACTACATCTCTCCCAAGAACTTCGGTAATATTTATTAATGACTGGTATTTTAAAATAATTTAGTAGATGATTCTTAAAGGTACTTAAAATCTCCAAACATGCGTCATTTGTTTAGAACTAATTGACGTAAGTATGCTTGTGAAAGACTTTTTTAACCAATACCTGTATCTGTTCTGGCATGAAAGCAAATATAAAGTTACGTAGAAATTAACGTCTATTTCTTCCATTAAGTATTCCGGTTCGAATAACCTTCCTGCTGTGTTAATATTTGCTTTACATATATTTTAATCAAATGTCACAATTTCAAAGAATTGTTCACCTTGACTGATTTTGGCGTTGAAAATATTACTGGATTTCGGCTTTGCTATACGACGAGAATATTAAATCTCAAGATGAATGTATTGCATTCATGTAGCAGATCATTTAGTCATTCCGAGTATATTTCTTAACTTTATTGCAGAGAATATACCTTTGATGTGATATCAAAGTCTGAAAAAGCTGCTGAGGAAATAAAAAAATCAAATCAATACATTACATTACTGGCTAAGAAAGTTGAAAAAGTCTGGACGCAGCCAGTGCGTTATGGAAGTGAATTTTCATAAAAATGTTTTAATAGCAAATATGTCTTTTTTTAAAATTAAAACAGTTATCAAATTTGGTTACCATTATAACCTGTATATATATATATATATATATATATATATATATATATATATATATATATATATATATATATATATATAGAGAGAGAGAGAGAGAGAGAGAAAGAGGGTGGCGTATTGAAAACGAAACAGACCGATTTGCGCCCAGAGAATAATTTTTTTAAGAAACGCTGAAACACTTCAATTTTAATATTGAGGAGGACATGTTTTGACATAAAACTCAACTTTGTCACATCAACCCTTTATTTTAAATAGGAAACACGGGTCGAGTGTTACATTATTTGAAAGCTCTTTCTTTTCTGAATTCAGCACACTAAATTTTTTGGAAGTTTTATCAAATCGTTTAAAAACTATTCCAAGTTGAAGATGCAAAATCGCATTTCACTCATTCCGATAAGAAATGTGCTGATAGTCAATGTTTTGTTGGTTTGTAAACAGAAAATTGACTATCAGAACATTTCTTATCGGAATTAGACAAATGCGGTTTATAATTTCAGTTTATCGGTCGGTTTGATACTTGATAGTAATACCGAAAATTAATTTCACAATGGTATATTCTGTAGAAGAAAGAGTTGAAATAATTACTCTTTTTTTCAAAAACGATAACTGTGTCAACCGTACCGCAAATTTGTTTAATGAACGACATCGGAACAGACATGTTAACAGAAAATACATTTTGGAGTTAGTTGCAAAGTTTCGATAAAGTGGTTCAGTAGCCAACAAAAAACAGGATCCTGAACGTGAATTTCCGGTTAAAAAAGAGACTACTGAGATTGAAGTTTTAGGACAAATTGCTGCAGACCCAACTTTGGGCGCGGGAAAATTGGCCACTGTTTCAAACATCAAAAGAAGAACTATTCAGCGAATATTGAAGCATCATAAATTTCACCCCTATAAAATTCATCTTGTACAATAACTGAATGAAGATGATTTTGATTGGCGGCTGGAGTTTTGTGAAGTTATGACTGCACGAATAGCTGATAACGGGAACTTTCTGTTCAATATCTGTTTTTTAGACGAGTGTACCTTTTTATTAAACTCTACAGTCAATCGTCATAATTGTCGTTATTGGACAGATAATAATCCAAGAAATTTCCACGCTCAAGCTTCACAGAAATTGAATGTGTGAACTGACAATTTTGGAGATCGTTTAATCGGACCAATTTTTCTTGATGGCAATTTGAGTGGCGAAACGTATTTGGAGTTACTAGAAGATATTGTTTACCCTCTACCTATTGACATTGTTGAAAATGATGATCGCCATCAAGAAAATAAATTAGTGTTCAACAAGATGGAGCTCCTCCGCATTTTTCACAACATGTTAAGGAGTTTTTGAACAGAGAGTTTCAAGGACAATAGATTGGGGGTAGAGGTGCTATTGAGTGGCCCACTAGATCACCGGATTTAACTCATTTAGACTTCTTTCTATGGGGCCATTTAAAGAGTAGAATTTACGCAACAGAACCGGAGTCTCTGGAAGAATTACGACGACACACTGTTGAAGAATGCCGTCTAATAACTCCTCAAGTGATCCAGAATGTCAGAGCTCGTTTTGAACAAAATTTGTACTTTTGTATGGAAGCTGGTGGTCAACAATTTGAACACTTACTTAACCGAATAAACATTTTTAAACGTTTGGTTTTGTTTTTTATTTTTTTTTAACGAAAAATTTACTAACTAGTGCGTTTATTATCACAATGAATGAAATACGTTCTTGCAACTCCAACTGTGAATAATTTTTAAACGAGTTGATAAAACTCCAAAAAAATTTGTGTGCCGAATTCAGAAAAGAAAGAGCTTTCAAATGGTGTAACACTCGACCCATAGTCCCTATTTAAAATATAAGGGTTGTTATCACCACCCTTAAGAGGTTGATGTGAAAAAGTTGAGTTATATGTCAAAACATGTGTCCTTCAATATTAAAATTGAAGTGTTTCAGCGTTTCTTAAAAGAAATATTTCTCTGGACGCAAATCGGTCTGTTTCGTTTTCAATCCGCCACCCTGTATATATATATATATATATATATATATATATATATATATATATATATATATATATATATATATATATATATATAATATTTTCTTAAAAAATTGTGGGAAAGCCGTCAGTTGCAAAATAAAACTCTTTATTATTATATATATATATATATATATATATATATATATATATATATATATATATATATATATATATATATATATATATATATATATAATATATATATATATATATATATATATAATAGTTGAAACAATGTATTACGTTTATCGTTTGAAAATGTACAGAAAGTTTCCTAAAATAAACTTAAAGTCTTCCCGAAAAAACTTGTTTCCTAGCCAACGAATCTTAAGTTAGATACAAATTGAGTTATTTAAATTTAAAGCATTTAATAAAAAATCCGCTACCAAAACGCACCTGCTACGTACAAAATTTCTTTTCTCACAAGGATGAAATATTTCGAAGATATTGTTACGTTCTACGGGGTTCTGGATTCGTTGACTAACAAAACACAGCTTTTCAAACTACTGATTTATTATAAGCAACTATTTTCCAACACCAGTATCAACTAAAATATTTCTCTCTATTATTAAATGTCCATAGAACTGTATTCCACTATTCGCCTTCTATGATCGCTTCTTAAACACCAACACTTACTGCTAACTCACTTAATACTCTATGATCACTATTCTACACCACACCGACTTAATACTGAACTCACTTACTCGCTCGTCTATTTATACTGTCCATAGAGATTCTAGACCTTCTACACTATTCTATACCTGTCACTTCTGGTCCATTCTAGAAATATAATGAGAGTTATAGAGTGCTCGCCTTACCAACACACTTTATAACCGACATCTGAACACAGAATAACAAAGTCCATAACCGTAATTCTCATAGACAGATATGACACTGGCCCCCTTCTTATATTCGATCGTCCCGGTCGAATTCTGACATTTCTTGGAATGGCGTAAGTCTGTGCATATGGACCACCTTATAAGGACCTTCCCATAATTTCTGTAGTTTCGGTGACCATCCCTTGCGTCGTACTGGATTGTAGAACCACACACGATCTCCTTCTTTAAAACCAGCTGAATTAGCTCGTACGTCATAACGGGTCTTCATGCGGTCGCTTTCTACTCGTATATGCATTCTGACAGCAGAGTGGATGGCTTCTATTCTTCTTTCCAAACCTTTTATGTATTCATCAGTTGACCGTGGAGCATCTGTGGGTTTTCTAAATATGAGATCAGGCGGAAGTCTTAATTCTCGCCCAAAAACCACGCTGGCCGGTGTATGTCCGGTCTCATGTACAGCCAAGCGGTATGCCAGTAGAAATAGTGGAATGTGCCGGTCCCAATCCGTTTGGTGTTCATTGACAAATGTTCTTTAGTGGGATTCGAAGTAGCATTGAATCTTTCCACCATTCCGTTATATTGAGGGTGCATGGGTGTAGTTCTCGTTTTCCCGATTCCCATAAGCTCACAAACCTTCTGGAATACAGCCGACTCGAAGTTGCGGCTTTGGTCGGAATGGAGCTCTAGTGGTGCGCCAAATCTACAGAAAAACTCATTCACCTATACTTCTACGACGGTGGTGGCCTCTTGATTCGGGACCGCAAACACTTCTGGCCACTTGTTAAAATATTCCATGGCTACAAGCATATAGCGATTTCCTGCGTCTCTTATAGAGAAAGGACCAGCTATGTCGATTGAAATTCTTTCGAAAGGGGCTCCCACGTTGTACTGCTTCATTCGCCCCCTGGTTTTTGATTTAGACCCCTCACTGGAGGCACACGCTTGGTAGGTTTTGCACCATTCTTCCACATCAGCCCATAAAAACGTTCTCTGACCTTTTCCAAAGTTTTCTTTACCCCTAAATGGCCACCACCTGCCCCGCCATACAGCCATACATCTCCTCGATTACCTCCCTAACTCTTGGCAGCGGAAGGATTATTTGCTTTAATATGCAGGTTCCATCCTCCGACTCCCAATTCCAGACCAGAAGATTTAAATGGAGTCCCACTGGGCCCATTAACTTTTGGTAGCAACGCTTTTATCACTAACTTCTGACCAAGTGGGTCTTTCGTGGCAAGTCTCCTTCCATCTGTAGATTGATTCGTGAATATTTTCTACGAAAATTCACTAAAAGGGGCTGATATGGATTGCCCCCAGTGTCAACCATACGTTGCTCATAGAAATAAATAAAAACCTCGCTCACAGTACCAGGAAGATTCCAAAATTAGAGACGATAAAACAGTAGCCGTGTCCGCTGATCTTCAGAAGGTAAGTTGCCCTTTGAATTTAATCGGATGGATAATAACAATTAGTTTTAATCAATTTTAGGCGGTGACGCTGCCAAAATGCAAAGTGTCCACATATGTAGGTGATATTTACTGCAGTTGTTTGGCACGAAGCTATCACAGGACGAACTAAAAAAGACCTTATTAGCACCTTTTATGCGTTTTTTGTTTCAGTTAGACACATGGAAACAGTAATATTATGGTTGGACAATTCTTCCCCCTAAAACAAAACTTGTGCCTTGTTTTGTTTCTTTATATATATATATATATATATATATATATATATATATATATATATATATATATATATATATATATATATATATATAGTCGATTCAACAGAAGTTGCACTGAAATCGGTAACAATAAAGGATTTTGAGCCTGGCCACACTTTTGTGGCGACAGACTCTTTTCATGATATGATGGAAACGCCTTTTAAAAAGAAAGGCAATGTGTATGATTTAGATGACTATGTAGATGCAGTTCAAAATTCATTATCAAAGGTAAATGTTCTAAAAATGGGTGTCATTGACTTTTAGCTCTGAAATATGTTACTTCCCAATATAAGCTGAAACGTACTAATCCTAGACCTTCCCTCGCGCAAATGGTTGAAGTGGAATTCTTCAGGGGAAAGAAACCTTAAACTATAAAACAAAATTTAATGGAGTTTCTTCATAGTTGAATTTGTTTAGTTCAAAAGGTTTCAAATAAACTCTAGATAAATACAAAGCTAAAGTAGCTCCTCGAGGAATATCTTTTCAAAGAAAAATGCTGTACTTTCAAAACTCACTGCCATTATGCCTCCAAACGAACTTCAATTTTGGCAAGATTTACCCGTGTGTTCTGGAATCGAGTAAGCAGTTTATGATGACTCTGAATTTAAAAAAAAATTGGAAAATAAACCTTGCTTTCTTAACGTATTGTGTTGTATGCATAGTACATATATTCTACAATAAAGTTATTTTCGATAACAAAGTGTGAAGTTATCTTCATTAATAAAATTAACTACTTAAAATTATAATGATAAAGCAATTAGTTAATTATTTTGTCAAGTTTATTGCAGATACAACTTTTTTCATTAGTTTTTACCTTTATCGATTGTTAGTCAAAAAAGTCGTATGTATCAAATACCATATTTAGAAGCTAGAACAAAAGTGAATGAAAAATCAAATATTGCAAGTAAAACTAAATGATATGTGTTAAAGCAATATATTCTGTTTTTGATAGCTTGATGGCAAATCACATTAGAGAAAATTCTAAATTTCTCAAAATCACACCTTTTGGCCTAGCAGTGCAGTATATCAATGATGCTTATGCACCTTATACCTATCAGATGATATAATTCATTTTTTAACTTTTTCCCTAAATGACTTAATTGAATTGACTCTTTTAATTTTCAGTGACAACATGTCAACCACGGAAGTCCAGGATATAAGAAGCTCATCTGAAAAACTGTTTCATTCGCCAGAGGTATATATATTACCGTAAACGGTAATGTTTTCTGATTCGTTGGCATTATTAAGCAATAAAGCTGTCTTACATCTAATACCTGGGCCTCCTTAAACAATGCATCTTTTAGGTAGATTATTTCCTGATTCAGTATCACTCTCAGGGCCCACTACTACATCACCTCCAACTTGGAGAAGTGGCAGTTGAATACTCCTTTCTATATCTGATATGTGACTCCACAAGATCATAATAAAAATCTTTGGATGAGTCACATCTAAATTATTCCTGTGCCACCTGAACCTTGACAGTAGTCCCCGGATGTTCTCTACGACAATATTGACAGGCACATCCCACTTTAGAGAGCTATCGATATCCAGATATTTTACCCTATTCTCAGGCAGTATTACAATCCTCGTTACCGACTTTAATTATTAAAAGGGACAATCTGGGCAACATGGCCTTGTTTATGGCGAACAGTATATAATTTGTTTTCCCCAGCTTTATTGTAAGTAGATGAAAATCGAAACACTCTGGCGATGTCATTTTGAACCAAGTCAATTAGAGTAGTCCATGTTTTGTGGTTGTAAAATATAGCTTTGTCGGAAAAACTTTTAATTCTTCTTCGAGAGGGCAACCAGAAAAGGCTGTTTATGTAAGTGATGAATAATATAGGTCCAGGCGCAGCTCCTTATTCTACCGCCGTTGTAACGCTGGCCACATTGTTTATGAAAGATTATAATTGTAGCTTTAAATGGAGAATCAAAAAACATTCCAAAAAAGTGCTACTCGACCTACCCTCCCTATTCAAATTAACCCATCAACGCCCAAATTCTTTTTTTTTTTCGTCAAAATTCTATAAAATTTTAATATGTTGCTGCTATATTGCACCTAAAGTCAGTAAGAGTGATCAAAATGATCAAAAAGATTTAGTTTTTTTCAAAAAAGCTGTCCTATAAATAGGACACTGGGAGGATATGAATAGTTTTGCGGAATGAAAGTACAATTTGAAAGATGATTAAATTATTTATTTTTCAAAAACTACAACAACATAGATCGATTCTACAGAGAAAAAATAAGGCAGCATAGTATAAATGATCAAATAAGGAATAAACAAGATGTATAAAATAAATTACTCATGGCTTGAGGTGGTATTTAGGGAAACATTGAGTCCATAAAGTAACGTTGCACTTGCTGCAGAAAGTAGTCGGCTTACCCGAGCAGTTTGCATACTGACAGCGCCGTTGTTTTTCACGTTTTTCCAGAAAATGTCCTCTTTCATCATACCTGACACCATCAGAAACCTTTGACCAGGAAGTTGAAGGGAAACTTAGGGGTCAACTGCAATTGATCTCCTAAATTCCTTTATGGAAATTGATTTCTTGCCATGAATTTTTCGATATAAAAGAAAAGCATTCACCACGGCCATATCAATAATGCGTGTCACTAGGGACCAATACCACTTTTTCCCCTCACTGAAATATTGTGTTTTTCCAACAGCCAATCGTGCTGGTCTACACCGCCCATATAATGGTTATAATTGTAAATTAGTCTTGACTGGGGAAGAGCAACTCGCTCTTTTTTTTCTTTGCTCCACCGAGGAGCAAACGCTATTGGTTCAATTGCATCGAAATTTGTGGCAAGTGTTACACACTTATTATCATTCCACTTTACGGCAAAGATTTTATTTTTTGATCGAACTGATAATCATATGAACCACGGCCGTTTTTTTCAAGTTCTTTAGTCGACTTTAGTGGACATTTTTGCGTCCTATTTTCCCTAATGGTCCCCGTCGCTCGAAAACCTATGTCTTTTAGTCTACACAATACTGTATAGCTAGTGAAAAAGTTATCAAAATAAATGTAATAACTTTTAGGGTCTTCAACCACAGACAACATTTTGGTAACTACTCTGGTTCCAAGTGAGTCCATCGATATTTCTGCTTGGTCTTTGCCGCAGTATAGGGAGAAATTGAAACAGTAGCCATCGTTTCCACACATAGCCCATAATTTATAACCAAATCTGATAGGTTTGCCCTTATAAACTGCTTCAGTGGGTGGTGTCCATAGTATCAAACAATCATTTCATCAATGGATAGATTTGACTGAAACACTCCCCATTTA
This sequence comes from Tillus elongatus, assembly GCA_964006375.1. Taxonomy (NCBI): domain Eukaryota; kingdom Metazoa; phylum Arthropoda; class Insecta; order Coleoptera; family Cleridae; genus Tillus; species Tillus elongatus. Next base: position 277,919,409 of record OZ023262.1, read on the forward strand.
GAAAAATTTGAGTTTACCATTTGAATAAGAGGTCTAATTTTGAAAGATTTATCGTGCTTATTTTCATCGGCTTTGGTATTGTCTTGAAAGTGAATTAGGGATTTAATTTCTAAATATGCATTGCGACTCATAGCATTACGAACCAAAGGTATTCCTAAATCCTCACTCTCGGACCAGTAGTCCCTTTCACTTGGTAAAGTGTGATAACCAGAAAATATTAGAAATCCCAGAAAAATTTTGATCTCATCTATAGATATACTAAAAGAGTGCTTATTTTTTTGACTGGCATACCTCAGGGTTTCTTCCACGATCATATTATAAACATTTTCATCGAAAAATTGTTCAAAAATACCAACAGGAGTTTCTTCTTGTAAAACAAGTTTCAGTTCATGGAGCTTTTGACTTGGGATGTCTTGTATTGGATCAAATCTATAGTCTGAAGAAATTCTTTTCCAGTCTGCTGTGATAGTTGGTTTGGCAGTTGTGTATCTATTCTTAGTCGGGGAATACCCGGTATTCATCATGTATCGGTAAGTGCCGGTAATAAATTCAAGAATGCATTGTCCTATAAATAGGACGCCGGGCGCTAACGGGTTAAGCAGGTAAAAGTCACCCTCGCTCGAGATTAAATGCTCCAAATTCGGTTAAGGTTGAAAAAACTTTTCCCTTGCAATAAAAATTAGGGTTTTTGAAAATTCTCAGGAAAACCCTGGTGGAATAAAATAGACTTCCTGTATGTAGCATACTATATAACTGCATTGACTGGCGACTGGTATTTATAATTTTATTAGACAACCTTCTACGTCAAAATTTTTTAACGTACGTCCAGAATAATGCCACGAAACTTTTATTTCAATTACTTATATCACACCAAAGAATCTAACCATGATTTTGTAATACTCAACACACGTGTTTGTACGACAGAAATTACGTGATACATTAATATAAGATTAAATAAAATACGTAGCCAGCCTACACAGTTATGTATATATAATATGCATATCTATTTTATGTACAGTTCTGAGACAATTAACCTTCCAGGACAACATAAATGCAAATAGATAGTCATAAAATTATCAAGTTAAAAAATAAACAAGCAAGGATAAAATAATGTAACGTAGGTGCGATAAAATCAGTATAAATTGTGTACATTTAACATTGTATCAGCTAGTTAGCAAGACGTAATTCTACACTTCTTGGCCTATGCTCCTTCGAGCCCATGCAATAGTCCCAATGAAAGCGTTACAAAGCATTTAGAAAAAGAAAATAAAATATACAAAGAACTTCTGTTAAATTATTCAACAGAAAAAATATAATTTTCGCAGGCATTTTAGCATATTTTCGTATAAAATAATTCTTGTTGTTGTGTTTAGTTTCTTTAACGTCGGCCTATTTCCGCGACTATGGCCAATCACCGACGCAGGGAGCAGTTTCACCTCACCATCCTGGAAATTTTGCCGAACCCCTGCCTTTCTGTAAGGAGGGTAGGGATCTTTAACGTGCCTAACATCGCATGGACACGGAACTGACGGCTTTACGCCCCCTCCGAAGGGCGGAACGTGCAGACGTTCAACTTGCTCAAATCCGATGCCAGAACCTCGGTTGATGTTAATGTTACAGTTTGTACTGAAAAAGTGAAAGGAGTACCCTGGGATCGAACCTAGTACCCTTCGGTGCAGAGGCACACGTTCTTACCTCTGAACCACCGAGGTTCTTGAAAACAATTCTTTAAATGAGTAAAAACTAGGACTTCTGTCATCAATATTGCATATTATTCGGGGTCGGTTTTAATTTCTAGATGTCAAAATTTAAGATTGGATGCGAATGTTGAATTATTTGAACATCGTCTTATGACGATTTTGTAGTTTTAAAAGAGTAATTGGAATAGATCAAATATAAAAAATTAATTACTGGCAATGTTGTACGTCTTGTGCTTCGTAAAATTTGCAAAATCATGATATACCTAACTAATGAATATGATATAAATTAGAAGGTATACGTTTGAATTGAAGAGGTAATAAAACTTAGCTGTTTGTATCAGAAAGCATAGCAAAATCCCAAAGATTTAATACTGGTGGAATATTTGGAGAACAGAGAAGTATCATACCAGCTTTAGATAGGATAGTGTTGACGTGTTGTGAAATTCGGATTAATTATTTAAGAATTTTCAAATTTAATTATTGTTTATAATTATCTAGTAGAGTATGTAGTAGAGCTTGGTTTTTCTCTATTTAATTAAAGCATTTTGAATTCATAATAAGCTTTCTATTGTCTACGCTTAGTTAAAAAAAAGGGCAAAATCAAATTTAATTTCTTCTTGTTATTTCCAAGCACCGTCATCCATTTTTTAATGATTTTTTTTTAAATCACTAATAAGGAGATCCCGACTTTTGAATTTTGAAAACATTTCTTCAAATGAGCGCTAATTGGGCCCCCTAGAATACATATCCTAGGTCAGTTTCAATTTTTATATGTTTATACATATATATGTATATATATATATATATATATATATATATATATATATATATATATATATATATATATATATATATATATATATATATATATATGTGTGTGTGTGTGTGTGTGTGTGTGTATGTGTATCACACCGATAACTAAAAAAATAATGGACCGATTTTGATTAAATTTGGTGAGTACCTTCGTTTTGTAAGTGGCTTGGATAGATTCTTTATCCAGGAAAATCGGCCCAGGTTTTCCCGGAAAATTTTGTGTTTTCTTTCGAAAAAAAATTATATCTCCGGAAATAACAAAGTAAGGGCAACCAAATTTGGTACGCTTATATCATTATCGGTAAATTACCTACCAAGATTCAGCTTTGTACATTAAAAGACAAAAAAGTTACAGGCATTTAAAGAAAAATAAATTGGGGTTTTCCTCGAAACGTCAAAGTCGCGTTCTAAAATGTCAAAATTGGCAACATTTAGGCAAAAACCTGAAACTAATACGAGCTTTGGAAAGAAAATGTCTCAAGAAGAATGTTTTTCAAAGCCTGAAGTCTTAGCTTCAACCGTCTTTGTCCTTCATTTTACTAAAATATTTCCAGAAAATTCATTTCAAATAGACCATTTCTCTGATGCTTTGGCAGTAGCCCTAGCTATAGAGTTTAATGGTACATAATTTTTGTCGAATTTTCGTAAAAAATCAATAAGGCTCTATATATCCGTTATTACACAAGATACGAAAAAAAATTGTATACATTAATTAAGGGGGTGTCTTGAGCTACATCTTCAAAAATATTTCTACAATCACAGGCTGGGCCATAAGTCGTTGGTGATACAATTTTTTTTTTAATATCGAACGCGCCTAATGTTGCATTTTGCATTTTCCACCGAAATATAATGCATGTTTGTAAGAAAAGAAATTCGGGACGCAGCAAGTGCGTTATGGTGGCGAATTTTCATTAATTGCTTCAAATTTGAATAGCTCAATTTGCTATTAACCTATAAGGTTGACGAGTTTTTTTGGGAACACTTTAAGTTTACTTTCGGAAATTTTTGTACAATTTCAAACAATAGAGTTATTTTGATGAAACATATTCTTGCTACTATATAGGTTATACTAGTAGCCAAATTTGATGCCTGCTTTCTTAAAAAAAGATACATATTTGCTATTAAAAACATTTTTATGAAAATTCACTACCATAACGCACTTGCTGCGTCCAGACTTTTTATTATTATAGTGTAATCCATTTAATGCTGCAAAGATCACCTAAGTTTATTTCGAAATTAATTCAATATCAAAGGCCAAAACAAGTTGCAAGTGCCTCCATTTAACTCGGCTATGGAGCATATGACAGGTTTGTTGTATTGGCCGGGTTATAAGCACTTATGCGAGTTCAAGCTCTAGCGTAACAAATAATTTCTATTTCAAATTGATTTTTTCCAAAAATTTTATCTAATGAAGAAGAGTAACACTTGAGACAGAAATCTAGGGCTTTGCTAGACACACTTTATTTCATAATTTCCATGCATCATACCCAGGGCCTTTGTTAAGTTACCTTAGATTCGACGTTTTAATCGTCACTTTGACATATTTACAAGAAAAATTGTAAAAATTTTAAAGTAAGTTGTCTAGTAATTCTTCACTTTTTTGAGCCAAGAAAAGATGGTATTTATCTGCAATATTTAGTATAACTTATTTGTAAGGCTAGATGTATTCTCAACGTAATTAAAAACGCAGACCGGTTTTGCTCCAATTAGAGCTCGTCAGTGCGCTATACTAATTACAGCGAGAACACATCCACCTACTGGAACATTGTGAGATATACGACAGGGTCGCCATCTCGGTGCGGAACCAGGTAGTATGTTATCACGGCAGCGTCAATTAACACAAAATGTTATAAAGAGTGACTGTGTACAACCAGCCAACAGTTTACTCATCATTTGCTGATTATGTCACTAAATGCAGCGTACACTGTTTCGCTGACGACACGCAAATCTACCATTTGTTTGATCCTTTGGATACTGACAACTCTTGTCAAATTTTAAATTCTGATCTTGAAAGCCTAATTAGATTTTCAAAAAAATATTTGTCTTGATATCATTCCAGGGAAGCCAAAGATTATGTTATTTTGTCTAAGACTTCTAAAAGAACGGTGGAAGACTCGAGTAATTTAAAAAATGAGCGGTCAGCAACTGAAATTAATAAAATTGTACCGACATTTAGGCTTGGAGCTGGATGATGACCTGACATTTGCTTTTCTTGTCAATTAAATCATTAAATAAGCGTTTAGGGGTTTGAAGCTCATTTATCATAACAAGGGTACTTAAGTTGTGAAACCAAAATTGCTTTATGCGAGTCGTTAGTCCTAACTATGTGAAAACTGGAACCTGTGATGAGCACTAATAAGTACACTTGGAGAACACCCAAATCACCACAACACATATTTCAGAGACCTTACGATCGTTTCGTTGACCAAGTCAACATCTTCAGAGGAAGAAAAATTCTAACATAAAAAAACTAGATCCCGTATATTTATATCGCGTCAAAGAAAACGAACTAGTCCGAAGGAAAGTTGTCGTACAAGAACGATAGTTAGTTTATTGCGCAGTGAAACAGGTCGGATACCTGCTTTAATCTTTTGGTCGACAAATTTATGACCCTTATCTAATATAGGTTTAAAAAGGACCGGCGTTCTTTAAAGAGAACAGCACGTTTCCTTTCGATCTAGAACTTTACAATGTGGATATTGGTTTACATCTCGCACAGTTACGATATGGTACGGTAGACAAATCTTGTGTGGCACAACATATGTGGGATAATAACCACCACATTGACAAAGAAAATTTGAAACTTGTCAAAAATGTCAGACATCAAACTATGCTTGATTCATTAGAAAGTATTTTTATATTAAGGTCTATTAAGAACAAAACTTCATTAAATCGTGCGCCACCTGTAATCTCTAGCCCATTGTTTGCTCTTTGCATTTGACCGCTTAAATACTCATAATTAGTCTGGTAGAATAATAAATTATGGTCAATAACTCGACCGGTTTATACATATACTAATCACTATGTTTGTCTTGATTTAAATACCTATTCGGTTTTTGTATCTATGTAGTCAATATAAATATTTTCACGTAGAATTAAAAATCAATATTTAGTTTTTGTGTAGTATTTTAGTTGAACTATTTTTCCTTTGTTAAAGTTAACACGGTGAGACAGACATCTGGGTTTTAGTTTTCTATTTTTAAAAGAGATGATTTGAGTTTATGTTGTTTATCTCAGCAGATGTCTTTATCGGCATAAACCAATATCCACATTGTAAAGTTCTAGATCGAAAGGAAACGTGCTGTTCTCTTTAAAGAACGCCGGTCCTTTTTAAACCTATATTAGATAAGGGTCATAAATTTGTCGACCAAAAGATTAAAGCAGGTATCCGACCTGTTTCACTGCGCAATAAACTAACTATCGTTCTTGTACGACAACTTTCCTTCGGACTAGTTCGTTTTCTTTGACGCGATATAAATATACGGGATCTAGTTTTTTTATGTTAGAATTTTTCTTCCTCTGAAGATGTTGACTTGGTCAACGAAACGATCGTAAGGTCTCTGAAATATGTGTTGTGGTGATTTGGGTGTTCTCCAAGTGTACTTATTCGTTAGTCCTAAGTCAATTAAACTTTGCAGATGTTGTATATGGGCCATAGTTAACTAAGATTGAAAAAACACGTCTACAAAATTCTTGACTACGACTTATATGTGGATTACCTGACCTGACATGAGAATTGCTTTTCTTGTCAGTCAAATCCTAGGATGAGCGTTTAGCAGTTTGAAACTCATTTGGTAGAGAATTGTCGTAAAAATATTTCAAATCTGATAACTCAATTTCCCATTAAGGTAGAATATTCAGTCTTGAACCATAGTAAAACTTATGTAAACGCAACGTGGGCACTAAATTAAAGAAACATAACATAATGAGCTCTGGGATAGCTACAAATTGTTTTTAAAAAACATTTTTTTGTTGTTGTTGTTTCGTTTGCAAAACTGGTGACATTGGGTTGACTAAAACAAAACCATCCAAGCAATTAACAAGGAAACATACCTCCCATATTTATAATTTGGCAGGTACATTCCCTTTGTAAATAATTATTTTTTTCTAGAAAACTTTTGTAACGCATTTTTTTAAAGACACTTGCAGTACCTACATACATCTCTACCAAATTATAATCTTCTAGCCCCATAGAAATTTTATCAAATAATCGCTAACTGGGACCTCTAAAACCGATCTCCAAGGTCCATTTAAATTTAGAGAACTACTTTTAATAATATACCTTAATAAGGGTACAACTCTTATGGAAATTCACTACTATAACGCACTTACTGCGTCCCGAACTTTTTTGTCTTTTAAGCAACCACCGCAAAAAATCCGGTTTAGCAAAGTAGGATGTTGAAAATGGTAATATTAAACGAAAAGCTATTGTTTTTAGTGCAGAAAACTATTTTTTGGAGGTCCACGGAGACAGAACCCTCCATGAGTCTGCGATCCTCATCTAATGGGGCTGAAGAGACAGGCTTAGAATTTTGTATATTTGAGTGGAGGGTGCTGGGAGTATTTTGAAATGGGTCCCCTAACCCATTCGTAACTTGATATCAAATTAAAGTCAGCAAGAAAATACTTTTTAAAATTATGTGCCAGCATGGCTAAATGTTGTTCAATGGTTACAAAACCAACCTCCACATGTTGTTCTTCAGCCTGGTCAGTTTTAACACATTTATATACATCTGCAAACAGTTGTAGATATTTTTGCTTTACATTCTACATTCTACAAAACGCATCAACTTTATCACTCGTATCCAGCAAATGTGTGTTTGTTCCTTCGAGTTGAAGGTTCAAGTTATTTAATTTATCGAATCTATCGACCAAGTAGCTGAATTTCATCACAAATAAATCATTTAAAAACTTCTCGGCTTCCAGACGGTTGTCCTCTTCTAGAAAATGGCTCATCTCTTAAATCGTTAGCACGTAGCAAAAATGTCCCACATGATAGCCATCTTGACTCACCATAAAATAGTAACGCTGGGTGTACTGCACCCATGTGGTTACTAAGTGCAGAAAAGATTCTTCATTTGAGGGGTCCCATTTTTATATACTGTTCCTAAACGTCAAAATGTTTGGGGTTGACATCTTTGGGTGATGAATAAAAGACCTTTTCTTCTTTTCATTTTATCTTATATTCCTGCGTTGTACCCTCGCAGAGGTAGCCTACCGGAAAACTCAGTTTTTCAGACAAGCCTTTTATAAATTATAGATTTCCCTGAGGATGACCTGTTAGGTAAGGTCGAAACGCGTCGGGACAATGAATAAAGTATTTGTTTGGAAGGAAAAGGCCTTTTATTCATCACCCAAAGATCATTTTTATATAATTTGCTACGGTTACCACCGTCGGTATCACAATATTGAGACGAAGATTCATTTCCTTGGGAGCCAGAGCTTCGCCGTGTATCATGCAATGTGTCCAGATCCACTGTAGAGATTTTTGATTCACAAGTGATTTTATACTTTGGAATATTCTAGACATTGTACGAACACCATCGGCGCATATTGCGACGCAAATTTTCTACTCTATGTTTGCATCGTTTAAAAAATCAGTTAAGATAGCAAATTATGCAAGTACCTTCGCTTTGAGTTTTATTGGTTCGCAGAATGGCAGTTCTTCTGCTGCTGACATAGCATCACAAATTCGAACATAGGCAACTAAATTAGCATCTTTATTGCTAATTGTTGCCTCATCAAGCTGATTTGAAAAAAAAAATGGTACGGACTCCACGAAAAGCTGATGCATATCCAGCTAATCACCAACTCGACAGGCAACAGTATCGTTTGGTAGAGGTATGGACTGCAATTGTTTGGCAAAATTATCTACAAACATAGTTTCTACGATCTCAATTGCAGCTGGAAGCATAAGCTCTTCACCAATGCTATGAGGCTTTTTACATCTGGCTATTTGATATGAAACTTTGCAAGAGGCAAGTAAAGCTTTTCATTCACAGTTTTTTTTATTATGTTTGCTTTTCACATGATTTTAATTGCAATTTGAAGAATTCTCAGGGTTTGCTAACGTACTCACTCTGAATCCTTTACAAATCTCGTTTAAGCTTATTAGGTTTCATGCTGTCTGCTGTTAACATTTTTGAGTAAATGACACACAGGGGCCATTCTTCTTCATTCACTTCAGTGCTGCTATACCCAAACATTTAATTTTCCTGCGAATATTTTCTTGATTTTTGTTTCAGAAACACTCTCGTCTGTGCGCTTGTTGATGCTTCACTATCGTCAAATGCTCGCTTACGTCCGCTTAAAAATTTATCCATGATTCTGTATCCACTGTATAAATCTTCTGCTACTCCAATATCGTGAATTGCAGTAACACGCAAATTAAAGCATGCAGATTAACGGTAGAAGGATTGACTCGGCTTAGGTGGGCTGGAACAGAATGAGATGCAGCATGTATACACGCCGCACAAACGTTCTAGAATGTTCGAAACAAATAGGAACTTCTCGCGCACACACGGGAACGTCCGCTTGGTGGACGTAAGACGTGGGGGGGGGGGTTAAAATTGTGATTGGAAATTAGGTGGCAAATGCTAAAAGTTTGAGAAACGCTGGATTAAGTTACAATAAAATGGAAAGCGTTGCTCGAGACAGAGACTCTTGATAGTGATGACCAGGCGACATCACCGTTGACTGTAATGACAATGATAATAATGATCATGATGAGAAAAGCAAATCCTTAGCTTCGCAATGGAGATTGTAGTACGGAGAGTATTAACACAAATTATTGTAGTAGCCATTTCACCTGTGCAGAACTGGAATGTCAGTTACTCTAGCGGTTTGTTATTACTAGAGAAAATCAACATTGTACAGGAGTTACGGTTATCACTGTTAGTCACGAGGAAAGTTCCCTTTGTGTGTTGTTGCCAAGTTTCACTTTTATTTTTTCTTCTTTAGTTCATATATGTTATCTTTACTTAGAGTATATTAAGCTCAGAAAGGAACAGTAATTGTAATAGTAACATAAAATGATATCAATGGGTTTTTGGGAAAACATCCTAAGCTATATTAATCAAGTTTGACATAAAACGGTTTTTTGTCGCATTTTTATTTCCAAATATACAACAACTATAATTTATTAGATATTCTTTTTTGCTGAAAAATCGTTTGTAATAAAATTGAGTAAAACCTAATATTTATCATATAGAATATTGTTGCATACGATATTTTATGAATATTAATCCAGATTCGTTTTAGTCTTAATCTGTCGCTTAAGACACACATGCGATTTTTTGTGGGAACCAACATTTTGAACAATAATAATACATAAAGGACCTCATGCATAACAAACAGTTTGTAGAACATTGTGAGATGTACGACAGGGTCGCCATTTCGGTGTGGAACCAGGTAGTATACTGTCACGACAACTCCAAATAACACAGAATGTTATAAAATAGAGACTGTGTACAAGTAACTAACTAACAATTTTTTTAAATTATTAGCCCTGGCCCACTTTGTCCCCAATAAAGGGACAATGCATGGAACGCTAGATGTATTCTCACCATAGTTAGAACCGCAGACCGGTTTCGCTATAATTAGAGTTCGTTAGTACGGTATACTAACACCGAGAACACACCTATAAAGTAATACGGCTAGGGTAGCCAGTCTACTGGAACATTGTGAGATGTACGACAGGGTCGGTCTCGGTGCGGAACCAGGTAGTATGTTGTCACGTCAGCTCCAAATAACACAAATATGCATGAGATGTGGTTTATATTATTTAACAAATTGTTGCTGTAGCCCTTTTTTTACAGATTTTGAAAATTTTGATACGTTATATCTTTTGTTTGGGTAAGTTTTAATCCTTCATCTTTTCTAGATTCAGAAATAGCATATTTGCCTTTCTTGCAGTATTGCAGTCAATATTAAAAATATTTTGGAATACCCTCAAGGATAGTAATCATTTTATGAAACTTCATCTCTTATAAAAATTCTATATTGTGTTATTTGGATCTGTCCTGACAATATACTACCTGGTTTCGCATCGACATGGCGACCCTGTTGTACATCTCACAATGTTCTAGGAGGCCGGTTACCCTAGCCGTATTACTTTATAGGTGTGTTCTCGCTGTAATTAGTATACCGTACTGACGAGCTCTCATTGGAGCAAAACCGGTCTGCAGTTCTAATTATGGTGAGAATACATCCAGCCTTCTTCTTCTATTTCTTATCCATTAATGGATATTCGCGATCACATGTGCCCATTCTTCCCTATTTCTGATAGCGCTGAATAGGTCTCCTACAGTTTTTAGTCCTATCCATTGTCTCACGTTTCTGAGCCATGACATCCTCTTCCTGCCGACTCTTTTCTTCCCCTCGATCTTTCCTTCGATTACTAATTGTGGGAATTGGTATCTTTCATTCCGTATTACGTGACCCAGATATGCTGTTTTTCTGCGCTTGATGGTGTTCAACAGTTCACGTTCTCTTTTAACCTTCTTAGGATTTCCTCGTTTGTTTTTCTGGCCGTCCATTGGACTTTTAGTATACGTCTGTATGTCCACATTTCGAAGGCTTCATGTCTATTCATGGAATTCACTTTCAGAGTACAGGCCTCCACACCATATAGTAACACTGACCACACGTAACATCTTACAAATATAATTCTTAGGTTGAGGTCAAAATCAGTGTTGGTAAGAACTTTCCTGAAATCATAAATGTGTTTCGGGCCATTTAGATTCGGAATCTGATCTCCATTTCAGACGTCTAGTTTTCACACAGCCACGTGCCTAAATATTAAAATTTATATACCCGTTCTACTGGGCATCTGTTGTGTGTTAGGCTTGCATTTTGATGTTCTTCCGGCTTGCGTGAAACTATCATTAATTTTGTCTTCTTGGTGTTCATATTAAGGCCCAAGTTTGTGCTACTGTCGACTATAGCATTAAAAAGACATGCGTATCGTATGTTGTTTGTCCACACTCCATTCACCTTAATACCTAGGTCGCGTACTTCGAGCGCCTCCTGGAAGACGCTTTCAGAATACAGGTTGAAGAGGAGTGGAGAGAGAACGCATCCCTGTCTGACCCCTCTAAAGATCTTTGTCGGTTCTGTGTGTTCATTGCCAACCTTGACTATGGCTGTTTGGTTCCAATGAAGGCTTTTCTAGGCAGCGGATATCCTTCTGGTCTATATCCATCCTCCTCAAAATTTGAATGAGTTTGTGGTGTTGGACCCTGTCAAACGCTTTCTCGTAGTCGATGAAGCATAGCATCACATCCTTCATCTGGTCGTTGCAGTTCTGGATCAATACTTGAGTTGCAACTATAGCCTCTCTCGTACCTAATCCCCTTCTAAATCCAAATTGTGTGGACCCTACCTCACTTTCGCATTTTATGGAAATTCTGTAGTGAACAATCTTGAGGAATATATTTGACGCTTATTAGACAGATCAGCCTATGATTCTCGCACTTCGTTGCGTTATTCTTTTTTTGGCAGGGGGATAAAATGTGATTTAATCCACTTGGCAGGAAACTCCCCCGTGTTGTATATTTTGTTAAATACTCTGTGCAGTACGGAAATGCCCCTGTGGTCTAGTATTTTTAGTAGTTCGATGGGTATGCAGTCCGGGTCAATTGCCTTTCTGTCCTTTGACGTATTTATCTAGCCTTACAAACAGTTTTTACTTTAAAATATTTTAAATGAAGATACATGCATTGTTGGTTAAAAAATAATTCCAATATCAGGCACACAGTGGCATAATAATTTTATATTTAAAGCCTCCTAGTTTTCTTCATCACTCTGATCTTTCATGTCATTCTCAACTAGTGCATCAGAAACATTACAATTCCCTTAACATTTTTTATATTATTTTACAAATTGTTGCTTAATTCCATGTTTTTTGTGGAGTTCCAAAAGATTTAAAAAATTTCGATAGGTTATTTCTTTTGTTTGGGTAAATTTTAATTCTTCATCTTTTCTAGATTTCCGAATAGCATATTTGTCTTTTTTTCAGTATTGCAGTCAATATTAAAAATATCTTTGAATACCCTCAAAGATAGTATTTACTTTATGAAACTTCAACTCTTATAAAAATTCTATATTGTGTTATTTGGAGCTCTCGGCACAACTACCTGGTTCCGCACCGAGATGGCGACCCTGTCGTACATCTCACTATGTTCTAGGAGGCTGGCTACCATAGCCGTATTACTTTATAGGTCTGTTCTCGCTATAAGTAGTATACCGTACTGACGAGCTCTAACTAAAGCAAAACCGGTCTAATTATAGTGAGAATATATCTAGCCTCACGGTTTTTATTTTTTATTAATGTCCCCGTAGAAGAAGTTTAAAAACGAAACGACTGTAAAAAGGGTTAAAGAGAAAGGACACCATTATACAAAGATGAACAATTATATTACTTTATTACTTCAGTTTGAAGTTAAAACACAGTAAATAAGTGCCGTCAAAGAACGCACCTCAAATCATACGTATGACAGATTATATCAGTTCCCAAAACACTTAGCGACTTGAGTTGCCCATGAAACTTTAACATGTAACCAGAATTTACTTCCAGTTAAACGTTACAAAATTTTAAAAACCCAGCTTTACTGGCACGTTAAACTCTGAAAAGTTAATTTGAAAATTTCAAATAACCCAAAATTAAATCGCGTATAGATATTTCTCAATTATTCATTTAGAACACGAATGGTTATAATTTAACTTCCGAGATCTCGGCTATTGTTGAGAAAATTGTGGATAGCTATCCCGTATATGATAATATTTCTATTAAATATTCACGATAAATTAATTATTAAAATTTCGGGACGCAGCAAGTGCGTTATAGTGGCGAATATTTATAAGAATTGTACACTATTATTATACGGCATATTAGTAAAGTTAATACTTTAAACTTACACAGACCTTAATGATCGAATTTAGAGGTCCTGGTACGTGCACATCCAAAGAATTCTTTCGAAAGTGTTAGAATCGATATCTCGTTATTATCAAAAGAATCTTGTGCTCTAACTCCTTTTGAGAAAAATGCCCAGAACTCAATTTTCTATGAAGCTAAAGAATTATATTTTGCTATATCTGTATATAGTGTTAGTTTCTTTAAGAAAAACCTGTATTACAAATTTCATGAAAGTTATACAAACGATTTCCAGAAGGAAACTTAATTAATATTTAGAAAAGTAAAGTATCTACCAAATTATAGGCGTAGCAGTTATTTTTCCTTATTAATAGTCAGTATGATTTCGTTTTAGTCAACCTAATGAAACCGTTTTTGTCAATATCAACAATAACAAAATTATAATTTCAGACTCAAAGGTGGGAAACTTATTTATGCGTTTTAAACAAAAATGATATCTTGTTCAAAACGTATGAAATACGTGCACAATTACTTCTCCAAATGTCAAAATAAAACATAGAAAAACATACATGCATCGAGCTGGATTCGATCGCGTCACCTTCTGCTTATGGGGCAAGCGCACGCCTCTCAGCCATCTAGGCATACGTCAAGTAATGTTTTGTTGCATGATACATTACATCGGCTTGACGCCCGGGATATTATATTCAAAGTATACGTAACAATTAATTACAGAATTAGTAGAATTACCATTGAAGCACATCCCAAGACTGTTTCGGTCTTATATGTCGTCTTATGTTTAAGTTTTAAGATAACGAAACTATTTTAGAATCACTTTTATAGAGACTTTGCTTGATTTTGTTTACATTTCTACTGTAATATGCGACAGCATAATATATATATATATGCTGTATTTGAGGCCGTTCATAAAGCTACAAATAAAGTGTCTTTTTGTGATTGATTGAATCCCTTAGCTAAATAACAACCATTTGGAAAAATTTTTATTTTATGTCGTCTGTCATTTTCTATAATTGCCGCCGAGATTTCACGATTGTTGATTCGGGTAGTATGTTTTATGACTGGTATATTTTTAGTTTGCTTACCGTTGATGTATGGTTTATACCTGTTGTATGAGTCAATCTACGCGTGGAAGTTAACTACTCTGTCTGTCAGGCATTGAACTTTAACCACTAAGTCCTCTCAACGCATGTCTTTGGGATTTTATTTTTAATTTGGAAAAAACTCTAAAGTGTACCAAAATACTTAAAATTCACAACAAGGTTTATTTGCATTATTTCTAGCCACATGTAAAATCTTATTCCAGTTGCTCTGTCACTTACAAAAATCTAGCGTTTCCAAACAGTTTTCCCCGATTTTCCACCGGAAAGACTTGAGCATAAAGGCTGATTAACGAACTCGACCTCGGTTTTTGCCCAAACAAGATGCTTGCCAAGTTTTATTGAAATCACTTTAGTATTTTTTGAGTGCAATTAAGGTACCTTGGTTTTGGGTTCTATGGAACCAAATTCGCGCTCATCTGAAGAATTTTTTTCAAAAGCTTTTCTTCCTGACCTCTCTTCAGCGAATTTTTCTTAATGCATATTCGCTAAAACAAAATATACGTCATATTATTTCACAAGTTCAGAATTACACATAATTCCTAAAATTTACATACAAAATCTAGATAATCGTTAATCAAATCAAACACATAAGCTTTTATTTACTATTTCATAAATTAAGAGCCTCGGTGGTAAGAACGTGTTCCTCTGAACCGAAGCATACCGGGTTCGATCCCAGCGTTTTCTCTTCACTTCTTCAGTACATACGGCAACCTTAACATCAACCTTGGTTCTAGCATTGTATTTGAATGTCTGCACGTTCCGCCCTTCAGATGGGCGTAAAGCCGTCGGTCTTGTTTCCATGCGATGTTGACCGCGTTAAAGATCCCCACCCTCCTTACAGAAAGGCAGGGGTTCGGTAACATTTCCTGGATAGCGAGGTCAATGTGCTCCCTGGCGTCGGTGATTGGCCATAGCCGCGGAAATAGACCGACGTTAAAAAAATAAGAAAAAAACTTCATTAACTAAATTGAGTGGTTAAGATATTAAAGAACATAACACACGTGTGTCTTCCAAACTTGAAAAGGCTTTTACAGGCTGGTGTCGGTGGAGGGTCACCTGGATAAGGTGATCTGCTTTTTCCTGGTGGAAAGCCTCACAGGTAGGCCTGACTATTCAGTCGGACGAAAAAGCGGTGACTCAAATGTCGCTACGACAACTAAGAAAACTCAAGCGCAGGACACAGTGAATGCCCTCAGATACAAGGCCAAAAAGGTGTAGACCTTTAACAGCAACTCTTTGCCAAAAGATGGAAATATCTGCGGCAATATCGAGAAACTACGAGCTTCTGCGGAATTGACAATAACTAGCAGCCACAACCCTGAACTGGAATGATAGCAGGCCGGAAGCGGAAAATGCAGCCGAAACCGGAATAGGATATCAGAACATGCAGCCGCAACCGCAACCGTGATGAACAAAAGAACAAAAAAAAAAACTACCACAGTACCCCTGCTGTACGTTAGAACATGGTTTTAAAACAACCTACCCTTACGGGGAAAGATCCAACACTTAGCACACAGATACCTAACCAATAGGTGTTTCATAAATTTACTAACCAACGGAGTACTTAAAAAAGCCTGGACGCAGCAAGTGCGTTATGGTAGTGAATTTTCATAGAAATGATCTGACACAAAATATTTTATAACTTTTTTTTCTTGTAACATAAAAATCTAAATTTTGGTGTATAGTTTGCTTTTTATATCGTAAACTTACCTACCAAATTTGGTTATCATAGAATTTTTATTTTTCAAGATAAAATTTTTTTTCATATGAAAACTCAAAATTTTCCCGGAAAACCTCGACCGATTTTTTTTATTAACGAACTTGTCAAAGCCTTTTACAAAAGGAAGGTACGTGCCAAATTTTATCAAAATCGGCCTATTATTCTTTGAGATAAAAAAAATTTTCGAATGAAAACTCAAAATGTTCCCGGAAAACCTCGTATGAATTCCCTGACTAACAAACTTGTCAAAGATATTTACAAAAGAAAGGTATATGCCAAATTTTATTAAAATCGGCTAATTACTTTTTGAGATAATAATTTTTCTCGAATGAAAACTCAAAATTTTCCCGGAAAACCTCGTCCGATTTTCCTGACTAACGAACTTATCCAAGCTATTTACAAAAGAAAAGTGCATGCCAAATTTTATCAAAATCGGCCCATTATTTTTTGAGTTATCGGTGTGATACATATATATATATATATATATATATATATATATATATATATATATATATATATATATATATATATATATATATGTATATATATATATATATATATATATATAAATATATATATATATATATATATATATATATATATATATATATATATATATAAACATATAAAAATTGAAACTGACCCCGGATATGGGTTCTAGGGGTCCTAGATCGCGCTCATTTGAAGAAATTTTTTCAAAATTCAAAAGTCGAGATCTCCTCATTAGTGAATTTTTTCTAAGAAAATTCACTAAAATGCACAAATCTAGATTTAATTTACCAGCTTCATTGCTATCGCTGACCTGCCGGCGTAATGAACTGAACTGAACCCAACAGCAAGGCGGCAAATCTGAATATTCTGTCAGGTGACGGAGTCGTTCTGACAGATCCTAATATGATTGCTAACAGTCTCAATGCGCACTTTGTCGATTCTGTTAAGTATCTGACAAAAAACTGTGACATAAATTGTGCATTGAAAAATAGCTCTAATCCCTATTCTATGTTTTTACATCCTGTCTCAGAGGACGATATATTAGAGACCACAAAATTAGTTTCAGTTAAAAATTCATCAGGAATAGACGAAATACCATGTAGTCTTCTTGGCAGGGTTGCCATTCTTGTGGTGGCTCCACTAACTTACCTTATAAATGTGTCATTTGAAATCGGTTGTTTTCCTGAGAGTCTGAAGGCGGCCATTGTCGTCTCTGTCTTTAAGAAGGGAGATCCACGTCTTACGGACAACTACAGGGCGATTGCGCTGCTTTCGGTTTTTTCTAAAATCTTTGGGAAGGCATTTCTGCTAAGACTCTGGTCGTTTTTGGAGAGATACAATTTACTGCCTCCGTGTCAATTTGGCTTTCGTGGGCAACTGTCAACTCAGGATGCCGTGCTTAGCACTTACCTGACAGTCTTGGATTACATAAATAGTGGGTCAAAATCCGCCGGGCTGTTCTTCGACATTTCGAAAGCGTTTGATGCGGTCAACCATTCTCTTTTATTGCAAAAATTGGAGCATTATGGCATAAGAGAAAATGCATATTTATGGCTTAAAAACTACCTGTGTGGGAGAAGTCAGGTTGTCAGGATACGACATGCAGGTAAGACCTATATGTCTGGATTTTCAGCCGTGTCGAGCGGCGTGCCGTAGGGCAGTATATTGGGCCCTGTTTTGTTTACAATTTTTCTTAACGATATTGTTTATGATCTCCAACAATACCACTTAACTTTGTACGCAGATGACACCACTGCTGCAATCTCAGGGGAAAGTTTTGAAGAGCTTGGTGCTGCAGCTAATGTGTGTGTGACTCAGGTGTCAGCTTGGTGTTCGAGAAATGGTCTGGTTCTTAAGACGCGGAGACTGAAATGCTTCTTTTTTCTCCGGTGGGTGAGCATCCTAATCTGAGCCTATATGTGAGATCTGATAACGGTTAAATAAGACAGGGCACGTCTGTAAAGTTTTTGGGGCTCCATCTGGATTTTAACTTATCATGGGATGTCCATGTTGATCATGTGGTGGCCTCTCTTGCATCTAGGAATTACGCGTTGCTGCAGCTGCGGGATTCCTTGAGTACTCAGGCGTTGTTGACATGCTAGTATGGTAGTATCAACTGTCTCCTGGCATATGGCTTTCTGTGTTGGGGCGGCTGTGTGCATCTGGGGAGGGTTCTGTTGGTGCAGAAGAGAATTGTCCGCACCATGTTTGGCCTGCCGTCTTCGGCATCCTATAGACCATTATTTATAAGGTATGGCATTTTAACAGTGACGTGTTTATATATGCTTGAGGCGCTTTGTTATGTTAGAAAAAATATTGCAATTTTTAGTACCTGCGGTAATATTACAGCGTATGAAACAAGACAGGCTAAAGATTTGTATGTTCCCCTTATAGGATCGCACAGATTAATCGGGCACCTCGCAACACTGCAATACGCTTATATAATCATTTACCTGACAGCGTCAAAAATTTGAGCAGCCTCAGGCAATTTAAGCTTGCTTTAAAATCGTTTTTTAGAGAGCATTCTTTTTATTCTCTGGACGAATATTTTAATTTTAAATTTCAGCGTTGATAAGCTGTTTTTTGTGTTATGACTATTTCCGATATCTTGTAGAGATCTATGGAGCAGTTTTAATAAATAAATAAACCCGTCTCACTGCTGCAGTCGGGCACGCAGCAAACCATTATCTCGCTTCCCATTGGCTGAATTAATCAGAATATATTAAAAGTAAGTAAGTAATGTAAAAACCTTTAACAATTTGACCATTCTTTGAGTTTCAATATAAAAAATTCAGAAATATTTCCTCATTCGAAATTATGTTGTAGAGAAATATATTTGCCTTGCTTATTTATCCTCTAAAGAATTTAAATGTGTTTTTAATGTCTTTTTTTACTTCACAATAAATAGTTCTTTGTCTGAAATAGGTAACAGGCAAATCGTTTTACTGTCAGCTAGTAATATTCCTCTTAAAAATCTCCAACAAGTAGTCAGAAAGGTGTTTATGGTATAGCGAATTTTCATACTCAGTATGACGATATATTCTAAGTTCATCTTTAATAAAAACTAGTAGCATTTTAAAAAATTTGCAAACAGTTATTAAGGCATTTGCTTACATTATCAGAATGTAATCTGACTTAAAGTCGAGGTAAAATTTGGCAAAAATTGATATTTTTTTCGTTAAAAGTCGAGGAATATAACGTTTTAGGGTTTGTTTATGAGGAAGCTTTCAATTTCATCAGATATCTGGTAATCTGTACTGAAATTAAATTAGTGGTTGAATGTGTGGGAGTGAACATTTTTTCTTGCTACAACCGCGTAAAAAGTCTCAAAACATACAGAAAACTTGATTGTGGAACTAAATTTTGTTTGTTTGTCAGTCTGTCGGCCTGACCTCTGTCTGTTAGTAGGCGCGATAATTTTAGAACGAAATGAGATATCATATTCCACTTTCGTATCCAGTCAGCACCCGATAAAAGAACAATTCGAATTGTTTTTAAATAAAATCGCTTCAGAAGGTAGAAGATAAATGACGGGTTTGGTGAAAAGTGACGTTCTTGCGTTAAAACACGAGTAATATAACGTTTCATAAGTTTATGGATACAGGAATACGAATATTTTCTTTGTGGCGAAGTCACGGACCTGAATGGCTTTCTGAGGAAAGTAGATCGTTACAGCTATGTGGAAGTTATGATTTAATTTGCAGCGCTATTTTACCTCTTCTGTGTCAAATTTAATTTAAATATTTTTATCACTTTCTTCGAAAATCCGCTAAATAATCACATAATCTGATGGATATTAGAATTGAATAAAAACTGACAAAGTTATTTAGGAGCAGTGTTTTCGGGAAACCTTTAAATTTATTTTCTGAAAATTTTTGTACTCTTTCAAACAATAAAGTTATTATGATAAAATATGGTACATTGTTTCTACTATAAAGGTTATACTGCTAACCAAATTGGATGCCTTTCATTAACAAAACATATTGGCCATTAAAAACATTTTTTATGACAATTCACCACCATAACAAACTTGCTGCGTCCAGACTTTTTCAATAGTAGTCTGATCCACTTATATTTGACCTATTGATGCCAGTTGTATGTCTATGTACTCAATATTGGTAGTGCATTAGAAGCAAGCTACTCGTACAGCTCGTACTGTGGAAGTTGCTGTTCTACTCGAGCGTTAAAGTCTCCAGGTTGCTCTCCATGCCAATATTTGAAATAGCGATTCTACTCTGTCATACCTAAATATAGCTAACAATAATATTGTAATACACTGAACCCTCGATGGTCTTTGCCTTATGTAAATTCATGAATCGCCAGCAAAAATGCTGCTATTAATATTATTGTAGAAAACACTACTATAACAATTGGTATTTCAATAACGCCATTAAACAGGACTCTGGCGCAGATGTATATAAATATTAGGGCTATAGAGCCTAGTCCATAAGTGGTGCTACACAGACCAGGAGGAGATTCTTAGCACAAAATGTTACTCACCCCCGTCAAAAAGTCAACAAACCTGTTCAAGCCACTCACACTCACACTATATATATATATATATATATATATATATATATATATATATATATATATATATATATATATATATATATATATAAATTGAAACTGAAAAAAAATTCAAAAT
The DNA here is from genome assembly GCA_964006375.1 of Tillus elongatus. Lineage (NCBI taxonomy): Eukaryota > Metazoa > Arthropoda > Insecta > Coleoptera > Cleridae > Tillus > Tillus elongatus. Next base: position 277,940,272 of record OZ023262.1, read on the forward strand.
TCAAAAGTCGGGATTTCCATCCCATTAGTGAATCTTTTCTACAAAAATTCACTAAAATAATAAGCCGATTCTGATGAAATTTGGCAGCTACCTTTTTTTGTAAGTGGCTTGTGGATAAGTTTGTTAGCCAAGAAAATCAAATTAGGTTTTGCGGGAAATTTTGGGTTTTCTTTCAGAAAAAAAGTTTATCTCCAAAAATAATAGAGCTTTAGTAACCAAATTCAGTAAGTAGGTTAACGTTATGAAAAGCAAACTACATACCAAAATTTATATCTCTATGTTACAAGCAAAAAAAAGTTATAAGCATTGAATAAACGAAAATTGGTGCCAGATCATTTCTATGAAAATTCGCTACCATAACTCACTTGCTGCGTCCAGACTTTTTATTTAAGTTGTGATCTCATTGGCTATCACTTGGTTGTTAATTGTGTATAACATCCGACAAACTCAACAATTTGGTCAATGTGCCAAAGTACGTGTAATCTTTTTTTTATGTAATTGTTGTTGGCTTTGAATTGATAACCCAATTAATTCATATAGCCACGGTCCTTCTGTAGCATTAGATGCCTGTAATCTTTCTCATGCTATTTTTTTGACAACGAAAATACTGATCATAATTTCTATTAACGAAATAAAGTAAAGTGATTTTAAAGTAAATCTCCTACCATAAGGCATGTACTTGCTTACCTTAGGATTACCTTACATAAATTTGATTATAATGTTAAATATGCCGGCTTAGAAGTGCTAGTTTAAATCCGTTTTTTCTTAGAGCATTTATTCACATGTTGTCAGTGTACCTTTCAAATTAGCAGCTTCCAGTGTAAAGAAACTATGACATATTAAAATACCTAACTGTCCGGAATCCATTAGCACCATTATGTTTCTTACTAAAGATCTCTTTACGCTGTCATGATTTATGTAGTATTAACTGTACCACAAGATACACAAAGAAGGTTCTTATGCAATGATTGCAGTTATTGATTATGAAAACTAAACATTTATTGTATTTGCTTCTTAACGTTACCTATTCAGGAAGATATGTTTTTCTACATGGAACTGTTTGTATAGTGTTACTCACCATAAAAAAATTACAGTATAAGCTTCACAAGCTTAGCTACATGGTGGTCCAAAATTAATGGATTATATAGCACCAATAGATTCTTGGAATCAAAATATTTACATCATTCTTCGGCTTTATGGTTTACCTACAATACACAAAGTGAGTTGTCCTACCTGCCTAGTCGATTTGTTCGTGGGATGTCTCACGTACAAGTTGTCTGGTTTCCTTTTGTCTTCCCTGATAATCAGCGTGGGTTTTGGGTATCCATGCCCGATTAAAAATTTTGTTGCATTGGTTGAGAGACTTCGGATATCCTGATCGATAGTGGTACTATATTGGCATCGTTCGATGTTTCCAATCTGTTTGCTAGTCTCCCGATCAACCAGACTCTTCTACTCTTTAAAAAGCTTCGTGCCTCTTCTTCACTTAGTAAGGTGGTGTGAGAGCCACTTCTTGCCTTAGTCGAAGTATGCATGACACAGAGTTTCTTTTTCTTTAATGATGACATATTTAGAAGGATGATCTCCCAATGGGGAACCCACTATCTCCCCTATGCACAGAAGTTTTCATGGCCTTTTTCGAAAAAGAACTAGTTTTCAGGGATTGCTATCCATTTAGCAACTTAATTTCCTCTTGGACACGGTATGTGGATGACATACTGGTGGTTTAATAAGGTACTTTAGAGCAGCTTCATCTGCTGCTGGGTTGGCTAAACGATCTACATGTCAACACCAATTGGAGTCAAAACATGGAGTTGGAAGAGAATGAGTCCATTAGTTTCTTAATTTAAAGTTATTAACAAGTACCATTTGCAAAACCCAATTCATGACAATACAGTTTTAAGACCTAATAATCGTTTTTCTAACAAAGTTAGCATCATCAGAGGGATTAATGGATTGGAAACCAAATGAAGATGGTAAACCAGGTGAAGAATGCTTGGTAAAGTACAGAAAGAAGGGTAATTTGCTAGAAAGAAATGAAGTTTTTATGAATCTGACTCTTGAAGATAGTCAAGTGTATGAGGTAATAGTCACGTCTAAAGATGTGAAATATTATACAATTAATGAGCCTCAAGAAATGTCAACAATAAATGACAGTGGTATTACTGTAACACACAAATATGAAGTGGCGTCTGCTGATTCGTTTACAGATATGATGTTGGCCATTATTTTCTTATTATTTTTTGTATAATAAAGATAAATCGCGGTGGGAAATGTGCTATACATGAAAGGAAACACACTAATAGAAGGCATGATAATCCCGATGGAGGTGGTTTTCATGAATACCCACAACCGTAAGTTGTTGATAAAAGGTGATTTTATTTTTGTGTAATGTACGTTTTTTTTTTAGTTTGGACAATAATCTCATGGTAGGGCTTCAACGAGAAGCGATGCTAAAGTTGCACCAAAAAGTGATACTGATTCTATGGCCGAATATGGAGATGGTGATACATGTAAACACTAATTTTTGATAATTTAGTTTTGCAAAGCACATCCAGAAGATTTCGGTCTTCTTTTTACTTACATATTTATGTCATTTGTAGTTTAAAATTCTTATAGACCATCATAATTTTGCTAAGCAATGTAAATGTACTCGGGCGATGATGCTTTTTCATTTAAAATTTCAGATGAGTTTTTTTTTAATTTGGGGGCTAAGGGTCAAAAAGATGGAAAATTCTTAGCGTCTTGCCTCAAGGATGTTCCAAATTTAAATGATCAGTTGTTCCAAGCATTAACGTGATTATTAATAATTATGTAGTATTTTTAGCAGTTCAGAAACTCTATAAATTTCAATTGTTAAAAACTTTGATTTAGTAAAAGCAATACTAAATGATTTCAATTTTTTACTCAAGTAGATTACTTGGTTTAAGTACTTTAGAAGTTATAAAAAAAGTAATGCATAAAATTTAAAATTATATTTTTCTGACCGAACAAAAAAAAACCTGAAACAGGTTAACTTAATATATTGAAAAAATCCAGAACACATTATCTCATTATACAATTTTTGTGTTGTATGAATATGACTTTACTGACCAATTCCTTAGTAACCAGTTTATTCGTCCATCTGATGACTTTGTTAGCGAAACGATCGTCAGGTCTCAAAACTGTATTGTGTTTGGTTGTGTTCTCCAAATTGTACTTATCAGTGTTCATCACAGGTTCCAATCTTAACTAATTTAAAGTTAATTAGAAAATGCAGCTCGATAGAATACGATATTGATGGGAAGCTGACAGAGACTGACCATCTTATCCCATTCAGATCATGTCACCACATGTTCAACATCAGTTAGCAGTCATTAGATATTCGATAGACAGGCTGTTCAGAGTCCCACCATCGGGGACCAACTTAATAACGAGCTCAATGCTATTAAACAACTAGCCGTCAACGATTGCCTTATCAGCATAGTAGACAGGCTAATCCGAAAAAAAATCAGATCTTAAGGGAGGTAAGCTCTAGTCTTCCACCTGCGAAGTCTTATTGTATTTCATAATTTCCCCTCACATACTATGGCTCCATCACTGCTGTAGTCTCTCATGTCTTGGAGAGAGAAAAGAGTAATTTTGCATACAAATCCGGTGACACTAACAAGAAACTGTTCGTTCATAATAAAGATTACATTCCCCCCCCCCCCCCCCCTGAGGAAGTGATTGGTTTATTGTCTGACTTGTGGCGACCCTCAGTGCAACACTGTATATATTACAGGAAGAGCACGTAGAGCTTTATGTACCAGAGTCTCCCAACAAAAGAGAAGTAGAAATAACAGTTTTTGGCTGCCACTTGAAAGAGAACGGTCAGAGTTTTGATAAAGAGAGCAATGCCAGAATTTCTCATCCGCCAAGTTTCCACACCGAACAATTGTATTAGAAGAGATGGACATCTACAAATACATCAGTGGCTCCAACAACAATGTGCTCAATGTTTCTAGTACCATTGTGATACGTTTTCCTTCTATATACAGACAACTAACAGACTAATGTGATCTTGCTCGATAAAGATTGAATCTGACCATGGAGCTGAGTTTACTTCATTTAGTTGCTTTTTCTTGTCAATACTAGCTCGCCTCTTATATGTGAGTTGACACTTCTGTTACCTCCCCACTCTGTCCTTAGTCATTATTTTACTTGAAAATTTACTTTTTCATACGTGCACAGCCATCATTTTGGCCCTTGCAGCGCTCCACTTTTACGAGTGGTCTGTATATTAAATATTTTTATAAATTAATTAACGTTAAAAAAATATATCGAGATAAATTCCAAATTTTAAAGAACACCCAGCATAATTACTTTAGTAAATATCTGGATGTCCCTGCTAAATATTTTTACTACGCGATAACTGAGTATTAAGAAAATTTAATTTCATATCTGGACATTAACATTTAAGTATTCCCTAAAATATACTGGTGCCTTAGAAACATGTAATAAAAGTAACAAGGGTCTTGTTTTCCGAGAACTGTAAAACCGTTTAAAAGACCAGGTAATTATACGTGGGGAATTTCCGTCGCTGGCAAATTTGGGCTTTAAATTATTCGGCCGTTAGATTATGACATCTATAGCGTCGTTGAAAGAAACCGGCGCCAAGGCTAAGACCGACATCTGAGGAGGCAAGTCCGAGCTGGTCATTCGTATGCTGTTTGCAATGTGTCTGGTGGAATTCGGAGATTCAAAGTGGTGTAATAAACAATTAAATAAATTTCAGAGTTTTAGAATCACAATTTGACTATAAAAGTAGTAAATACTATATGTGTAGCATTTGCTTTTGACTGTCTGTGTAACTGTGTCTCAAAAATTATCTGCAAACGGTGAGTTGTTAACCCAGTTGAAATTGTAACAAGTGTTACAATAGTTTTTGTTTTTTTGTAGATTCACAGATGTTTCCCTTGTGCTGAACGGTCCCGTGGAGATTTGTGCCGATAGCAATATTTCTTCCCATTGAGCCGAGCAGTTCCTATTAGTTAACTGCCCTGCAGAAGTTATCTGTATAGCTCCCTTTCCTTGCCGTATTAGCTGAGGGCTGAGGTCCAACCACACTAAGCTTTGTATTTAAGCTTCATTTTAACTGTATACCGAATTTGAAACCATATCTCAATTCATTCCAAAGTTATCGTGGTTACAAACAGGCAGCCATACAGACCGACAGACAAAAAAAATTTCGTTCCCAATTCATGTTCTCCATGTGGTGTGACCCGTTGTGACGCCGTGGAAGTAATAGGTCAATAACCTTTTAATTTTTAACTTCCACATCGTCACAGAAGTATCGCATCGGCGACAAAAATTTTAATTATTTTTTTTTTTCGTTTAAACGTCGTAAAAAGTATGAAAACATATGTGTGTGTGTGTGTATGAAGAGTGGTTTAGCCTCGATCTTGTAGTCTCATTGGCCACAGACTACCAAAACATATAGAAAACATGATTTGACAACGATTTTTTTTTGTCTGTCAGTCTCCCAGTCTGTCTGTTTCTAGCGACGATAACTCTAGAACGAGTTGAGATATCGTCTACAAATTTGGTATACAGATAGCACTAGACAAACGAGCGGTTCGGATTGTTTTTGGATAAAATCGCTATAGGGGGTATTTGGTGGAAATTGTCATCTTTTTCGTTAAAAGTCGAGTAATATAACGTTTTAGGGTTTATTTATTAGACAAGTTTTAATTTCATCAAACATCTGGTATTCTGGGCTGAAATTAAATTAGGGGTGTAATATTGTTGACAAAAATTATGAATTTTTTTTGCTAAAAAGTCTCAAAACATATAGAAAACTTGATTCTGGAATTTTTTTTCTGTCGGTCTGTCTGTCTGTCGGCATGTACGTCGGTCTGTTAATAGGCGCAATAACTTTCGAACGAATCGAGATATCATCTTCAAAGGACCGACAAAGGAACGCTTCGAATTGTTTTTAGGTAAGATCGGGAGAAAAGGATAAATAAGGGGTGATTTGGTAAAAATTGTCATTTTTTTCAATAAAACTCGAGTAATATAACGTGTCAAAAGTTTATGGGTACAGGAATATAAATATTTTCTTTGTGGTCAAGTCATCGGCCCTAAATTCATTCAATGAGGATATCTTTCTGAAGAAAATAAATTATCACAGCTATGCGAAAGTTATGATTCAATTTGCAGCACTATTTGTATTTACTTGGTCAATTGGTTTGCTGACATTTTAGAATTCTTTTCCCGTACGCTCTTTTAAATAAAGCGTTGTTTTACATCCATCATTTCAGCGCTTCAAATCTGGAGATGTCGATATTTTTTCCTTTGATGCAGCCTTTGTCTGGAAGGCTGAAGACGATAGAGGAAAGCCCAACTTTGACAATTTCTTATACAGTGTAGTGTCCGTAGATAAACAGAACGTAAGTATCACGTGTCAATCTTTTTTCTGAAATGGTTTGTTAAAATGTTCTCAGCTGTGCAGCCTGCTTGACTTTTGTGTTGTGTTCGCATCTTATATTTTAACCCGTGTTTGCTCCCTTAGGATTTCATTATTTTGGGACTTAGTCCTTTCTAATATGCTGAAGTTTTGTCACTTTTGACTGCTAGTGGCTTAATTTTTTGCATGTCTTTCATGTTGCTCCGGTGTTAGTGTTTGCCAATAGCATAACATACCTTTAGGCTTTTTGTAGCTGTTCATTTTTCTATGCTAGACGTACCGGAAACCTATTTTCTGACACAGCTAACTTCTGTATTCTAAGTATTAACCCTCGAGAATGGCTCAAAGTAGCCAAAACTCTTTTACAATGAAAAATCTGTCCGGGGGTATAACCTTTTGATTTGTCTTTCAATTCTTTAGATTTAGTCATAGAGTTTAAAAGTCAAAATTGAAAGAGATAGGGGATGCTAAATTGAGAAACTGAATTTCGATATTCCATTTAAAACTTACTTTATTCAAATTGTTACGCTCCACTCTTATATCGGCTTACAGTTTTAGGACACCAGGCATATGCATTAACAACTGTTGGCATTTCTTTTCAAATTCTACTGGTTTTTTATGTTTTGTATTATAGTTGTGCAAAATCTTGTGGTTTAAATACGATGTGCAGTATGTATGAAAATTCTCTGCAGGGTAAACACCGCTCACATCCTCGCTAAATGTATTTAAAAAGTTATAAATTGCTTGAATAATATCTAGCAAAGTAAAATGCATTGTCGAAATATCCCTTCATAACGAAGCTAATATTTCCTACATAATAATTTATACCTGAGACAAATATGTATTTAAATAGGGCTGATTTGTGGCTTAGATTTTGTCATCAAGGTGCCGACAACAAAAATCCGTTGGCAGAATTTTCATAAACAATTCTTCATAGCTGGCAGTTAAAGCAGGACGGTTAAAGCCAGCGAGTCGAGACTGGCTATATACGTGCTCTTGTCTACACCAAAGGCGCTTTGCGTTTTAGAAGGAGACAAAATAAAAGCATGCCAGCGAACGGCAGAGTGGGCTGTGCACTCTGCGAGAGCAAACAGCATTCAGTCGGCTGCGCACTCTAATAGAGACAACAACGTCAGTCGTCTGGGCACTCTGTTAGAGTCAACAACGTAATTGGGCTGAACCAACAAGAACGATAACGTCGTGACGAATTTAAGTTCCGCTGTTTCAGATATCATTCTAATTGTAGTGATTACTTTTTGGAGTAGTAAATGAGTGTCGGAGTCAAAGTAAATCAATCTGTGACTTTGATTTCTGTGTGAACCATACTTCATCTTAAACGATAAAGTTTTATTTTGGGTTCCAATTAAATCACGTTTTGGATTCTTAAGTGTTGAGCTTAAGCCTACGAGATATTGGCTCTTTGTGTTTGATTGTTGAATTTTGGTTTGGAATGAGAAGCACGAAGTTATAAAGAAATTTTATTGAATGCAAATAAACTGTTTGTGGAGATACAGCGATGCAGTCCAGTCCGATGCCTGAATCCAGATAGGCACGGAATCATGTGTGTCAATTCTTTGAAACTGTTTTTTTTTTCGTTATAATTTTTCATCCTTCAAGCTGTCTTTGGAAACCTGATCGAACAAGTGCCAGTTAAGAACAAATCATTTTTGCAGTGGCATTACTTATATAAAGATATAGTTATATTTGAAATTGTTTTTATTTATTTTGTATTGTTAATTTTAAAATAAATTAATTTACCGTAATTATACCAATTGAATATTTTGAATGATCAAACTGACAATCTTATAAGTGCTGCCAATCTACTTTAAATTCATGACTTTTATATTTGTTTTAACATTCACTTTTAGTCCTTGATAGGATAATTCTTTTCAATTTAATCGTATCGGTAAAGGCTACCCACCGAGAATTAAACTTGAATTTATTGCGAAAGCATGGCATGCAACACTTCTCACTAAATAATAAGTCTGGCCAGATCACAAAAGTAACAATTTTCAATATACAAGTTATTTTATAGCTCGATTAACAATCTTAACAGCTGACACTCACATACTTTCAGAAAAAAATTTAAAAACCGTTTCAAGACGCAATATCTTTTAAATTACTGTAAGTATGAAACTGAAACTTTACACGCACGTATATATCGTATCACTGGTCCTCTATCAAATTTGAACTTAATCGATTCAGTAAATTCTGAGTTACAACCAAATAAAAAATAAATAATTTACGATATAACATGAAATTCCTTCGAATGGGTGCCTGTAATGTTAGACAAGGTCAGACAGATATATCAGGGTTAAGCTGCTATTGCAAAGAAATGCGCCAAATTAAACTCCAAACGAACAGGTTAGAAAAATATGTGACAATAAACAAGCAGCGGGGTTGCCATTTTCCAAAACTGTCATCTGCATCTAAATATATCAGAAAAATATATAGTAATAAATAAAAATTGTAATGAAAGTTATTCAATTTGTTTAAAGGCAATCTAGAACAACGTTTTATTAGGTAAAAAATATTAAACTTGCCATTCTTCAAAGTATTTAAAAGCCATCGCCCTCTCCTAGTTAAATCTGACAACGCCAGTTAGCTATTTGTCATTGTCATTTGTTATTTCGCAAACTGACAGTAGGGGCGGGAGTCTAATTCGACATTATCTTCCTCTTCTCTGTTTACAGACGTTATAAACAAATAACAAGGCCTAGCTAATACCTTAGAATCGTGGTATAAGGTACTTATTGTTTACTTTTAGTTTTTAGTTAATTTTCATTATTATTTACTCTTCATGTCGTATATGGAAAATCTAAGGTAAATGAAACTACATTATATCATGCAGTAGCTTAAATTATACCAATAAAAGATGTTGTGTAAATTATTAAAATTTTAATTTCAAATTTTTTTATTGTTTATATTTATTTAATTCATTTTCAAAAAGCATGGATACAGCAATAGTAAATTAATCTTGAAAAGGGTTTAGGTGCAGCAAGTGCGTTATAGTAGCGAATTTTCGTAAAAATATCCAAATGGTGATAATTCAATTTCCCATTAAACTAGAATCTTTAGTTTTGATACATACTAAAATCTATATAAAACCAGCGTAGGTACTAAAGTAAAAAGAAAACACAATGAGCTTCACAAGCAACGATAAATTTGTTTAAAAAACTATTTTTGTTATATTGTTTGCAGAAACTGTTGCGATTGAGTGGACTAAAACGGATCATCCAAGCGACTAATAAGGAAAAATACCTGCCACGTGTATAATTGGCAGGTACATTCGTTTTGTAAATAAAATAAAATTTTCGGTAAATTTGCAGATTAACACACGGGGACTTTTTAGAAGAAAAATCAGAAACATGCTTAAATCTCCTTCTGGATGCACAAACCACAAAAAATATTTCTTGCAAACAGCCCATAAGAAAGTTACGGGACCAGGAGTGAAGAAGATAAAAAGTAAATGTGTGCCAAAAGTGCAAAAAAACCAGCTTAGTTGGACCTTTATAAGCTGCCTTTATCCCATTTTGCAGCCATACCTCTAAATTCTGTTTATCCCGCCCAGAACCCCTATATTTACAGGAGGTCCCGTAACTTTCTTGCGGGTTGTTCCGAATAATTTTTTCTTGTTTACATTGTTCTTGTTTATGCATTGAGGGTGGTTGTATGCATGCTGAAGGGGAAGGAAACTCTGCGACAAAGCAGCGAACCAAGATTTTCAATTTATATTTAAATTGTTACCCCATTTCATTTGTATAAAATATTTTTTCAAAAATGAAATTTGGGTTGCCTTGTTTGTCAGTCTCACATAGAGATACAATATTTCATCATCTTCAAAAAGTGTGGATACAGCAACAGTAATAAATAAGTGTTGAAACAGGTCTGTGTGCAGCAAACACATTATGGTAGAGAGTCTTTGTAAAAATATTTGAAATCCGATAACTCAATTTCATATTAAGCTAGAATCTTGAATCTTAAACCATAGTACATCTATGTAAACGCAGTCTGGGTACTAAATTAAAGAAAAATAACATAATGAGCTTCGTGGATAACTATAAGTTGGTTTATAAAAACTCTTGTTGTTGTTTTGTTTGCAAAAACTAGTTCGATTGGGTTGACTGAAACAAAACCATCGCAGCAATTAAAAGGAAAAATACCTGCCATATTTATGATTTGGCAGGTACATTCTCTTTATAAGTAATTTTTTTCTAGAAAACTTTTGTGGCTTTAATGAAATTTGTAACAACTTTTTAAGGAGACCTGCAGTACTTACATATATATCTACAAAGCTATAATTTTCTATCTCCATAGAAAATAGAAACTTATTTAAATAATCGCTAACTGAGTTTCCCAGGTCCATTTAAATTAAAAGAATTAGTTTTAATAATATACGTTACTAATAGTGTACAATTCTTATGAAAATTCACTACTACAATGCCCTTGCTGCGTCCCGAATATTTTTTAGTTTCTAATCTGAGCTTTTTGAGGTTTCTCAGTACATTCGTTTTAATAAAAGACAGGCGGGGGAGTTTTTAAATTGTGTATATTAATTAATGCCCTTGCTTTTGATTACAAAATAAGCACTATGTGAAAACTGGAACCTGTGATGAGCACTAATAAGTACACTTTGAGAAAACCTAAATCACCACAACACTTATTTCAGAGATCTTACGATCGTTTCGTTGACAAAGTCAACATCTTCAGAGGAAGATAAATTCTGAGCATTTCTAAGAATGCTGTTGTTCAAATTTCTAAGAATTTACTTTCTCTGAAGATGTTGACTTTGCCAACGAAAAGATCGTAAAGTCTCTGAAATAAGTGTTGTGGTGATTTGGGTTTTCTCAAAGTGTACTTATTACTAAATAAGCGTTTCGTAAAATTTAAATATGCGAAGCCATAGCGAACTTGACACAAAAATGTATTATATTTTTAAAAAATATGTTTTTAAAAACACTCTTTACTAAATGCAATTCTCATTGTTCGATCACGATTTACTCTCTACTTCATTTATAAATCAATGCAACTGCATAAGCCTAACCTTCGCCATAAGCGAGTATAATAATAAACGTTACTTATAATAAAGCGTATAAACTCATGGTCTCAGTCCTAATTAATATGTGGATAGCGTAGGACAACAACAATTACAACTACAACTATTCAGAGAGTCTTCACTGAAAATAAGAATTACGTAGTGATATGAATATTTCATAAACTCACCTAGTGTATACGTAAAACCAATTATACGAAACGGAAATTCTTTACCCACCTGAAACGAGAAAAACAAAATGAATATTATGATATACAAATAAAGAGAAGATTAGACGACTCCATATTTAGACCATTTATATTGAAAATAAAATAAAACTCCTTTATCTTATAAAACTTTCGCAATTACTATTACTCCGTCAATAAAGAGAATACAAGTATTTACTTGTGTAAATGTATTACAAGAAATTGGGTAGGCACTTTCTAATATAGGAATATATTAATTATTGTGTATATATTTGTGTTGTTCAACAAATGTTTATAGGCTTGACAGTATCATCAGACAATACAAAATTGAATTTATGTATACGTAATCCTGACAACTCTAAAAAGTCTGGACGCAGCAAGTGCGTTATTGTAGTGAATTTTCATTAAAATGTTTTAAGGGCAAATATGTGTGTTTTTTTTTTAAGAAAGCAGGCATAAAATTTGGTTACCAGTATAACCTATATAGTAAAAACAATGTGTCATGTTACATCAAAATAACTTTATTGTTTGAAAATGTACAAAAATTTCCGAAAATAAACGAAAGTTCCCGAAAAAAACTGATTTCTTGGTCAACCTTATAGGTTAATAGCAAATTGAGCTATTCAAATTTGAAGCATTTAATGAAAATTCGCTACCATAACGCACTTGCTGCGTCCAGAATTTCTTTTCTTACAAACATGCATTAGATTTCGATGGAAAATGCAATAACATAAGGCGTGTTCGATTAAAAAAAAAGAAAATTTGTATCTTCAACGACTTATCGGCCATCCTGTGATTGTAGAAATATTTTTCAATATGTAGCTCAAGACCCTATAATTAATGTATACATTTTTTTCGTATCTTGTATAATAACGGATATATTGAGCTTTATTAATTTTTTGTGAAAATTCGACAAAAATTATATACCATTAAACGACAAACTCTATAGCTAAGACTACTGCTAAAGCATCAAAGAAGGAGTCTATTTGAAATGAATTTTTTGGAAACATTATAGTAAAATAAAGGAAAATGACGGTTGAAGCTAGGACTTCAGGCTTTGTAAAACATTTTTCTTGAGACATTTTCTTTCCATAGCTCGTATTAGTCTCCGGTTCTAAAGTTTTAAATCGCCAAATTGACGTTTTGAGGAAAACCCCAATTTATTTTTCTTTAAATGCCTATTACTTTTTTGTCTTTTAACCTATAGAACTAAATTTTAGCAGGTGATTTACCTATAATGATATAAACTCGTATACCAAATGTAGTTGCCCATACTTTTTTTATTTCCAGAGATATGAATCATTTTGGAAAGGAAACACAAAATTTTCCGGGAAGGCCTGGGCCGATTTTCCTGAATAACGAACCTATCCAATCCACTTGCAAAGGGAAGGTATTCGCCGAATTTAATCGAAATCGGCCCATTATTTTTGGAGTTATCTGTGTGATACGTATATATATATATATATATATATATATATATATATATATATATATATATATATATATATACGTGTATATATATATATATATATATATATATATATATATATATATATATATATATATATATATATATATAAATTGAAACTGACCCCGGATATGTGTTCTAGGGGGCCTAATTAGCGCTCATTTGAAGACATTTGTTCAAAATTCAAAAGTCGAGATCTCCTCATTAATGATTTTTTTTAAAGAAAATTCACTAGTAGAAACTTGTTTGCGTTGTTATGCTGTTTTGATCAAAAAATTCTTTAGAAGAAAACAAAGTGCGTTATGGTAGTGAATTTTCATGAAAATGTTTTAAATAACAAATATGTTACATTCAGACTTGGAGACTACTTCTCTGGCTTCACTGTTGGTTTTTGTAGGTGACGGACGTAGCCAGCGCGTGAGCTAACTGGAGCAAGTGGCCCTTCGAATTCTGGAAGTTCTAGGATGTTCTTCAACGCTTCTGTGACTATAGTTTCGCTGCTTGACAGCATTTTCAGACAGATTGAAATTGAATTAGTACGAAATCATGACAACTACAAATAAATATCTGTTGCTATGTTATGATTTTTTTTATGTCAACAACACACCACGAGGGCTTACAGCCTAAATACTATCGAACCGTGGGTGTTGACAAGGAGGAAAGAGGCAACTTGTTAATTCTGGACTTGAAGGTTTGGAGGTTCGGAGGAGAAGGAAAAACATGTGCCGGCAAGGAATTCCACAACTTGGAAGTCCTCGGGACAAAAGAGCGGGCATAACAGGATGTTCTATGTCTGGTGACCTGGACAGTAAAAGGGTGCATTCGCTCTGTTCCCCTGGTAGATCTGCTGGGGGCAGCAGGTGGGGGAATTATGGAGGAAAGCTCCTCTGAGCAGTGCCCGTGCAGATATCTATAAAAGAGAGAGAGGTCACCAACGGCACGTCGGTGGGCAAGGGATGGAAGCCTTTGGGTGAGGGTAGGGTCACCGATGAGACGTATAGCTCTCTTTTGAATGGAGTCCAGGATAGCGAGTGTAGAAGCGGCTGCTGCACCCCAGATGTGGGAGCAGTATTCGAGGTTTGGCCTTATTTGTGAAGTGTATAAGGTATAGAGATTAGTTGGTGAAAAGTATTTGCGAGCCCGGAAGAGGAAACCCAATTTCTTAGAAGCCGCTTCTGCAATTGATGTAACATGTTGGTGCCAATTAAGATTTCGATCCACAGAAATGCCAACAAGAGAAAAGGACTCATTACTTTGAATGACTTGGTTGTTCATTGTGATGGGTCTAGGGCTGCTGTATCTCTTGTGAGAAAGAAAGCAAGACTTAGTTTTGGTGGGGTTGAATTGTACAAGATTTCTACTTCCCCAGTCTAATATTTTTTGGAGGTCTACGGAGACAGAACCCTCCATGAGTCTGCGATCCTCATCTAATTGGGCTAAAGAGACAGGCTTAGAATATTGTATGTTTGAGTGGAGGGTGCTGTCGTCCGCGTAACTGTGAACTGGGTTGGATGTGCTAGAGAGGAGGTCATTGATGTGGAGAAGAAACAAAGTAGGGGCTAAAGCTGAACCTTGAGGAACTCCTGCATTAATTGGATACAGTTTAGAGGAATGGCCATCTACAACAACAGATATGCTCCTGTTGGAGAGGAAATTTGCTGTCCAGGTACAAAGTTGTGGTGGTAGGCCATAGGCCGGAAGTTTATTAAGCAGCGCTGCGTGCCAGACCTGGTCGAATGCTTTGGATATGTCTAGAGCAACAATCTGGGATTCACCGTGTTGTTCCATAGACTTGTTCCAAGAATGGGTGACAAAGGAAAGGAGGTCGGCAGTCGATCTGCGCTGACGGAATCCATACTGCCTGTCGTGGATTAGACTGTGTTTTTCAAGGAATTTTAGTAGTTCGGTGTTTATATACTTTTCCATCACTTTAGAGATGACTGAAAGGAGAGAAATAGGCCTGTAGTTGCTAGGAAGCGCTTTGGATCCTTTCTTGGGGATGGGTTGTACTCGAGCAGTTTTCCAGTTACTAGGGAATATGCCTTTATTGTAAGATATCTGAAACAGACGAGTCAGGACAGGAGCAAGTCCATGAAGTTATGAAGACAAAGGCATCAAGACTACCTGCGGCCCTGTACCCTGTACCGCTGCCGTTCTAGGAATATCGACTGCTTCTTTACATCACAACTGCAGGTTTTCTTAATTCTTTTAAGATTTATTTATTTAAACCGAAACTATGTAGGTAAGTTTCATACAAATATATTCCATGAATTTAATAAGTGCCATTGCCACTGAAATATAATTTGGAAAGACTTTCAATAAATAAGGACAGTATTTTAATGCAGAACAATATAAGTTTAATCAGAGACAATTTACCTGCGTATATATAGCGAAACTAATTAGACAATTTTTACATAATTCTGCCTTACAAACTTATAACAAGTTTCTGGAAAATGTGTATATAGGGTTTTTATTTTAAAAGACTTAAAAGTGCTTATATCTGTAGTATAAATAACTATTATTCTTTGCGTATTGAATAATCTTTGCAATTACATACTTTTGTTTCATAAATTTCAGCAATTATATTTAAAAAAAAAGAAAGCAATAACCTTTGTGTAAACATTACAACTTCTGAATTTATTTGCTTCATAAAATAGTAAGAAAATTTACTGTTGAATAGATAAACTGTCTGAAATTTGATCAATATGTTCGATTGAACCTTGTTTATTATACTTTTGTATACTTTTATATATGTGTATGCCTGTTCCTATATATTTGGTTCGACTTTTGAGTTTATGTCGTACCTTCTTGTTCCATTGAATACATTTGACTTCATGTGGTTTTAATGTTGCATTATAATTTTGTCAACAACTAATTGTTTATGTTAGCTACATGTTTTTATGCAAACTTGTCATTTGACATCAAGATTTCCGTAACCGAAAATGCCTCCCAAACGCAACCACCGTGAGCAATCTTTCGAGAACGGTTCGGACGTTTCGAACTTTGTTACTTTGAGCAATGAACAATTTCAGACACTTTTAGCGTCAATACAGCAAAATGCTGCTGTTAGTGTACCGAGTAGTGCTAACAATACTCCGACACCCGCGGAACAAAACGGTAATTTTGCCATGTGTACCTCACGTTTCGACGGCGAAGCTGGATCATCAGTAGCAGCATTTCTGGATGCAGTATAAATATTTAAAGACTGCGCAAACGTTTCTGACGATAACGCATTACGAGGTCTCCCTATGCTTTTAACAGGTCTGGCATCTATATGGTATCAAGGCATAAAACATACCATTCATTCGTGGGAAGGAGCAATTGCATTGCTGAGGCATGTGTATGCTCGTCAGATGCCACCATACAAAATTTTTAGGAAAATCTTTGCAGAAGAACAAGGTGACACAAAAACAGAAATGTTTATATGCACCGCTCGTTCACTTCTAGCTCAGCTACCATATCAACTTGATGAAAATGTTTCCCTAGACATGGTATATGGTCTGCTTAATAATCGCATCCGAGAGCGGATTTCACGGGATGATGTATCAACATTCAATGAACTTTTAGCAAAATCTCGTTCCCTAGAAGATTCTTTAGAAGAATCCAAGTTGAAGACGGGCATCCAAAACGAAAAACGCGTAATTAAGGACAAGCCACGAAGTTTCGAACAAAAGTGCGCTTATTGTCGTGTAAAAGGACACCACATTAATGAGTGCAGGAAAAAGCAGAAACAACTGAATAAAACGGCTACAGAACCAGACACCTCGGGAGAATCTAACCCAACCTTCAAGCAATTAACATGCTACGGGTGTGGTGCACCAGGTGTAATTCGTTCAAAATGCCCAACATGTCGATCTAAATTATCTACCGACTCAAGAAACCCTCCTCAGTCGCAATCTTTTTATGGCGTGGACATGTACAATTTTTCAAAGCCATATAACAGACCAGTTTTACCTGTGACTATTTTGGGTCACAATGGAACAGCAATTGCCGACACCGGCGCCACGAGATCCATCGCAGGTGAAACCTTATACGCAATCCTTAAGGATCATTGCCACTTTTATAAGCAAAATTACACTGTCAAATTGGCAGATGGAAGCGTCACAACGCAAGAAGTTCTAGCCACCATGGTAAATATTCAGATTGCCCATAAAACTGTCCAGCTAGAAATGATTGTTTTGCCAAATGCCAAGGCAAACCATACCCTTCTAGGAATTGACTTCCTCACTAGATCTCAAGTTCTTTTGAACACCACCACACAGTCTTGGTGCTTCCTTGAGAACCCTGGAGTGCAATTCCCATATGCCAAGGAATTTCAACAGAATGAACAGTCCGTCACAGATTTAGCTAACGTTTCGTTCGTCTTACTTAGAGAAGATGAGGGAACCATGCTTTCCCAGGACCAAAAGCAAAACTTCAACAGTTTCCTTGCCAGTCATGAAACTCTTTTTCGTCCAGGGGGAGAGCCTACTCGCTATGCTGAGCACAAAATAGCCACGCATCCAGATAGAGGTCCTATCTCGGTGCCGCCTTACCATATGACAAAGGCAAAACGAGAAATATTGCGTAAGATGTTAGACCAGCTACTGGCTGATGACATAATCGAGGAATGCGAAAGTCCTTGGGCAGCACCAGTCGTTTTGGTGCCTAAGAAAAATGGACAATACCGACTATGCGTTGACTATCGCCGCCTTAATGAGATAACTGTCAGTGACAGATATCCAATGCCAAGAATAGATGACCTATTGCATCAAGCCAAACCGACCCAATTTATGTCTACAATAGACCTTCAATCTGGTTACAACCAGATCAGTGTTTACAAGCCCGATAGAGATAAAACAGCTTTCGTAACACCTTTCGGAATGTTTAGGTACAAACGACTTCCTTTTGGATTATCCACTGCTCCAGCCTCGTTCCAGAGAATGATCGATAGGCTCAAAATAGGCTTAAAAGCAAACGTTTTCGCCTACTTAGATGATTTGATCATCCTTTCACAGTCGTACGAGTCACACCTCGAAGACCTCCAAGAAGTGTTCGAACGCCTAAGCCAGTTCAACCTTAGAGCCAACCGAGAAAAATGCGTCTTCATTCGCCAGGAAGTGCGATTCTTAGGCCACATCATCACAAAAGATGGCGTGAAAGCTGATCCGGAGAAGATTGCAGCGTTGGATAAATGGTCCCCTCCTAAAAACCTAAAACAACTCCGCACTTTTGTACAAACTTGCAGCTGGTTTCGCAAGTTTATACCGAATTTCTCCGAAATAGCTCGCCCTCTTACAGACCTTACCAAGAAATCTGCCACTTGGAAATGGGAAGCTATGGAGGAAAATTCCTTTCTAACGCTGAAGAAATGCCTTACGACAGCTCCTATACTTCGTCAAGCAGATGAAAATAAACCCTTCATCATAAGAACCGACAGCAGCGACTACGCTATCGGAGCAGTTTTGATGCAGGGGGAGCATAACCAGGAGCGCCCTGTAGAATACGCAAGTCGTCTCTTAACATGTGCCGAAAGACACTATTCTACAACAGAAAGAGAGGCGCTGGCCCTTGTTTTTGCCGTCAAAAAGTTCAGAGGCTACATTGACGGTTCACCTGACATTACCATAGGCACTGACCATCAGCCCTTGCGTTGGTTGATGTCAATTAAAACTCCAACTGGAAGGCTTGCCAGATGGGCGTTACAGCTCCAGTCGTTCAACCTCAAGATTCAGTACACACCGGGTAAAGCCAATGTCGTAGCTGATACGCTATCACGACCTCCTGTTACTGAATCCGATCCGCCAACAAATGAAGTATGCGAAATCACCTTCGATCTGCCAAGGATTTCACCAAGTGACCTGCGCATACGTCAACTCGCAGATGCTGAAATTAGCGAAATTATTCGAGACTTAGAATCTCCATCACAGGAAGATGAAGCCCGTAAGTGGTCGGAACGGGGCTACATCATGGAGAAAGGTATTCTGTATCGATACCTTCCTGACAACGATCGAGAAGATGCCCAGCTCGTTGTACCCAAGCAAGACAGAGAAGAAATTCTCCTACAATTCCATCACCAAATTTCATGCCACGATGGAATTGAGCGTACACTTCAGAGAATCAAGAAGTGTTACTACTGGCCAGGAATGAGAAAGTCCGTTATCAACCATGTCAAATCCTGTGTCGAATGTCAGCGTTACAAGGCATCGAATCAAAAGCCAGTTGGCCTTGTTCAGACACCTCTGCCAGGTGCCAGGTTCGAGACCATTTCAGTAGACTTCTTCGGGCCTCTGCCAGAAACACAGAAAGGAAACCGATGGATCCTAATCGTAGAAGATATCGCCTCTAAATGGATAGAGATGTTCCCTATGAAACAAGCAACAGCCGTTGCCACAGCTACTATTTTGGTAGAGGAGATATATTTGCGATACGGCGTAGTAAGACGTTTAAAGAGTGACAACGGTGTACAGTTTATTAGCGAAGTCATGCAGCACGTATGTGCCTGTCTAAACATTTCACAAGACCTAACTCCTTTATACCATGCGGAATCGAATCCAGTCGAACGCAAGAATCGTGACCTAAAGCCAAGGCTGGCGATCCTGACAGCAAACGACCATACCAGATGGGACGAGAAACTGCCTTTTATACGTTTCGCCTTAAACACAGCCACATGCGAAAGGACA
Source organism: Tillus elongatus (assembly GCA_964006375.1). Lineage (NCBI taxonomy): Eukaryota > Metazoa > Arthropoda > Insecta > Coleoptera > Cleridae > Tillus > Tillus elongatus. Next base: position 277,960,067 of record OZ023262.1, read on the forward strand.
GGCCAGACTCCAGCATTCATAACATTTGGTCGAGAACTTCGTTCCGCTCATGAAATAGCCCACGACATGCGACAAATTCTCAATACAGAGAACTATGTTCCCGCCATCACACCTTATCTACTGCGAATGAGTAATGTTCTTCAAGAAGTTCGAGAACGGCAAGAATACCACCAAGATAAGAGCAAGAAGTATGCCGACGTGAAACGTCACCCAGCTCCCAAGTACGAACCAGGTGATCTAGTGCTAGTTAAATCACACACCCTCAGTAATGCAGCCCATAACGTGAGCTCTAAGCTTTGTCCAAAAAGAGATGGACCTTATCTTATACTGCGATCTGCGACTAAGGTCAGTTATCATATTGCCGATCTTCAAAACCCGGCAGTCTCAATTGGCAAATACCATGTGTCAGACCTGACACCCTTTCACCAACAAAGTGGTCCCCTTCCGTCTCCGGCTCTGCCAAAACGCCAGAGAGGAAGACCCAAGAAAATTCGGGAAAGTGAAAGTGATCCGCACTCCGCGTCTTCGCGATAGTGGACAATAAACTTTACTCCAGCTCGTCATACGAGGACGTTTATGACGACCTGAGGGGGAGTATAACCAACCCTCTTTATAAACTGGCAACATTGCTTGTGTATTCTCATCCACCGGCTATAACGAACAAGTGCGTGCGCGACAACAACAAACGCAACAGGCGGAGTATGTTCTAGCCGCGGGGAGGCAGTCGGAAAGCGAGAAGCGGAGAGTGTGTTAGGGTAGTTTTAAGTTAAGTTTAAGTAAGAAGTGCAACTGAAGACGTGCTGGTGTCACCGCGTCCCGTGTTAGGGAAGTGCAGAACGACCCCCTTTGTATTAGCACCTTGTATCTGGCCAATTGTTTAATCGTGTAAATAGTCATAAGCACAGTTATCTAATTACCATAGAACTCAAGACCCATGAGATTTGTATATAACGTGTAACCGTGTATTAGGAATGGTATATTGGTGAAAGTGATGTATATTGTGTAAATTGTAATATAACTTGTACATATACTTTGATTACGTTTCTATCATACATCCACTAATTACCTAAATATAATAACCCTCAGGAACGGTCCTGCCACGTTATACTACGTTATAGTGTTCTATTTAAAATAAGAGAGTTATTAGGTTTTAAAGTTGTCACGATTGACCGGTCTATTTCGGACACCCCGTCTAACTTGTATTAGCTTTAGTAAATTCCGAATATTTTGTTGCATTTTATAATTTGCACTTTAAAATTTCAACTCTTCAAGTTGAAAAATAAGAGAAATATAGGTGTGTAAATGTGACAATGTTTTTTAAGAATTTTTTGAAAAAAGTCAAATACCTCGAAAATGGTTGAGAAAAATGACATAACATGTTAGTAAAACCTACCATAAATTTTGACGGGCAATCTAGATCCGTAATAAAAAAATACCATCTTCCATTTGAAATAAGAAAGTGACCTCTACTTCTGGTATAACCGGAAGTTCCATACTAACGTCAATATTTTCAGCGAACCGGAAATTTTGAGCAACCTACGTGCGTGAATTTTTGGAATTCAAATCGGACGAGGTTTTCCGGGAAAATTTCGAGTTTTCTTTCAAACGAAATTTTTTCTCCAAAAATAACAAAGCTGCTCTAATGAAATGTACTATATATGTTGATTTGGGAGAGACCTTACTACGCACCAAAATTCAACTTTCTAGGTTTATAGAAAATTGAGTTATTCAAATTTTAAATTTTCAAAAAAAAAATTTTTTTTCTCCGAAAATTAGAAATCTATTTTAATGAAATTTGGTGGATATTATTTCCTAGGAAATACCTTACTACATACCAAAATCAAACTTTCTAAGTTTATAGAAAATTGAATTATTCAAATTTGAAGCATTTAATAAAAATTCACTACCATAACGCACTTGCTGCGTCCCGAGATTTTTATTTATGTAGAATGTCAACGAAATCCTGCTGCTCTGCGATTTATTTAGTTATTTATGTTTTTTCTTTAAATACTGTTTAAATAAAATGATGAATCCGTATGTGATCATTTTCAAAAAGTCTATTCTTAAACCATTATAAAATAAAAATATGGCTTACATCATTTTGGAAAAAATATACAAGGTGTCATTGGAAAATCAAAAGTTGTTTTCTTTTCCGGTTAAACTATAAGTTCCACCATTTTGTTTTCCAGTTGTTTTTAAGATCTCTAAGCATATATGCGATACACAAATTTTTAAGTCTGCAACCATCGAGCTAGCTAAGACATGGAACAGGAGAATTAGGACACCAATATATATATATATATATATATATATATATATATATATATATATATATATATATATATATATATATATATATATATATATATATATATATATATATATATAATTGAAACTGGTCCCAACTATGAGCTCTAAGGGTTCTAGTTCGCGCTTATTCAAAGAAATTTTATCACATTTAAAAAGTGCAGAACTTATAAGCGAATAAAATTCACTAAAAGTAATTTATTTGCCAAATTTTCGTCTACAGTTTTTTTTGTATGAGTTTTTGTGACATTTTTGTTCAAGAATAGGTATTGATGTCTTGGCAGTGTGGATAATTTTTGTGTAGATTATTTGAAAAAGTTCATTGGCCGGATAAACGAACCAGTGTTTTCGGCTATTTTTCAATTTCCAAATTATGTCAAAATATCATTGCTACTTTGACATAATTTGGCGCATATGTTTATAGTATGCAAATTATACTATCTACCGAAGTAATCTCTTTCAGTTAAAGAAAAATTGACGTATTGACCCCATGAACATTTTTATGAAAATTCTCTACCATTACGCACCTGCTGCGTCCAGACTCTTGGTCTTATTGTATTAGCTCGCTTAATTTCATTGCTCAAATTATGAGCCTCGCTGTTTGCATGATAGGAGGTCTCCATTAGATCTCAGACAACGATATTTAACTGATCCAACAGATACTGACTCTCCACCTATTTACATTACTAAGGTACTAATTTTTGCGTGGACATTGAATCATCTTGCCATTAAATAACGCACGGAGGACATTATTAATGAAAATGAAGAACGACTATGTTGCAAGCATGTAATTTCACAAACAGGTCATCACGAAAGAAAGTCTCTAGGTAAATGATGATTTACGTTTTTATGTGTCTTGAATGAATTTGAAATTGCAGCAATTACACATATATATGGAGGTGAAAGATAAGAATTATTATAACTGTGTTTTAAAGTATGTACAGTATGTTATATTTTCATAGCTCTAGTTGTTTGTGCGGGACGATATAGTTAGCTTTTCATATATTGTAGCTTTAGTTTCAGCTAGCATGAGACAATTTTTAAAATTATTATAGTCTGCGAATAAACGCATTAAGAGACACAAAATCTTACAAAGAAAATAATTAATACCAGGCAATTTTGACATATCTTCAAAAAATATTCTTTTCTTCACTTATGATGTACCGTGAAAAACGATAACCTCGTTTATATGCAAGTACTATTATTGGTATTGGACATTGTGTCTATAAAGTAACTCATAAATTCAATAAAATTGACAGTGACCATTATTAGTAAAGGATTTTTTCACGCCCGAGGAGGTACCACCCCATTCATCAAGGGGCCGGTGAAGTCCCAACGGACGTTTCCGGTTCTGGTGTATGAGTCGGTTTCCCTTATAAACAAAAATGATGATGGCTCCTCCTTGTACAAAATATTCCGGAGGCAAAATACCCCTCCATTCGGAGCTCTGGGAAAGGGGTGTACAGGGGGCGCCAACATCAAGATTTAACATATCCTTTTCGAATATATGTGGCCTAAATTCTAACCTGAACTCCGTCCACCATTTCCTCCAGGCTAACAGGCCCCAACTCCTCTTCCTCACCGAAACCCAAATCAGTGCCAAAACAGCTACTAATCACCTTAATTTCCCGGGGTATGAGCTCCTTACTTCCTTTAGATTGCATGGAGGCGTGTGCGCATAGGTCTGTAGCAATCTACCCTGCACCAGACTCCCCAATTTAGAAGCTGGAAGAAAAGACATACTATGGATAAAACTTTCTCTCAGGGCTGCAAATAAATTCATCTGTTGCATTTACCGGTCACCTTCTGACAACAACTTTGTCCACCTCTTTGACTACCTTTCTGAAAAAAGCGACTATCTGATTTCTGAATATCTTTCCTCAGAGGTCACTATTCTTGGTGACTTGAATGTCCATAATAAGGAATGGCTAGGATCTTCAAAAACCGATCCACAAGGGAGAGCAGCGGATGCCTTTGCAGTAAGAAATTCTTTAGCCAATATGGTTCAGCAACCTACTTACTTTCCTCGTATCCCAACACACAGCTCAAATCCCTTGGATCTGCTTCCTACTACACAACCTGAATGCTATAAGATATCAGTCACCGCCCCCCTTGGTCGCTCAGACCACGGCATGGTCACTGCTTCCTGCGCAATGCAACCCGAGGTCACACAGTCATCACACCCACGTATCGTTTGGCACTACAACTCCGAAAACTGTGACGAAATGCGGGATTACTTTTCCTCATTTCCATGGGCGTCTGTCTGCTTCTCTCATCCTGACCCCTCTGATGTGTCACAAAACGTCACCGAAATTATCCAAGCTGGCATGGAATTATTTATCCCACGTACAGAGAAAACCTCTTTAGCCACTCAAAAGCCCTGGTTCTCTAAATCCTGTGACAAGGCCAGACTTGAAAAGGTCAAAGATCACAAAACGCTTCTACACAATCCCAGTCAAGAAAATCGTCAAGCATTTAACGACGCAAGAAACCGCTATGTCCGCATTTTTTTCTGAGGCAAAAAACTCGTTTAATAACCACATCAAAAACAATGTCCTCTTAAGCTCCAACGGCGGCAAACCCTTCTGGACTCTTGCTAAATCTATTGGAAATAATTTCTGCAAAAGCACGTTCCCACCTCTTGTCTCAGGGGATGAAATTGTTTCTACCGCCCTGGGCAAGGCTGAACTTTTTGCTTTGTTGTTCGCCGGCAATTCTACTCTCAACCCACCTCCAAATGTTCAACCACCAAGAGTCCCCAATGTCGCGCATAAAATGACGGATCATTTTCAAAACTAAAAAGGTACGAAAGATGCTCTCTTCTCTTAATACCAGGAAAGCCTCTGGCCTTGACGAGATCCGAGCAATTGTTCTCAAAAAATGCGCACTAGAGCTTGCTCCTGTCCTGACTCGTCTGTTTCAGATATCTTATAATAAAGGCATATTCGCTAGTAACTGGAAAACTGCTCGAGTACAACCCATCCCCAAGAAAGGATCCAAAGCGCTTCCCAGCAACTACAGGCCTATTTCTCTCCTTTCAGTCGTCTCTAAAGTGATGGAAAAGTATATAAACCCCGAATTACTAAAATTTCTTGAAAAACACAGTCTAATCCACGACAGGCAGTATGGATTCCGTCAGCGCAGATCGACTGCCGACCTCCTTTCCTTTGTCACCCATTCTTGGAAAAAGTCTATGGAACAACACGGTGAATCCCAGATTGTTGCTCTAGACATATCCAAAGCATTCGACCAGGTCTGGCACGCAGCGCTGCTTAATAAACTTCCGGCCTATGGCCTACCACCAAAACTCTGTATGTGGACAGCAAGTTTCCTCTCCAACAGGAGCATATCTGTTGTTGTGGATGACCATTCCTCTAAACTGTATCCAATTAATGCAGGAGTTCCTCAAGGTTCAGCTTTAGCCCCTACTTTCTTTCTTCTCCACATCAATGATCTCCTCTCGAGAACATCCAACCCAGTTCACAGCTACGCGGACGACAGCACCCTCCATTCAAATATTCAATATTCTAAGCCTGTCTCTTTAGCCCAATTAGATGAGGATCGCAGACTCATGGAGGGTTCTGTCTCCGTGGATCTCCAAAAATATTAGACTGGGGAAGTAGAAATCTTGTACAATTCAACCCCACCAAATCACAGTCTTGTTTTCTTTCTCATAAGAGATACACCAGCCCTAGACCCATCACAATAAACAACCAAGTTATTCAAAGTAATGAGTCCTTTTCACTTGTTGGCATTTCTGTGGATCGAAATCTCAATTGGCACCAACATGTCACATCAATTGCAGAAGCGGCTGCTAAGAAATTAGGTTTCCTCTTCCGGGCTCGCAAATACTTTTCACCAGCTAATCTCTATACCTTATATACTTCACAAATAAGGCCAAACCTCGAATACTGCTCCCACATCTGGGGTGCCGCTGCCGCTTCTACACTCGCTATCCTGGACTCCGTTCAGAAGAGAGCTATATGTCTCATCGGTGACCCTACCCTCACCCAAAGGCTGCCATCCCTTGCCCACCGACGTGCCGTTGGTGATCTCTCTCTCTTTTATAGATATCTGCACGGGTACTGCTCAGAGGAGCTTTCCTCCATAGTTCCCCCACCTGCTGCCCCCAACAGGTCTACCAGGGGAACAGAACGAACGCACCCTTTTACTGTCCAGGTCACCAGACATAGAACATCTTGTTATGCCCGATCTTTTGTCCCGAGGACTTCCAAGTTGTGGAATTCCTTGCCGGCACATGCTTTTCCTTCTCCTCCGAACCTCCAAACCTTCAAGTCCAGAATTAACAAGCTGCCTCTTTCCTCCTTGTCAACACACACGGTACGATAGTATTTAGGCTGTAAGCCCTCATGGTGTGTTGTTGAAATTAAAAAAAAATTAAGGAAAATTCAAAAAGAGGTCAATTTATATTTTCAGAAACTAATTTTTTGATACAAAAATCTAACCCCTATTGATATACCTCTTCAAGAGGTAGCTACCCTTTCGAAGATTTACAATTGGATGGTGGGTAGTGTGATATATCTGATTACATTTATCTCATTCTCTATTCAACAACACCAATTTTTTTGTAGGAATAAAAGAATGTGAGTAATAATATTTGTATTATCAATAACACCTCTTGCCTCAAACTGTAGTTTTTCGCCTGCGTGACTTGGAGCCGGGGGTTCTCTTGTCGTAAGTTGAAGTCTTTCGTTTGCACGGGAAAAACTGCGGCGCAGTCGGGCGCGAACGCGTCACAGGAGCCGTCAAGTCAGGTCAGGTCATGTCAGGTCAGGTCAGGTGCAAGTGAAGCCTATAAAGAATTACATAGTTCAGTCTTATCTAATGTTCTAAATGGCCGCCTACTTGTCCCTGACAATATCCCAACCGGTTAACAAATTCTTGTTGGACTCTATTTATAATCTTTGGAGAAATGTTGGTACATTCAGTTATAATTCTTGTTTTTTAGTTCCTTGACTCCAAAGAAATCTAAGGCAGTTAGGTCAGATGATCATGCTGGCCACTCGATGCCACCAGGCCTGCCAATCCATCTGTTGGAAAATTGTTGATCCAGATACTGTCGAACATTAACGTCGTAATGCGCGGGGGCACCATCTTATTGGTATCACAAGTTATATGAGTTACCATACTATTGTGTCCATGAGGAAATAAGATCAATAACGTCGGAGTGAGATACTGCTGTAAAAATCGTAGAGATCGTGGTCTATTTACAGTGTCATAAAAAAGGTGGGTCTAACATCCTACTCCTAACAATTCCCGGCAAACATTTACCTTTTGTGGATCTTGTGTGTGATTTTATCGCATCTGTCTTGGATTTACCCTTGCCCAATATATGCAGTTTTGACGGTTAACTTATCCATGTAGTGTAAAATTAGATTCATGCGAAAATAGAATATTCCGCACTTGCAAAGAATTATCATTAGATTAAATAATTAATGTTGCACAAAACTGCATCCATGGGTCTGTATCGTCATAGAATAATCCCTACAGGAGCTGCATTTTATAAGGATGCAGCTTGTTAAGTTTTAATACATTATGTGCCTCCTGAAATGTAATACCATTGGCTCGTCAATTTTACGAACACTACTATCGGGATTCTCTTCCACTGCCAATAAGACGTTTAATTTCCCTTCTTCACTTATAGACCAGCGATCTGTTTTTGGAAAATCTTTCACGCTAGATGTTTCTCAAAACTTCTTATCTATTGGACTCACTGTTGATTGATTGATAGACATATCCGAATATTTTGTATTAAACAGAATACACACCTCTGCCTGAGATTGGATCCTGTCACCATAACCAAGCATCATTAGAACTTCTATTCTTTGAGCTATTGGTAAACTTATTTTAACAACAATTTAATAATTAAATTGAAAAAGCAAAAGTTGAAGATTACACGTATTCACTTTGCACGACAACCAAAACCTACATTTATTACTATTATCTGTAGATTGTGTCGCAAAAAATTATCAAATTTATGTTTGATTAGTTTTTAGAACACATGTCACACAGCAGATAGTCGATTGTTACAGATATGACATAGTATACAATAAAATCGCTGGAGTTCTTTTCGTACAAAGAGCCAAACATTTTGAACATTCTTTACAGCCATTGATCATATCATATCATAAGTATCATATCAGTTACATAATACTTTACCATGTAATTCTTTGCAGGCTTCACTTGTTTTAGGTATTACTGGTAATAAAAATTCAATTACTCATTTTATTTGATTCCTACAAAAAAATTGGTGTTACTGACCTGAGAATTGGATTAGCTTTAAAAATATGTATCACACCATCCAATTTCAAAGTTTTAAAGGGGTACCTAGTCTTGTGTGTGTTTTGTTTCTTTATCGTCGGCCTATTTCCGCGACTATGGCCAATCACCGACGCCAGGGAGCAGTTTCACCTTACTATCCTGGAAATTTTGCCGAACCCATGCCTTTCTGTAAGGAGGGTAGGGATCTTTAACGTGCCCAACATCGCATGGACACGGGACCGACGGATTTAGGCCCCCTCCGAAGGGCGGAACGTGCAGACATTCAACTAGCTCAAATACAATACCAGAACCTCGGTTGATGTTAATGTTACAGTTTGTACTGAAAAACTGAAAGGAGTACCCTGGGATTTTCCTTAATATTGGTCATTTTCAGTTTAATCGAATTTATGCGTTACTTTATAGACACAGTGTATATAAAGTAGCACTGACAAGATGAAACGACAGTGATTGGTTATTTCCACGAAGAGCAAGAACATCTATACTGTCGTTATTTAAACAAAGTGATAACACCATCCTAGATAACTGACGTCCAGTTTCATTAATGTCAGCTGTTTACAAGGTATTTTCAAAGCGTCTCGCTAATAGGCTTCCTAATGTTTCTAACCATTTAATCCATTTAGGACAGCCTTACTGTATACCTAGACGCTACAAGTGCCTGGAGACTAGTTCAAACAGACAAATTTAAGCCAGTAGATTTGGTTGGCCACTTGAAGATCCTGGAAAATATTCAATTGGAGTCACTCAATCACTCACCAAACCAACGGATCAAATGCTAACTTAGCTCGACATCATAGTCCCATTTTTAGTGGCCATAAGCTGCCGCAAGGCATGAAACAGACAGTGAAAGGCTGACAAGCAACCCATCCGTATGATATTCAGACGGATCTGAACAAATGGAGGGGGCAGGACTGGGAAGTAAGAGAACCCAACTTCAGACTCGGTAAGTCCCTAGGAAAAACGTACACAATCTTGCAAGCAGAAATGTTTACTATAAATCCACGTGTACAGATCTCTACATCATCTACGACCGTCATGCAGCACCAAGAAGTCTAAAATTTTTCAAAACCTTGTCTAAACTGCCCTAGGACTGCAAAAAAATCCTTGAAGCAATTGGCTATAACAAAGTAACTTTGATATGGCTGCCAGGGCATCAAAAAGGACAGCAACAAACCATTCTCTGGTCCAGAGTCCTATTGTAAATGAACAAAAAGCCATGTAAGAAATGAACTTGATACTTTTGAGAGGAACCAAATGCTGCCATACTGGAGGAAAACCCCAGGCTCAAGGGAGGAAAAGCATTTCATCACCATCAACAAAGAGGTCTGACCTATTTCTTGAATTAAACAGGAATGACTTGAGAATACTCATGGGACTTTTTATAGAACAGTCTTCAGTAAGGTATCACCTTATGAAGATGGGTACGATGGATATGAAAACTGCAGATATTGCACTGAAGCAGCAGAAACAACAGAACGTTTTCTATGAGACTACATGGCTCAGTTCTGCAGCAGGCTTAAATACCTTGGAGGGGTGACTTTAACATCCCTAGAAAATAGTTAAAATATTATATAAAAAGATAATAGACTACATACAAAATCTGAACTGTTTGGGCAACTGTCGCACGAAAGAAGTATTGGGGTCGCACCAATGACAGGCCAAAGGTCTGTGCGACTCATTAAACAATCTACAACGGGTACATTACAATTACAATTAAAGTGATTGATTTAACATTGGATGAAAATGGAATATTGAATATAAAATTCAGAAAATGGAAACGTTAAAATTAAAAACGTGCCAATCTTTCAGTGTTTAGGTAAATACTTTGTGAAAACTGGAACCTGTGATGAGCACTGATAAGTACACCTAGAGAACCCAAATCACTACAACACATATTTCAGAGACCTTACGATCGTTTTTCTGACCACGTCAGCGTCATCAGAGGATGAAAAATTCTAATTGTCTTTCGTATTACCCAACAAATTTTTAAATTACTTTTCGTCGAAGAAGTCAAATGTAAATCCGCTTTCTTAAAAATAATTTCCAAACCATTTGTGATACGTGGTTCATAAGGTAGACACACAGTTTTTTCTCTATTTTATCTTTCTTAAATGTCGTACATTCAGATATCATTTTTTTTTGTCCTGTGTTTGTTAACCAGTTTGTCCACTAAACCGTCCGAATAACCGTTATATCTCGTCACGTTTTTGATATACTTTACTTCTATATTAAATCTACTTTTACTCAACGGAAAATTTATCAATCTGTTGACCAGGAAATTTAAACTAGCCGTTTTTTGTGCAAACGTATGATGTGAGTCAGACAAAGACAAAGACACTGAAATGTCGGGTATTTATGAGATAAGTTGCAAAGATTGCAATCTTAAATACGTGGGTCAAACCAAGAGAAACATAGACAACAGATTTCGTGAACATCTCGCACATTTGCGGTATGGTACGGTGTACAAATCATGTATGGCACAACACATATGGGATAATAATCACCACATTGACAAAGAATACTTAAAACTTGTCAAAAATATTAGACATCAAACTATGCTTGATGCCTTTGAAAGTATTTATATATCAAGGTCGATTAAGAACAAAACTTCATTGAATCGTGCGGCACCTTTAATTTCAAGCCCTTCATTTTCACTTTGTATTCGACCAGCTAAACACTCCTAATTTGTCTGGCAGAATAATTAAATATTGTCAATAACTCGGCCGGTCTATACAGATACTATGCTCTACGTTTGTTTCTTGACCCACTTTCGTTTTCGTTGTATCTAAGAAGTCAATATACATACTTGTTTTTACGTACAATAGAAATCTATATAAATACTTGTTTTTATGTAGAATAAAAAATCTATATAAATACTTGTTTTTATGTAGAATTTTAGATGAATTATTTGCCTTTGTTAAAGTTAACATTGTGAGCCAAACACTCGGTTTCTTTTTTAAGAGAGATGAGCGGCTGTTATTAATCTGTTCGCCAAATGTGCTTGTCAGCGTTCTTTAGATGCTCCAATATTCACATAGTGAAATCTCTAGATAAAAAAGAACGTGTAGCTTCTTTAAATATCTCGGTACCTTTCATTTGAAGCCCATTATCCTTAAATTAGATAAAAGCTCATAGATTTGTCAACCAGAGGATTAAAGTAGTTATTCGACCTCGTCCGTTCAATATTGACACAATAGACAATCGATGGGTCGCCGACTACAATTTTTCCCTCGGATTAGTTCGTTACCTAGGTGCGATATAAATACACTGTAGCTGTTATTTTTAATTTTAGAATTTTTTCATCCTGTGATGACGCTGACGTTGTCAGCGAAACGATCGTAAAGTCTATGAAATATGTGTTGTGGTGATTTGGATTCTCCAAGTGTACTTATTTAGGTAAATAGTTGTAGTTGTGATTTATCACAATCATGCAGTTGACAAGCGTAATTTAAAACCCTCTCTGTTGAAGCTACGTTGTAAGATTAATATAAATAGTTACGTAAATAAAATAAATAAATAAAAGCTTGTAACTGCAAAATACAGTGGCCAAAGGTGTGGTGCTTGACTACGTCAGTGCATCGAAGCATAACACTAAATGTAACACAATTTTGCAATTATCCATTAAAATTACTTTCAATGTATCATATTTCACTTTATCAATATAGAGCTCAACCGCTGTATCTGATTATGCCCGTATTGTTCTCTTCAATCATCCTAAGATCTTCTGATTGTCTAAGGCATGATTTAGTGTATAATAACAGACACCCACTCATTTCCAAGCAATGTAGTAAAGGATGTAAAATAACAATGAAATAGAAAGTTTTCTAGTATGAAAATGTATTGTTACAAGAAGAAGTGTGTGAAGCGAGAGACACTTTAGTTAACAGAAAGTGGTTATTTCAGCGTAACTAATTAACTGCATAAACTAATAACCAAAGTCTTTGAATGTAAAGGTGCATTCGTGTTAGCATGTGCTACAATTTTCCATGTTCAGGAACGCTACTGGTTTTATGGTAAATAAACAGTCAACTACTAATTACACGGCAAAACCAAATAAGGTGAAGGAAATTAACTTGTTTTCTACAAAACAAAGGAATTAGTTAAACATTTTTTAAATAAGTGACAGTAACAACAAAACTGTGTAAACTTTACGAGTATACTCACCTAAGCTCAAACAGAGTGTTTTGTCCATATAATAATCAAGGCGCCTAATGCATGTACTAATAAAAAATTTATTTTGTATATGCCAGTATAGTGGAAACAATGTACCATAAATATATCATCAAAATAACTTCATTGTTTGAAAATAGACAAAAATTGTTCGAAAATAAAATGTTCCTGAAAAAACTAGTTCCCTGACCAACAAACCTTATAGGTTAATAGCAAATTTAGGTATTCAAATTTGAAGCATTTCATAAAAATTCGCTACCATAACGCACTTGCTGCGTCCCGAATTTCGTTTATTACAAACATGCATTATAATTTCGTGGTCGAAATTTCATTTATTAAAGATTAGCTCAGAACTGGGACGGACCGGGGGAATTCGACTATTTAATTAAAACAAAGCATTGTTTAATCTATTTGAACTGAGCAGATTTCAATAAAAATCCGCTACCATAGCGCACTTGCTGCGTCTCGAATTTCTTTTCTTATAAACATGCATTATAATAATGTGCTCGAAATTCGATACATTTAATGCCAGCTCAGAACTGTCACGAACAGGGGGGAATCCGACTATCTAATTAAAACAAAGCATTGTTTAATCTATGTTAACTGAGCAGATTTTAATAAAACTTCGCTACCAAAACGCACTTGCTGCGTCCCGAATTCCTTTTCTTACAAACATGCATTATAATTACGTGGTCTAAATTCGATAAATTAAAAGTGAGCACAGAACTGGCACGGACCGGGGGAATCCGACTATCTAATAAAAACAAAGCATTATTTAAGCTAGTTAAACTGAGCAGATTTTCCTGGATAACGAACTTGTCCAAGCTGCTGGCAAAAGAAAGGTAACCACCAAGTTTGATCGTCATCGGTTCATTATTTTTTAAGTTATCGGTGTGACACCTATATATATATATATATATATATATATATATATATATATATATATATATATATATATATATATATATAGTATTCAGTTTTTGTGAAGGTAATATTGTTTAAGGCTAAATGTATTCTCGTCACAATTAAACTGTAGACCGGTTTCGCTCTAATTAGAGCTGTTCAGTACGGCATACTAATTGTAGCGAAAATACCTAGTTGCGGAACCAAGTAGTATGTTGTCACGCCAGCTCACAATACCACAAGGTGTTAAAAAATAGAGAGTGCTTACAACCAACTAACAATTTCGTAAATTGTCAGCCCTGGACCATTTCTACACTAATATAGGGAGAAAGTATGTAAAACTAGATGTATTCTCGCCACAATTAGAACCGTTTTAGCTCTAATTGGAGCTCTTCAGTACGGCATACTAATTGTAAAGAAAACACACCTATAAAGTAAAACGGCTATAGTAGCCAGCCTTCCAACACTAAGTGAGTGGTGAGACACGAAGCAACGTGCCGCCACCTAGTTGCGGAACCAAGTGGTATGTGGTCACGCCAGCTCCAAATAACACAAAGTGTTAAAAAATAGAGACTGTATACAACCGGTCTACGGTTCTAATTGTGGCGAGAATACATCTAGCCTTACATACCTTGTTCCTATCTTAGTGTTGAAATGGGCCAAGGCTGACAATTTACTAATTTGTTAGTTGGTTGTATACAGTCTCCATTTTTTAACACTTTGTGTTATTTGGAGCTGGCATAACAACATACTACTTGGTTCCGCAACTAGGTGACGGCACGTTGTTCGTGTCTCACCACAACTGTCTAATAAAAACTCCCAAGGATACGATTCCAAGCTAATCCCATGGAGTTTGAGAAATTCCTTTTTCCAACTGTTTCCAAACTTACACGGGACAAACAAACAGAGGTACTCACAACAGAATATATGAACATACACTCGCAGTTAGGTACTTCGACCCCGTATCCGGCCATTTGGGCCACGCATCATATTCATAAACAAAATAGACTTTGATAATGCCAAAGCAATAGCCGCGGTCCACAAATTCAAAACCAGAATTATCCGTGAAGTGTTACGGAGAGTATATTTCACCACGGTAGATGCAGTTACTATATCTGGTCATCCCTATTTCTCTGTGTAGCTGCGAAATGATCCGTGGCCCGTCAAGAAGTGAGCCAGGAAATAATCGACACTACGATGCCCACAGGACTCACGGTTGTAACTGTGGAATTAGTTTCTTGGCCCGCTGGGCTACACTCTCGTTTTTTTCAACCCTACTGCCATTTTCTTAGACTCAGCTGCTTTGCTCCAGCCCTCCTTGGTGCTCTATGTCCTTTCTCTCTTTTATGGACATACTTTCGCACCCACGCCAGTATTTTCATTGGTGCAATTCCTGCGATACCTTTGCAGACACTCTCACATAAGCTCAAATCACCCTCAAGAAGATTTTTCTTGGCACCTTTTCAATCATCTGCGCAAGTATATATGTTTCCAGGATCGCACACTATAAGGAAACCCCATACAGCAATATAGAGAACACACTCCACCGAGCATCCGCCTCTTATAGTGTCGTGGGCAACCAACATTTGTCATTATTCTTGCTAGAGTAGATAATTTCTCCTCTGCCTTCTTCACGAGTGCCTCACATGATCCCTTCATGTGCAAATGTGGCCTATCAGTACTGACAAATAACGCACCGCCCTCGCAAGTGCGAACTCCTCCAGACTTATTTGTTTGTGTACATATTCATCATCGGAAAAGGTGTCAACCTGTCTAACTATGCCTTTACGATGATTGTAATATTTTTGTATGAATGCTATCAAATCATTATCTAGTAAAAGTTTATTATTTATAAGGGAATCTGCTGCTTGATATAAATTAGGAATTGCCTTTACTTTATTGTAACCTAATGTTTTGATGTCAATAATGGACTTCTTATAGCTATCGGATAGTCCAAAATAGTGGCCTACTCTGATCGGAAACACACGACCTAAATTCTTATCCATATTTTGCACTATGACAAAGTATGGCCCTTGATCAGAACAAGTATATTTATTATTAAAGTCAACATTAATTGGAATGTTATTCTTATCCGTGAAATTATAATTATAATTATCACTGACTGGTATGTCTCCAGTATGCATTTTTTAGACGGTGGCTCCGGGCCACCCCTTGTATCTCCCATTACTTACCTGAGATATTATTTTGTTTTATTAATTTAGCTAAAACTTAATTTTGCACAAAAGGAATAAAAACACAAAACAAACAATTTTCTTTAAGGAACCACTATCGTAAATAACTGACAATTTAACAGGTTAAATTAAACACATGACCTCACTGCTATCAACGCCCGATTCCGACAATAGCTGACAAGGAACTGTTAAGCAAAACTGTACAAAGGTAAGTTGACATAAATCTCTTTCCTCTCCAACCGGACCATTTGTGTTGTCGTGGATGGCCATTCCACTAAACTGTACCCAATTAATGCAGAAGTCGGTCAAGGTTCAGCTTTAGCCCCTGCTATGTTTCTTCTTCACATCAATGACCTCCCCTCTAGCACATCTAACACAATTCACAGTTACGCGGATGACAGCACGCTCCACTCAAATATACAATATTCTAAGCCTGTCTCTTTAGCCCAATTATATGAGGATCGCAGACTCATGGAGGGGTCTATATCTGTGGATCTCCAAAAAATATTAGACTGGGGAAGTAAAAATCTTGTACAATTCAACTCCACCAAAACGCAGTCTTGCTTTCTATCTCATAAGTGATACACCAGCCCTAGACTCATCACAATGAACAACCAAGTTATTCAAAGTAGTAAGTCTTTTTCACTTGTTGGCATTTCTGTGGATCGAAATCTCAATTGGCGCCAACATGTCACATCAATTGCCGAAGAGGCAGCTAAGAAATTGGGTTTCCTCTTCCGGGCTCGCAAATGCTTTTCACCAGGTAATCTCTATACCTTATATACTTCACAAATAAGGCCAAACCTCGAATACTGCTCCCACATCTGGGGTGCCGCTGCCGCTTCTACACTCGCTATCCTGGACTCCATTCATAAGAGAGCTATACGTCTCATAGGTAACCCTATCCTCACCCAAAGGCTGCCATCCCTTGCCCACCGACGTGCCGTTGGTGACCTCTCTCTCTTTTATATCTGTACGGGCACCGCTCAGAGGAGCTTTCTTCCATAGTTCCTTCACCTGCTGCCCCCCACAGATCTACCAGGGGAACAGAGCGAATGCACCCTCTTACTGTCCAGGTCACCAGACATAGAACATCTTGTTATGCCCGCTTTTTGTCCCGAGGACTTCCAAATTGTGGAATTCCTTGGCGGCACATGTTTTTCCTTCTCCTCCGAACCTCCAGACCTCCAAACCTTCAGGTCCAGAATTAACAAGTTGCCTCTTTCCTCTTTGTCGACACCCACGGTATGATAGTATTTAGGCTATGAGATCACGTGGTGTGTTGTTGAAATTAAAAAAATAATAAAAATAAATCACCTTATTTTCGTCCAAGGTAACTAAAACTGAAGTTTAGTCCATTCTTTACTGAAAATCCTGTATATCAATATTATCATTATAATAGTTATATTAAATTATTAGGTCGTTATCATTAATATTTCTAACAGAATTCCATGTGATTTTACTTTTCATATTGAATTGACAGAAAAAACTCTATAGTGATTTTTGCGATGAGACATACTGTAGCATGAATTGTTTCAAAGATTGACCGAATTCACCCCTGCATGCGAGACAAATTTGTGTCGAAAGTGTGAGCATCAATATTTTAAGATAAAGCTGTGTAAGAAGTATTTTCAAATGCAATTCCCTTTGATCTCTCATTTCCAGTCATCCCAGCTCTCGCAGTTTTTTAGAAATAATCTTATACTTTTTGAGATTATGAACCAAAAGACAGCAGATATTTCGAACAACATAACCATTTTCCTACTTGTTTCATTTCAACATAAGTCATAAGAAAAGTCACAATAATTAAAATTAGACACTAGTAACATCCTCCAGATGGAAGCATATGCTTTTACTCTTTCTAGGGACCTTCAACCTCTGTCTTTTGTGGCGCTAGCTCTAACTCATTGTAGCACATCCAGAGGTATATTCGCCTTAACTTAACTTTTTACCTCACCTTCGTCTCTTGCACACATCACAATCGCCAAATCATCTGCAAAACTAATGAACGTGCAGCTTTTTGTGGCGAGAAATTTTCAACAAACCGAAAAAGTGAGTTATGGATAGGGAACGTACCGATAACTCAAAAACTAATGGACCGCTTTTGATGAAATTTTGTGCCTTTCGTTTGTAGGTGGCTTGGACAAGTTTTTTCTGGAAAATGTTGGGTTTTCTTTCGGAAAATTCTTGTATCTCCAAAAAAAACAAACCTATGGCAACCAAATTTAGCACTTAGGTTTACGATATTAAACTTACACTACATGCCAAAATTCAGACCTCTAGGTGGAAAGAAAAAAAATTATAGACGTTTAAAAAATATTTTGGGTGCCACTGATGACCAGAGAAATGCACAAATGCAAAATATTTTGTGTGGATAAGAAGATATTTTGTATAATACACACAAAGATTAGGTTTTCCTGACGTAAAAGGGTCAAAAAATAACAGAAAAATTACTTTTGAAATTTTTATAATTTTTCTTTAAATGTCAAGTCACGATTTGAATCGTCAAAATTTGAAATTTTTAGACGGAGAACCTGAAACAAATACGGTCTATGTAAATCAAATTTCATAATAAATGTGTTTTAAATAGCCTTAAGATACAGCTTCAACCATCATTATCCTTCGTTTTACTAAAATATTTGCAGAAAATTCATTTCAAATAGACCCTTTTTCTGATGATTTGACAGTTGTTTTTAGTAAATGTAGCGGTTCACTAAGATGCCTAAAATAAATAATCTCAAACAGGCAACAGCAAAACCGCGTTGAGTACATCGGCTCGATCACTGAAGTTAAGCAACTACGGGCGCGGTCAGTAATTGGATGGATGACCGGCTGGGAACAACTTACCTTTTTGTTTAAATAATCATTCTACTATATTTTGCTTCTTTTGGGTAAATTTCAGTAACTTTTTACCATAATACAAAACTTTAACATATACAAATACCTGTTTCGCAAAAACAATACTTATTAGGTATGTGCCACTAAATAAGGATTTCAGTTTAATTAAATTCAAATGCTTTGCGGTATTGGGGCTTTCTAGAATCTTAAGCTAGGCTTTGCTCCACGAAATACATAACATTAACGAAAGAAAAAATTAAAATTCGGGACGCAGCAAGTGCGTTATTGTAGCTAATTTTTAGGAAACCAGCTCAGTTCAAATAAATTAAACATTGCTTTGTTTTAATTAGATAGTTGAAGTCCCCGGTCCGTACCAGTTCTGAGCTGATCTTTAATGTATTGAATTTCGACCACAAAATTATAATGCATGTTCGCGAGGAAAGAAATTCGGGACGCAACAAGTGCGTTATGGTAGCGAATTTTTATTAAATGCTTCAATTCAAATTCAAATAGCTCAATTTGCTATTAACCTATAAGGTTCGTTGGCCGGGAAACTAGTTTTTTCGGGACCATTTTAAGTTTATTTTTGAAAAATGTTTACACTTTTAAACAATCAAGCTATTTTGATCAAATATAATACATTGTTTCTACTATATAGGTAATACTGGTAACCAAATTTGATCCATGCTTTCTTTAAAAAAAAAGCGCATATTTTCTATTTAAAACGTTTCTATGAAAATCCAATACCATAATGCACTTCATGCGTCCAGACCTTTTATTTTTCAAGAGTATTTCATATTTACACCCCACTTTTCTAGAAGTCGAAATTATTATTTTTTTTATTTGGTAGCGCTACGGTACACTTGATGCAAGACTTTCAATCGTAACTACATTGGATGAAGCCTCACCTTACTTTGCCTTGTTTTACTTAGTCGTTTGGAAAAAGTGTCCAATGAACGAAACAGTATTCCACTGTTTCACCTTCCAGAATTCAAACAAGTTTAAATAAAAATTTGCTACTGAAGCGCACTTGATTTCTCAAGATCAGTTAGTTTTTGGGACAACAAAAGTATACTTAGTTTAGAAACATTATAAATACCAAATCGTGTTCGTTTACCTGGAAAAAGTTTGTTATTGCAAACTAAAAATACAGCTTCTGGTTCCGCAATTTCAGCATTAAACTTAATATTCAATGTATTAATTTACATTTGCAAACTTACGACGACAGTATATATATATATATATATATATATATATATATATATATATATATATATATATATATATATATATATATATATATATACTGTCAGAAATCTGGGGAAACTCTCCAGCAGTTCGAAGCCGACATTGCTAGGTTAACATGGTTAGCTTACCCTACAGCTCCGGTGCAATTATTGAACCAGCTGTCACGGCAAACATTCATTGATGGCATCAGAGATACCGACACCCAACAGGGCTGAGGATGGCAAGACACAAAAACCTGAACGATGCTTTGACACATTTACTAGAATTTCAAGCTGCCAAGCAAGCATGTGAAGGCAATATGAGGGTTCGCAGTCTCGAAGTCCCAGAAGATACAAATAAAATAGACCTCTCCAAGGTTGTGCAGCGATTGGAGAAACTAGGAGAACAGATGAAGCCCACGGTTCAAAAGGAGCCAACGCAAGGTCACTGTGCAAGTGTCATACGCTTTGGAACTGCGGTATGTTGGGGCACATAAGAAGTGAGTGCCGGGGTCCAAGATCATCATCAACCAACGTACAGGAAAACTAAATGCAGCTAGATTTATGGGGCGGGAGCCACTACAATGCCCCGAAGTCGACAACTATTTCACTTGTCAACGATTCTGGCAACATGCTCGTCGTAGACGGATACATCAGCGACAGGAAGCCTCAAATGATTGTAGACACCGGCACATGCGGAGCGATTATCCGTCGTGATATGGTACCAAGATGGCGGGTAAGAGATCCAGAGAGAGTCTACAAAGTGACTACAGCTGGTGGTTTTTATATATATATATATATATATATATATATATATATATATATATATATATATATATATATATATATATATATATATATATACGACACTTGTGAAATAGAAAGTCACACTTGTTAGTTGATATATACAGTCTTAAAGTAATTGAGTGATTTGTCCTCAGCATAGTTATGAGAAACTATTTTCTTAACGGTTCCTAAACTGTTAACTAACTCTCCAGTGAGTGGATTTCACAGCTGCCGGTACGGGACATGGTCCAGCAAACAAACGAGTTTCTGCATATCTAATATCCAGCTAGTTTGAACCTTTATTGCAGGCATAAATCAAACATTTACAGATTGCATACCTTATATTGATTGTGAGTTATGTTTGCATGTTTTATGTAATATAACATACTTTGACGTTAGTTAGATATGAACTGTGTTTTATGTTTACTTTTTTGCTCAATAAAAAAAATCTGGTCGCCGCAAGGGCGTCAAGTGAGCACGTGTTTATAGACCGGTATACAGGGAGCGGCAAATTATGAAATAAATTCATTACAATTTGGGCGCTTTGTGTTTTGACGAAATGCTCGGACACGCCGTCCTTAGTTTTCAAAAATACACATTTTCACATAAAACTTACGTTTATCCCATCTCTTCTTTACCAATCTGACGTCACCGACAGTATTTTTAAATCACACCGATAACTCAAAAAATAATGGGCCGATTTCGAGCAAATTTGGTACATACCTTCCTTTTGCAAGTGGCTTGGGCAAGTTCGTTAGTCAGGAAGATCGGCTCAGGTTTTCCTGGGAAATGTGTTTTCTTTCAAAAAAAATTATATCTCTGGAAATAACAAAGTAAGGGCAACTAAATATGGTATGGTGATTTCTGTCATAAAGACTATTCTATGTACAAAAATTTAGATTTCTCTGTTAAAATACAAAAAAGTTATAGGCAAATTAATTTTTAAATAATTAAATTTGATTGAAGAAGGTTAAAACGTCAAAATTGAGAATTATGGTAAGAGTATCTACAAATATGAGTAAAAAATACGACAAGAAATGACTAACAAGCTTCTAGATATGTGCCTAAGTTAATTTCGTTAAAAGATGAGCAAAAAATCCATTGTAAATCAAAATTGTTCTTTGTAAATAGTAACGTTAGACTCTTAACATGTATTACGAGATATACCTGGTAGCTGCTTGTAGATGTATGTGTGGCGTTACCCAGTTGGGTGAGCCGTGTACATCAGATAGGCGACTTCGACATTACGAGTTCTAATCCTAGTTAGTGACTTTACTTTTTAGCAATGTTTTTCAAATCTCATTTCACTTTACCGTTATCTAATCAGATTGCTGTTATTTCAATGAATTTTTCAGAGAGTTTTTGTATAAAAAATAATCCGATAAAGGGGACATGAAAGTTTTAGGAATTAATTCAATTTTAATAGCATATCTGGTTGTTTGTGAAACCGTTCCATATTTAATACAGTCGTAGATTTTCACGTGGCTTCACAAGTGCCTGTTTTAGTAAATTTTCTTTCAAAAAATCACAAATGAGGAGAACCCGACTTTTACATTAAGAAAACATTTCTTGAAATGAGCGCGAACTAGGGCCCCATATCCAGTGTCAGTTTCAATTATATATATATATATATATATATATATATATATATATATATATATATATATATATATATATATATATATATATATATATATATATATATATAAATGTTGAGGTATTAAAGAAAAAAAAGGGTTTTCCTCAAAACGTAAAAAGTCGCGATTTGAAACGTCAAAATTGGCAAATTTTAGGCAAAGAGCCTGAAAGAAATACGGATTATGTAAAGAGTGTTCTGAAAACCCTTAAGTTTCAGCTGCAACCATGATTCCCCTTCATTTTAAGAACATATTTTAAGAAAATTCATTTCAATTCGACACTTTATCTGATGCTTTGGCAGTAGTTTTAGTGAAGTTTATGGTTTAACGGTCTATAATTTTTATCTATTTTTCGTAGAAAAATTCGATAATGAGGAGACCGCGGCTTTTAAATTCTAAAAAGATTTCCTCAATGAGCGCAAACTAGTCCCCCTAGAATCTAGAAGCCATAGCCGGTTTACTTTCTGTTAACATATATACAGGGTAACGCATTTCTACGGAAAAGCTCAATATAATTGTTATTATGCAAGATACGAGAACAAATTGTATACGTTACTTATAGGGTGTTTTGAGCTGCATCTTATATAATTATTTTCACAATCACAGGGTAGCCCATAAATCGTTAGTGATACCTACAAATTTTTTTTTGAACATTCCTTATTGGAGTTTATAGCTCTAATACCCGCCACTCAGTTTGACAAAGCCCTTTCTCAACCAAATGCTGCTCTCCGTAGTACCACTGACTACAACGAGCAATTTAAACTAAGGCTTAAGCATCCAAAGCTTATCCTGACCCGCTAACGCCCCAGCAGCAAACAGAATGGAAACATTTAAAACCCAATATCATGTGTGAATCTTTCGACGGAGGTATGGACCAAGCTCCGGCAGTTCAGGGAAAAGGGTTTGGTAGGTGCGTTCATAATGGATTCCCCGCTGCCGGTTTAAAAAAAAAAAGAAAAAAATATGCATCTTGGCAATCAGAATTACAGTAAAGTAATGGGCTTCAATAAGAGTGTAACCATAATGTGCCTCTTATGATGGCCAAAATTCAAAGTACCCAAACGTTTTTTGTGTTTTGTACATGTTGTATCTAGTGTTAAATTATCACAAGCAGTTTTGTTGCCATTTGTGATTTGTGATTATTATTTATACCTCTAACACTATTTATATGTATGAGACGTCTTACGATCTGCCTCAGCTCTACACTTGGTGATGATAATAATGACATTTATAACGAAAATATTGTTTAAATTTCAGACAGTTCTTACTAAGAAGCATACTAAATTATCTAAATGCACTCGCAGCTACAGAGTGTTACATTTTCGATGTCATGCACTATATTATCTTACTGAACAATGATGATACAGTCATTCATCTCTGTCAGCTTGTTTGCATATGTTCGCTATACCTAAAAATAATTCACTACTTATTAGCTAACTGTGAATCGTGGGAGTAGCCTCCAGCGCGTGACTAGCTGTGTCACGATGTGAAGCTTCCATTTATAAAAAATATGTACCTGTGGATTTGTATCACCAGAATGATTTCTAACATCTTCTCACAAAAAAATAAAATAATAATAAATATAGTTATTTTAGGTGATTTTATTGCTACGGTAAAGCTCAATATATGCGTTATTATACAAGATACGAGACAATATTATTTACATTAATTACGGGGTGTCTTGAGCTGCATCTTATAAAGGTACTCTGACAATTACAGGATCGCCCATAAATCGCTGGTTATACAAATTTTCTTTTTCTTTTTTAACGGAACACCCAATATGTTATTGAATTTTTTATAATGCGTGCTTATAAGAAAAAATATTTGATATCGTTCATCGTTTCCGAGTTAGCTATTTCAATTGTTTTCCAACTTTTTACGTTTTTTGCACATATAAATAATTGTAATTATCAACGTTTCTTAAGCCAATTTGTGTTCAAAAAAGTGGCGAATTTTCGTGAAATAACTTGTGTGAAAATTTTCATGCAAAATGTTTTTTTGGATTTTTGTCAAAAAGCTTCTTGCGAATAACTATATCTTTGCAGGAGTGTAAATGAAGAGTTTTTCCGGGAACGTCTAAAAATTATTTTTGAAAAAGTTTTGTACATATTAAAACAATAAACTTATTTCGATGAAATATGGTTCATTGTTTCTATTATATTTTATAGGTCATAACAAATTTGATTTCTTTTGTTTAAAAAACACATATTTGCCATTAAAAATATTTCTTTGAGAATTCACTACCATAACGTAATTGCTGCGTCCAGACTTTTCTTCTCTGCAAGTGGTTAGGCTATTTACGGCATCGCTAGGCAGGAAAAGAATAGTCTACTTATATATACCAATGGCTAAATAAACATACGTCGGTTACGTTAACCCTTAAATGCATACAGTTGTTTGATATTCTGTGCTGCAGTTAAATTTGGGGTTGAATGTGTGGGGGTGGACTATCAGTGACACAACTTTCGAAACTTTTGTTTTGTTAAAACGGCGTAAAAAGTCTCAAAACATATGGAAAACTTGTTTCTGAAACGAAAACCTTTTGTCTGTCGGTCGGTCTGTCGGCCTGTACGTCTGTCTGTTAGCAGTCGCAATAACTTTTTAACGAATTGAGATATCATCTTCAAATTTGGGACACCGTTGGCACCCGACAAAGGAACGCTTCTAATTGTTTTTGGGTAACACCGCTTCAGGGAATAGGGAATAAATTGCTCAAAATTGACATTTTTTCGTTAAAACTCGAGCAATATAACGTTTCAGAAGTTTATGGGTACTGGAATACGAATATTTTTTTGTGGTCAAGTCATGAACCCTAAATTCACTACACGAGAATATCTTTCTGATGAGAGTAGATTATCACAACTATGTGGAAGTTATGATTCAATTTGCAACACTATTTTAATCAAGATTGTCGACAACAAAGTGCCTGCTGTGTTTTTGTGTTTTCAGACTGATAAAAATACTTCAAATACTTTTTTGCGAAGATTTGAGACACATGGAAGAAGGCAATAATCTAAATATAAATTTAAGAGTTTTTAAACACATGTCACACAATATGTTGTTCTCCACAAGTCGTAATTGTTTAACATTCTGCTTTCTAGAAATTATCGACTGTGACATTTACGTTTTTACAGCAGTTATTACCGCAGAAATATCTGACTGAACCACTGAAGCAGAGACTGGGGACTTTGTTAAATATATTTTTTGCAATTGTTATTTTCAAACTGCATCTGCGCCACAATCTTTGTTCGAAAATCACCCATTTCGACATTTAATTGTGACTAAATAAACATTTCCTTCTTGCTTATATATATATATATATATATATATATATATATATATATATATATATATATATATATATATATATATATATATATATAAGACAAATACTTGGTTATCAGGTTGAACTGCGTCTAGAATTTATTAAAACTCGACGTTTTTGCTCCTGTTTTGAAGTCATTTTCAAGATATTAAGGAACTATGAAAGGTAATGAACTCTAAGGCCTCCGCCTGCCTACGCCTTGGCGTGGTTAAAAGGGCTGGTGTAGGCAGTTGTAGCTCGATTACGGGGCTTCAATCTGCTACTCCCCAAATTTCACTGGAGGATGTCTCTAAGGTTTCAGTATGTTCAACTCTAGACTTGAGAGAGATGTATGCCCTCTTTTAGGTGTAGGAAAATGGGCGACGAACTTAGCCCCTGAAAATAATTTTCCAGTGTAATGAAACAGACCCGAATTCTGTAGGTGACCTAGAATCTTTGCAAACCATGTTGTATATGCTCCAATCTGTATAATCTCCAAATCTCACTGGAGATCGCCTCCAAGTTCTCAGTGTGTTTAACACTAGACCTGATAGGGATTTGACCGTTCGCCGTAGGTCTCGTATTATTTATAGCGTATCATCTACCCGGCTTCTTATCAGTGTAATTAGTCAAGTCGGTAAGGTTTATTAAGTCAAGTAGTTACGTAAGGGTGCTTAGATGAGGGTTAGTAGGTATTTATTAAGTCAGGTAATGGGGTATTTTAGATCTCCATTGAAATAGTAGTCATTTTGTGTGTTTGTAGAGCCTCGGTCCGAAGGGTACCGAGTTCGATTCCCAGGGTTCCCCTTTCACTTTTTTAGTACATACTGTACAATTAATATCAACCGAGGTTGCGGCATTTCCTTTGAGCCAGCTGGATGTCTGCACGTTCGAAGAGGGCGTAAAGCTGTCGGTACTGTGTCTCTGCGATGTTGGGCACGTTAACGATCCCTACCTTCCTTCTATAAAGGCTTGGGTTTGGCAACATTTCCAGGATAGTGAGATGAAACTGCTCCCTGACATCGGTGAATGGCCATGGTCGCGGAAACAGACCGACGTTAAAGAAACAGAATACATAACCACATGTGTGTTTGTAATGAGGATATAATAAGTTTTCTATTAATCGAAAGTGGAAGACCATCATTTTTCATAATTAAACAGTCGGGACGATTTTCTATCTCGAATTTTCGGTTTTGAAGTTGTAGACCGGGGCTATTGTTTTGGCATTGCTAAAGCCTATTTTGTGTCTTGTCTAAATATGATATATGTATGTACAAAGAATCTCGTACTCTCCACGGGATTCCTATCTTTGGGAGTCCTTATTAGACTTGATAGTTTTTGCTTTGTTGTGAATATAGTTTTGATATTATGGGTTTTAAAAATTTAGCACATTTTGTCGGTTACACAGTCCATGTATGATCAGAAGGCTTTATGCAGATACGAGGGCTCTGTTCTTGTTGTGGACTAGTCGCTGATTTTTAGAGTTCTTTTCCTTTCATAATCCTTTAACTCCTTGAAAATTGCTGCAAAGTAGGAGCCGAATGTCAAGTTTTAACAAACTATAGAAGAGGTGAACTTAGAACAAAGTATATCTTACAATAATGACCGCAGAAGCCTTTCTTAATATATATGTATATATAAAGTCATTGAATATGGGTGCTAGGGGCTCTGATACAAATTTGAAAAAAATAATCGAAATATTGAAGGTCGTTATTTCCGTATAAGCAAATTGTTTATGAAAACATCTTTGTTACTTAACGCTTCTGGCGGTGCGAGGTTAGGTGAATTATCTTGGCAAAAATTTGATTGGAAAACTGATAAGTACAAAACATGCACTATCGGATAAGCAAAGTACTCTCTCTATCTAGCTTTAAGTGAACCGGCAAGGACATGGACATTGATTAGCAAATAAAAATAGGAATCACTGCTGAAGTAACTACACCCAAAGATTCCACCCAAGAAACTCTATATGCACTCTTTTCAAACCTAATAGAATTCTATAAAGAATGAAGTGACCGATACCCAACTTTCTGTGAAGGAAGTAACTTGCGATTTTCGTTTTAGTGTATTTTCGTAGAAAAAATTCACTAAGGGGAGATCCAGACTTTTGAATTTTGAAAAAAATTTTGCAAATGAGCGCGAACTAGGACCCATATCCGTGGTCAGTTTCAATTTTTATATGTTTATATATATATATATATATATATATATATATATATATATATATATATATATATATATATATATATATATATATATATATATATATATATATATATATATGTATGTATCACACCGATAACTTAAAAAATAATGGGCCGATTTGATAACATTTGGTACATACCTTCCTTTTGTAAATAGCTTGGATAAGTTCGTTAGTGAGGAAAATCGGGCGAGATTTTCCGGGAAAATTTTGAGTTTTCATTCGAAAAAATTTTATATCTCCGGAATTAACAAAGTAAGGGCAACCAAATTCAGCACGCGGGTTCATATCATCATAGGTAAGCTACGTACAAAAATTTAGCTCTGTAGGTTTAAGGACAAAAAAGTTACAGGCATTTAAAGTAAAATAAATTTGGCTTTTCCTTAAAACGTCAAAGTCGCGATTTAAAATGTCAAAATTGGTAATATTAAGGCAATGAACCTGAAATTAATATGAGCTATGGAACGAAAATGTCTCAAGAAGAATGTTTTACAAAGCCTGAGCTCTTAGTGTCAATCGTCATTGTCCTTCATTTTACTAAAATGTTCCCAGAAAATTCATTTAAAATAGACCCGTTCTCTGATGCTTTGGCAGTAGTGTTGGCTATAGAGTTTATCGTTTAATGGTATATCATTGTTGTCAAATTTTCGTAAAAATCTTTAAAGCTCAATATATTCGTTATTATGCAAGTTACGAAAAAAATGGTATACATTAATTATAGGATGTATTGAGCTACATATTAAAAAAATATTTCCACAATTACAGGGTGGCCCATAAGTCGTTGGTGATTCAAATTTTCTTTTTTTTTAATCGAACACGCCCTACGTTATCGAATTTTTGCATTTTCCATCGAAATATAACACATCTTTGTAAGAAAAGAAATTCGGGACGCAGCAAGTGCGTTATGGTAGCGAATTTTCATTAAATGCTTTAAATTTGAATAGCTTAATTTGCTATTAACCTATAAGGTTGACCAGGAAACCAGTTTTTTCGGGAACCATTTAAATTTACTTTCGGAAATTTTTGTACATTTTCAAACAATAAAGTTATTTTGATGAAACATGGCACATTGTTTCTACCATATAGATTGATGCCTGCTTTCTTAAAAAACATGTTTGCTATTAAAAACATTTTTATGAAAATTCACTACCATAACGCACTAGCTGCGTCCAGAAGTTTTAGCATATTCAGTTAGTTAGTTAGTGCTAAAAATGCTTTAGGACTGTTTGTGTACATTTCAGTATTGCATTTAACTCAAATTCGTTTTAAGACTAAGAAGATAGAGAATTCTCTCTTGCGAGCTGTTTTCGAATCGAAAAGTATTTACTTCGCAAGTGCAGAAAATGCAGAACATATAATATTCTCCAGAACGTAAAATCATCTAGCGAGTTCTGCAAACAAAAGCAGAATGATCCGTTTAGTAGTTTCTGTAGTGTTGTTTTACAATTCTTGGCGCATACAACTTTACCGCATCTCCCGTATGCCAAAGAAAGTTTTAATGAAAGTTTGTTGTATCTTCCTTGGTTATGAAACGGAAAATAAGTACTTATGGAAATATTCAATGGAAAAATTAATTCACATTAGCTTGATAAAATGAACCTACTTTAAAACCTGCACAGATAAGTAATTTTGTACAATTATCACAGTCTAAAGGCGAAGTCGCGTTGTTGTAGCAATCGTGACTCTCCGCCTCTAGCAGCTGTGTAGAATTTAATGTATATTCCGCAGTTCGCTATTTGTGCAAGGTTTTCCAGAAGTGTTGGTCCTTGTACCTAAATCTGCCCTTCTCCTCTCACTTTTTTTGTCTTCCTATAATTGTACATTTTTTATGTCATTTTTAACGAACTTTTTGCAAAAAATAATCCTACTGATTATTTCCTTATCTTGTTGGCAACCTTCAAAATCTTTTTGTTATGGACACATATCGCTCTCTCTCTCTCTCTCTATATATATATATATATATATATATATATATATATATATATATATAACAAAATGGTGAGTAATTGGGACTCCAGGGATTTCGCAGTTTCTTGAGCGCTTCATCTTCTCTCTAAGCCAAGCAGGCATCAATCTGGTTACCAGTATAGCCTAGATAGTAGAAAGAATGTACCATATTTTATTAAGATTACTTATTGTTTGGAAATGTACAAAAAATGTCCAAAAATAAACTAAAATATTTCCGAGAAAACTGGTTACCTAGCCAACAAACCTTAGGTAATTAGCAAATTGAGTTATTGAAATTTAAAGGATTCAATCAAGATTCTCTACCAAAATGCACTTAGGTACTGCGCCTCCATTTTTTTTTCTTACAAAGATGCATCATATTTTGTTTGTTTATTATTTTTATCTTCTCATATTTTTTATTTGTTTGTATACCTTTCCCCATTTGTTACACTCCTCTATTAACTGTAATATTTCTAACAAAATCCACAGGCATCTTCGGTGGTCCAGTGGTAAGACCGTGCCCTGACACCAAGGGTCCTGGGCACGATTCCAATAAAGCATCATTTCACCTTTTCAGTACATACTGTAAACTTCGTGGTTGTTACATTGCGCTTGCGCAAGTCGAAAGTCTACACGTTTCGTTCTTTGGGGGGGGCTAATGCTGTTGGTTCCGTGTTTCATGCGAGGTTGGGCACGTTAAATATCCCTAACCCACTTATAGAAAAAAGAGGGTTCGGCAAAATTTCAAGCATAGTGAACTGCAACTGCTCAATGGCGTCGGTAGTTCGCCATAGGCGCGGAAATGGTATGGAATTATTTATTCCACGTACACAGAAAACCCCTTCAGCCGCTCAAAAGCACTGGTTCACTAAATCTTGTAACAAATCCAGACTTGAAAAGGTCAAAGCTCACCAAACGCTTCTACACAATCCTAGTCAAGAAAACCGCCAAGCATTTAACGACGCAAGAAACCGCTATGTCCGCATTCTTTCTGAGGCAAAAAACTATTTTAATAACCACATCAAAAACAAAGCCCTCTTAAGCTCCAAGGGCAGCAAACCCTTCTGCACTCTTGCTAAATCTACTGGGAATAATTTCTGCAAGAGCACGTTCCCACCTCTTGTCTCAGGGGATGAAATTGTTTCTACCGCCCTGGGCAAGGCTGAACTTTTGCCTAGTTGTTCGCCGGCAATTCTACTCTTAACCCACCTCCAAATGTTCAACCACTAACAGTCCACAATGTTGCGCTTAAAATGACTAATATCATTTTCAAAACTAAAAAGGTACGAAAGATGCTCTTTTCTCTTAATACCAGGAAAGCTTCTGGCCTTGACGAGATCCCAGCAATTGTTCTCAAAAAATGCGCACCAGAACATGCTCCTGTTCTGACTCGTCTGTTTCAGACATCTTACAATAGAGGCATATTCCCTAGTAACTGGAAAACTGCTCGAGTACAACCCGTCCCCAAGAAAGGATCCAAAGCGCTTCCTAGCAACTACATGCCTATTTCTCTCCTTTCTGTCATCTCTAAAGTGATGGAAAAGTATATAAACACCGAATTACTAAAATTGATTGAGAAACACAGTCTAATCCACGACAGGCAGTATAGATTCCGTCAGCGCAGATCAACTGCCGACCTCCTTTCCTTTGTCACCCATTCTTAGAACAAGTCTATGTAACTACACGGTGAATCCCAGATTGTCGCTCGAGACATATCCAAAGCCTTCGACCAGGTCTGCTAAATAAACTTCCGACCTATGGCCTACCACCAAAACTCTGTACCTGGACAGTAAACTTCCTCTCCAACCTTAGCATTTCTGTTGTTGCGGATGGCCATTCCTCTAAACTATATCCAATTAATGCAGGAGTTCTTCAAGGTTCAGCTTTAGCCCCTACTTTGTTTCTTCTCAACATGAATGACCTCTTCTCTAGCACATCCAACCCAGTTCACAGTTACGCGAACGACAGCACCATCCACTCAAATATACAATATTCTAATCATGTCTCTTTAGTCCAACTAGATGATGATGGCAGACACATGGAGGGTTCTGTCTCCGTGGATAACCAAAAAGTATTAGACTGGGGAAGTAGAAATCTTGTACAATTCAACCCCACCAAATCTCCATCTTGCTTTTTTTCACATAAGAGATACACCAGCCCTAGATCCGTCACAATAAAGAACCAAGTTATTCAAAGTAATGGGTCCTTTTCACTTGTTGGCATTTCTGTGGATCGAAATCTCAATTGGCACCAACATGTCACATCAATTGCAGACGCGGCTGCTAAGAAATTAGGTTTTCTACTCCGGGCTCGCAAATACTTTTCACCAGCTAATCTCTATACCATATATACTTCACAAATAAGGCCAAACCTCGAATACTGCTCCCACATCTGGGGTGCTGCTGCCGCTTCTACACTTGCTATCCTGGACTCCATTCAGAAGAGAGCTATACGTCTCATTGGTGACCCTACGCTCACTTAAAGGCTGCCATCCATTGCCCACCGACGTGCTGTTGGTGACTTCTCTCTCTATTTTATAGATATCTGCACGGGCAGTGCTCAGAGGAGCTTTCTTCCATAGTTCCTCCACCTGCTGCCCCCAACAGATCTACCAGGGGAACAGAGCGAATGCACCCTTTTAGTGTCCAGGTCACCAGACATAGAACATCTTGTTATGCCCGCTGTTTTGTCCCGAGGACTTCCAAGTTGTGGAATTCCTTGCCGGCGCATGTTTTTCTTTCTCCTCCGAACCTACAAATTTTCAAGTCCAGAATTAACAAGTTGCCTCTTTGCTCCTTGTCGACACCCACGGTACGATAGTATTTAGGCTGTAAGCCCTCGTGATGTGTTGTTGAAATAAAAACAAAAAGGGGCGCTCATCTGAAGACAGTTTTTCAAAATTCAAAAGTCGAGATCTCCGCATTAGTGATTTTTTTTGCTGTGGTATTGGTTCAACTGGGTACAGTCCCTTTGTTAACTGAGATACCTGGGATAATGTTATCCCATGTGAGATATTCTAAAAGCGCTGTAGGCTAAGTTTGTAATAATAAGAACAATATACTTAGAAAGGTTTTAGGTTTTACTGAAACCAGTTGTTTTTAATTCGATTACTGTTTTAATAAACTCAACAAAAAATATTGCTAACTGTAAAGTACAGTTATTTATTGCTGATTCTAAATTTGGCAAATGAAATGATGTGATCCTCTTCTTTTATCGACCAGTAATTACTAATATGTAGCCGCTACACGAATATAGCCGAATGTCGTGGATAGCAAATTATATGTTATGTAATTTACTATATAACACATAATTATAGTTGTGCAAGGTCTGTCTAATACTAATTTTGGATCTTCCTCCGCGATTGGTGTTTCACCTCAGGTAAAACGGTTTCTGTGGAAGTGATTTAAAAACGATGAGAAAGGGAAGTGTGTTGACGATTTGACAAGCTTCCTTTGCCTAAACGAAAAGAGCTACCAACGTTATTAAGAATTTAGAAAAAAAATAATAACTAGCAAATTTTATTTAAAGAATTCGCTAACAGAGAGGTGTCGATGGTATTGTACACACACACACACACACAGATATATATATATATATATATATATATATATATATATATATATATATATATATATATATATATATATATATATATATATATCCAGCGTGTGCCATTAGAAACTCTATATGCCATTTTCTTCAAAACTAAATGGGATTTTTGAAAATTGTTCAAGGTGTTAGATTGGAGACGCGAAGGGCTTGCATCTTGCGAAAAAAAATACATTTATATTGTCACACATGTAGATGGCACTGTTGTGCAAAGAAACTTTTCGATCCCTAGATGATTGAAATAAGTTGCGTTTGATAATTAAATGCTTATAACTTTTTGTCGTAACATAGAGTTATAGATTGTGGTATATAGTTTAGTTTTTATAACGTAAGCCTATATGCACCAAATTTTCTTTCTTTATTGGCTTTGTTATTTTCTTGAATAGAATTTTTTCCAAATACATGCATGTGATACATGCATATATACAGGGTGACTGGTAAGTGGTTGCATTTCTATGAGACAGTGATAGTACATCTCTTTTGCAACTTAATGAACCATATATCGCAGCTATCTTATTCATTTACGGTTTATGTAATGGAAATGCGGCTGAAGCTCAATGTGAATATGTACGACGCTTTCCAGATAGGCGCGTACCTCATTCCACAGTGTTTGGAAAAACGTACAGACGGATTCATGAAACTGGCTCAGTTAATGAAATTCGTCGTGAAGTTTCAACCTCGAGGCTCAATTATACTGGTATATGAGGAAATGTATGGTCAGTTATGTATCCGGAAGGAAAGCACCCTTACCATTACAAGCCAGTTCAAGGACTGCAGCTAGGTGATCCAACAAGAAGGCTCCAATTGTGCCATTTCATGTTGAACGCTGATAATGAAAATGGAAATTTCCTGTCTAGAATTCTGTGAAACGACAAGTCAAAATTCACTTAAGAAGGAATATTCAATTGTCATAATTATCATTATTGGTCTATGGAGAACTCCAGATTAACTAAGGTAACAAGTTATCAAAGACGATTGGTGTGATTGGTAACAATCTGGTAGATCCCCATTTCTTTCCAGACAACTTAAGACTGAAGACTATGATAATTTCTTATCACATGATCTTATGGAGTTACTGGATAACCTACCACTATCAAACAGATGCGATATGATTTTCCAGCAAGACGGGTGTCCGGAACACTATTGTCGTAACGTGAGGGCGCTATTAGATCGCTGGTTTCTAAACAAGTGGATTGGGAGGGGAGGACCAATACTGTGGCCACCAAGGAGTCCAGATTTAACTCTAACAGATTTCTATGTATGGGGTCATATGAAACAAATCGCTTACGGAGTGGAGACTCATACGCGAGAGCAACTGATTTACAGAATTCAGCAAGCAGCAGGACCATTCAAAAGCAAATTTTCTAATAGGATTACTAAAACAGAAATTTGCAAACGAGCTCGTGCGCATATAAGAAATGGAGGTAACCATTTTGAGAATAGTTTGTGAGACTTTTTTAGTTAAGTTGAGTTAAGTTCTTTACAGTGTTTGTAGAAATGTTTTGTTATTAAATTTTCAAAATAAACGTCTTAGAAATGTTAAATTAATTTGAATTTTTTCACGATACTGATAATTTTTGCCCTCACATTTCTTTACTATTATCCTGTTCAACATAGTAATGATTGCACAGCGTGAGTTAATGTCTTCACCATCTAAAAGACAAAAAAAATTGAGAAAGTGCTTACCACTTCTTCTAAAATTTGAATATTTGTACAACACATTATGAATTTTCAAAAAATCGTTAAGAGTCAAATAACTCGAGAACCAGAGGATAAAATGGTTTATTATGTTGCAAAAGAGATGTACTATCACTGTTTCAAAGCACATATACATATATATATATATATATATATATATATATATATATATATATATATATATATATATATATATAAGGGTTGATGCTCATTTGAAGAAATTTATTCAAAATTCAAAAGGCAGGATCTCCGCAGACTTTTTCTAAACCTTCTTTAAAATATGCATAAAATCACTAATTAATGCAGAGAGCATTTGTGGTTTGGTGGTAAGAACGTGAGCCTATGTACCGAAGGGTATTGGGTTCGATTCTCAGGGTTCTCCTTTCACTATTTCAATCCACACTGTCAAATTAACATCAACCAAGGTTCTGGCATTGTTTTTTAGCAAGTAGAATGTCTGCACGTTCCGCCCTTCGGGGGGGGGTGGGGGGTGGTGTCATCGTAAATCCGTTAGTTCCGTGTCCAAACGATGTTGGGCACGTTTAAGATCCCTCCTGACAGAAAGGCAGCAGCCCGGCAAAATTTCCAGGATATTGAGGTGAAAATGCTCCCTGGCGTCGGTGATTGGCAAAAGGTCGACGTTAAAAAAGCAAAAACACACACACAATTAATACAACCTTTTCGTAGATGTTTTTAAACATTTACCAAAAACCTTAAAATCAATCAGTTTCAAGTTAATTGTCATAAGTAACCTAATCACCTCAGAGAGCACTCTTCAATCACACTGTTATTAAAGAAACCAAGAATGGACTGAAGAGACTTTGACAAATCTACATAAAAACCCAATTATTCGCTTATCGAAGATTTCTAACGATCCCTCCTCCGCCAGAGGAATTGCAAACAAAAACGAAGCTTTCCGTGTTTAAATTGTTTACAAGTTAAATAGTTTTTCACTAATTCATCATCGCTTCAATCTCTGCAAGGGATTGTTAAATAAATTATCAATAAAACGCAACTTCTGGAAGATTGTTACTTATAAATAGCTATAGCTTGTCATGTCTTATGTAGCTTAACGTGACTACTAACATTTAATTCAAGTACCTAATAAATGTAATTTGATTCATGAAATCTGATTGTTGACTTTCCTTGTAATATAAGATCATATCACTTCCTGATTCCCAGCGATGCGAGCAAAAAGAAGCTCCTATTTAACGTACCTACTACTACTTTCACTTTATTGCATAGCACGTTTGTATCAACGCTTAATGTCAATCTTCTTTACCAAAGTTCGTGAAGGTTATTTACGTCATAATTTAGTTAGAAGTATTTACCTTTATTATTAACATAATAATGTTATTTTTATTTCGCAAATCCTTTTCGGGAAAAACTGCTAACAGGAAGATCTTGACTTTCACATTTCAACAAATTTTCATAAAGAAAATTTCGCCAACGACTTTCGAAAAATTTCCTAGAAAGAGCGCGAGCAGAACTTTTGGAACCCATACTCGAGGTTGATACACGTGAGTATGTGCGCTGTAACAAGGTGAATTAATACACCTCGATACAATG
This sequence comes from Tillus elongatus, assembly GCA_964006375.1. NCBI lineage: Eukaryota > Metazoa > Arthropoda > Insecta > Coleoptera > Cleridae > Tillus > Tillus elongatus. The sequence goes on from OZ023262.1 coordinate 277,996,756, forward strand.
TAATTAGTAGTAGCAGTGGTGGGGAGGCCAACGCCAAGCAAGTGGGCCACAATGGGCCCTTTTTGCCAACCCCAGCAACCATGCTCTACTCTTCCTCGGTTTCGTCGCCAAACCGCCTCAACCCCGAGATGAAGGCCGTGACGGTCTTCAATTGGACGGTACTTACCTGATTCCTCTGCAGATTCCTCGATCCGAACAATTCTGCTCGAAGGCTCCCAAAAGCTTCGCATTCACACAGGTAGTGGTAGGACGTTGCTTCATCCTCGCCGCATTCCTGGCAAATGGGATCCCTCTCTACGCCTATCAATGTGAGGTGTCTTCTAAGGGCGCAGTGGCTTGTCAGCACCCCAAGGATGCGGCGAAGCGTAGGTCGACTCCTTCCGAGCAGCCAGACAGCTTTATCTCTGTCCGGCCCCTCCACGAAGTCCCTCGCCTGCCTGCAGCCACCAACCAACCCCCAGTGCATCTCCATTGCTTCCTCGGTCCATCTAAGGCGACAGAGACTGTCTTCCTACTTATGCCTATCGCAGGCTCCGGGCCACAGAACGGCCGCCGGGAACCGAGTCTTGCGAGATTATTCGCCACCTCATTCCCCGCTACGCCACAGTGTCCCGGAGCACACACCACAATGTAATTAAACATATGTGCACCAAATAAATTCATAAATATTAATTTACTTCATACAATTTAATTTAAAGAACAAACACACGATACCGAGAAAAAGTGGTTTCAGATAAATCAAGATACGTATTAATCAGGTGGTAAGGTCCTATCATCGGCTATCTACATTTTATCACCGACGAACGCATATAAGAGGAGGCCGAGAATTCAAGGAAAAGGAGTTCGCTTCTAGCATTCACCGATACATCGACATAGCCATTAAGCAGCAGTCCACGGTCCAGCCGAATGTCTTCAGCCTTAGGTTAGTTTGTCCCGATATTATACTACCGTGTGGTAAAAGATTTGAAGGCTGTTACAACAGATGTTGGCTCCTGGTTGTAATAGCATGGTACGATCTCGCTTGGTCTAAAACGCCTGCCCCAGTTGTTGATTCCTGGGCGTAAGCGTCTAAGATCAAACCACACTGCCGCCCATTTTCCTCTCCCTGTATTGACCGACCAGGGTACCTATGAGCGGCGCTCATGCCCGACGTAACCCGCTAGTCTGGCAAAGAAGCCAAAGTTGTTTAGTATCTGATGCTAAGTCTGCGTGCTAAACAAGAGAAGCTCATTCCACGTGACCCCCTTCGCCCTCCCCCACACACAAAAAGGAAACGAAAAGCTCACCGTCGGCTGGCTAGGCTGTAACCTGAGAACTCTAAAAAGGAGTCCTGCCTGGAAGGAATATCCCAGTTCCGTTTCGCAGTAGAAAGAAGCGACCAGGCATTATATTTCGATTTATATCAAATGTGAATAATGTATACACAGTGTGAAACACACTTATTGAATGAAATTCATTATTCAGCAAATAATAATTTTTGTGGAAAACGCTGAGACACGTGAAGTTTAATTTTTCGAACATTATCTTATAATCATAGTTAAAAATGAAACTCCCACCATTTTACCCCACCACTTTATCCTATTTTTTTAAAGCGCAACTCTACATTTTTTCATCACAATTCGATGGATCACATTTTTCTGAATGTGGAGATACCCCATATGTATGGTATAATATTACAGTTTTCAATACAGGCTGGAAATTTAATACCGGAATATTAAAACTAAACAGTTTACCCTGAAATTCAAATTTCGAAAATAAACTTAATAAAAAAGTCCCTTTCTTATAATAAATGTTCAAAATGTTCTCTATTCACTTGTACACAACGAAATAATTTGCTCTGGACTTCTTTCCTAACTCTGTTCAACACGTCAGGCGTTACGTTCCTAATTTCTGTTGTTATTTTCATTTTTAAATCATCTAAATCAGCAGGTTGCTTTTTATGCACTCTGTTTTTAAGGTATCCCCATAAAAATAAATCCAGAGGGGTAAGATCTGGTGATCAAGCGGGCCATTCTACCGAACCTATTCGTCCAATCCATCTTTGTGGAAAGACTTCGTGTAAATATTCTCGTACTTGAAGAGTAAAGTGGGGCGGTGCACCGTCTTGTTGAAACTTTCATTGGAAATATTAGATTCCATTACATTTGGATACAATTGTGCTAACACTGGGACAACCTGTCATTTCCGAGTTGTCGGACCGTGAATGACATTGCGTTGCTTCGTTATTGCCCAAAAATTACCGCACAATGTGTGAATCGCGAGCATAACTGTTTACTGCATAGCCTTGTCAAAGTGCTCCCCAAGTCCCAGTTTTTTTTATTTTTCTGGAAGACTCTTAGGAACCACCTCAGTTGACAACATGACTATTGGAATCACTCCGACACTATCTCCCGTTCGCTGCCTCTTTACTTGCAGCTCGAGGTCTCTGTACTTGACGATCTTCTTGACTCTAAATTATTCGTATTTGGTCTCTGGTCTGTAAGCAAGGCCCAAATCGTCATATACCCTGTATCCGCAGTTTTCTAGAACAGGCTCAGAAATGTATAGTAATAGGACCTTACTAAAAACTAAAAATACCATTTTCAGAGCCAGTTTTGTGTGTGTGCGTTGTGTTTTGTTTCTTTAACGTCGGTCTGTTTCCGCGATTATGGCCAATCACCGACGCCAGTGAGCAGTTTTACCTCACTACCATAGAAATTTTGCCGAATCCCTGCTTTTGTGTAAGAAGTATACGGATCTTTGGTAAACATATTTCAAATGGTGATAACTCAATTTCCCATTAAACTAGAGTCTTCATCTTTGGTACGTAGCAAAACCTATATAAAACCAGTGTGCGTATTGAATTTAAAAAATAACCCGCTTCACAAGCAACTACAAATTTGTTTCAAGAAACCTTTTTATGTCATTTGGTTTGCAGAAACTGGTTCGATTGAGTTAACTAAAACGGGCCATCCAAGCTGCTAATACGGAAAAATACCTGAATACCTGTCACGTTTATAATTAATAAAGGTACATTCCTTTTGTAAATAAAAAATAAATTTTCAATAAATTTGCAGATTAGCAGACGGAGGCTTTTTAGAAAAACATAAACATGCTTGGAACCCCTTCTGGATGCACAAACCACAAGAGAAATTTCTTGAAAACACATCCCAAGAAAGTTACGGGACCAGGAGTTAATAGTGGTGCTGGGCGGGGAAGAAGATTAAAAGGAAATGTGAGCGGAAAGTGCGAAAAAGCCAGCGAATTTAAACCTCTATAAGCTGCCTTTATCCCATTTTGTAGCTAGACCTCCTTAAAATCCTGTTTACCTCGCCCACAAACCCTATTCACCGCAGGTCCCCTAACTTTCTTGCGGGTTGTTTCTTGTTAACATTGTTCTTGTTTATGCATTGAGGGTGGTTGTAGGCATGCAGAAGGGGGAGCAGAAGCCCCGCGACAAAGCAGCAAACAAAGATTTTCAATTTATGTTTAAATTGTTGCCCCATTTCATTTGTTTAAAATATTTTTTCAAAAATGAATTTGAGGTTGCCTTGTTTGTCAGTCTTACATAGATAGCTACTATTTTCCCATTTTCAAAAAGTATTGATACAGCAACAGTAAATAAGTTATGGGTCTGGGTGCAGCAAGTACGTTATGGTAAAGAATTTTCGTTAAAATATTTCAAATCCGATACCTCAATTTCCCATTAAGCTCGAATCTTTAATCTTGATCCATAGTAGAACCTATGTAAACGCAGCGTGGCTGCTAAATTATAGAAAAATAACATAATGAGCTTCGCGGATAGCAGATACAAATTGGTTTTAGAAAACCTTTTTTGTTGTTTTGTCTGCAAAATCTAGTTCGATTGGGTTGACTAAAAACAAAACCATCCAAACAATGAATAGGGAAAAATACCTGCTATATTTATAATTGGGCAAGTTCATTCCCTTTGTAAATAATTAATGTTTTCTGGAAAATTTTTGTCACTTTATTGAAATTTGGAACAATTTTTTTTAACAGACTTGCAGTACTTACATATATCTCTACCAAATTATAATGTTCTAGCTCCATAGAAAATAGAAATTTCTTCAAGTAATCGCTAACTGGGACCTATAAAACCGATTTTCAAGGTCCATTTAAATTTAAATACCTTACTAATCATGTAAAATTCTTATAAATATTTACTACTATAATGCAATTGCTGCGTCCCGAACATTTTTTATCTAACAAAATAAATTTTAAAAAGTCTCCCTCTTCAGGCAATAAATCGATAAACGGGCAAACCATATATCCAGTTGAAAAAGACGTAACAAGTGGTTTGTGGTAGCGCATTTCCCTCAACAATTCGTTCAAATGGAATAAATCATTTTCTGTCAAATTGTCATCAAAAATAATAAAGGTAGATAACTTGGTATATGAGTAGACTATATAGAGACTATAGCACGTCCCAAATTTCGAGCTCAATTCTTTATGGAGAACGGAATTCTGGACATATAAAAGAGTTCGGGACGCAGCAAGTGCGTTTTGGTAGTGAATTTTTATTAAATGCTTCAAATTTAACTAACTCCATTTTATATAAACTTACAACGTCGAATTTCGGTATGTGGTAAGGCCTCTCCTGACGCAACACATCTTCCAAATTTCATAAAAATAACTTTGAATCTTTCGGGGAAAAAATTTTTTTGTAACGAAAATTCAAAATTTGAATAACTCAATTTTCTAAAAACTCAGAAAGTTGAAATTTGGTACGCGATAAGGTATTTTCCAAGGAAATATATCCGTCAAATTTTATTAAAATAGCTTTGTAATTTTTGGGGAAAACATTTTTTTCTGAAAGAAAACTCAAAATTTTCCCAGAAAACCTTGTCCAATTTTCCTGGTTAACGAACTTTTCCAAGCCATTGACAGAAGAAAGGCACCTGCGGAGTTTCATCGAAATCGGTTAATTGTTTTTTGAGTTATCGGTTGGATATATATATATATATATATATATATATATATATATATATATATATATATATATATATATATATATATATATATATATATATATATATATATATATATGAACATATAAAAATTGAAACTGACCTCGGAAATGGGTTCTAGGGGTCCTACTTCGCGCTCATTTGAAAAAAGTCTGGTCGCAGCAAGTGCGTTATGGCAGTGATTTTTTATAAAAATGCTTTGAATAGCAAATATGTCTTTTTAATGCAAACATATTTCGATAAAAAATGCAATATAATAAGGCTGTTCAAAAAAAAATGTAGGGATCACCAACGACTTATGGGCCAGCCTGTGATTATCAAAATAATTTTATAAGATGCAGCTCAAGACACCCTATAATTAACTCATACATTTTTTTTCGTCTCTTGTATAATAATAATTATATTGAGCTTTACCGTAGAAATGCGTCACCCTGTATATATGTAAACAGATCAAAACTGAACGTAAATGGATTCCAGGGGACCTAGTTTGCGCTCATTTGAAGAAATCTTTTTAAAATTCTAAAGTCGCGGTCTCCTCTTGACGAATTTTTTCTACGAAAATTAGCTTAAAATTATGGTCCGTTAAACCATAAACTACCGCCAAAGCATCAGAGAGAAAATAACTAACCTGTTGCATATCAGCCATTTTTGTAAAACTTCGATCCTTTATATGTGTTGATAAAACATAACAAACACTGTTTAGTCCACCCACTAACATTAATAAAATCATAAAGGAATAATTTGCACCTGTATATAAAAATTACCAAATAACACAAATAATGTGTCAACTGAAACAGATAAAACAATCTAATAACATACGATAAACGTCAGTTACAACGTGTAACAGACCTGCGCAATAATATCAAATGTTCCGTTGCCAGGCAACGCTCAGACATATTAGATCTCATATAAGCCAGGTTTGCCATTGTCAACGAAACGCGGTGATATTAAAAATAAATGTTTCAAATTTAATAGCTCAATTTTCTGTAAACCTAGAAAGCTGGATTTTGGTACATATTTAGGCCTTTCCCAAAACAATATGTTCACCAAATTTCATCGAAGTAGCTTTGTAATTTTCGGAGAAAGCATATTTTTTTGAAAGAAAACTCCAAATTTTCCCGGAAAACCTTGTCCAATTTTCCTGGTTAACGAACTTTTCCAAGCCATTGACAGAAGAAAGGCACCTGCGGAGTTTCATCGAAATCGGTTAATTATTTTTTGAGTTATCGGTTGGATATATATATATATATATATATATATATATATATATATATATATATATATATATATATATATATATATATATATATATATATATATATATATATATATATATGAACATATAAAAATCGAACCTGACCCCGGATATGGGTTCTAGATCCCCAAATTCGCGCTCATTTGAAAAAATGTTTGCAACGTCTCACCATCGATACCTCTCTATTAGTAGATCATTAAAATAAAAATTCACTAAAACAAAAGTAAGAGACTTTATCTGTGTTACATAGATTAAACTACAATTTTCTGATCCGTGGTGGCGTCTTGGATTGCAGTGAGACTTTTAGCGTGTAGGTTGTTGGTTGGAATTTTCATTGGGATCAGTATACAAAAAATTTTGAGAGTTTTATTCCATTCCATTTAGATGATATGATTATTTAGTGAATTTTCGAAGAAAAATACTAAATGATTTAAATTAACTTTGGTACAAAAAAGGTAAGAAACAATTAATTTGACAGGATTATCTGTTTCATTTTTATAATGTATAATTATTTGATAAATTGTTTTCACAAATGTATTTTAAGTATTTTTCGTATATATTTCTCTTTATTTCCACGGGTTTAAATTTCCTTGAAAAGTTAACTAATAACCTTTTCACATTTAATTTTTTTTCAATTTTAATTCTAGATTATATAATTTGATCTTTATGTATTTTATAGCAAATTTTCGTGCAAAAAACATTCCGTCAATTTTGGCAGATTTTTTTTCTTTTCGTGAAAATAGTTTTTGTAAAATTTATGTGAAATGTTAGTTATTAATAACTAATCTTTAATAGATTAGTGTAAACAAAAACGAATCGAAGTGTAAAAATTGTTTTTGAATTTTCGTGAAAGAAAACTTTTAAGCAAATTTTCGTAAAAAGATTTTAATGTAAATTTCGTGTAACATTAGATTTTTATTTTAAAAAAATTGACAATTATCGTAAAATAAATTGCTCGAAAAGTTTCATGTAAAAATCACTTTTTGGCATTTTTGTTAAAATGCTTTTTGTTAATAATTATTATATCTTGGCAGGTGTAGATTTTGCGTAAATTGCTGGAAAAATTCTTTGACAAGGAAATTCGGACCAATTTTTTCGGGAAAAATTTAAGTAGGTGTATTTTCAAAAAATGTTTGTACTTTTTCAAACAATAAAGTCATTTAGATTAAACATGGTACATGGTTTCTACTAGAAAGGTTATTCTATCTACCAAATTTGATGTTTTTAATTATTTTTTTAAACATATTGAACAGTAAAAACATTTTAATGAAATTTCGCTACCATAACGCACTTGCTGCGGCCACATTTTTTATTTTTTCTTCGACCCTATCTGTCATCGTATTCTTAATATTCAGCATCATATCGATGACTCATCTTAAATACCGCGAATCATGTCTCAATCAAAAAACCTCTCAGACAGAATCCTTTATTTACTCACCGAATACAAGTTTTCTGCTTATATTCGTTTTTTTTTTGAAGCAGTAATTTTTACCGAGGACATTATTTCACATGTGCCAGTGAATGCCTGAGCCGACCACTTAAGCCAGCTTAAGAAACGCCGCTACCTTTGCGCATTCAGGTGTCTCAACAACAGACACACACACAGATTACAATCTTCAATAGTCAAGGTTGACTCGATTCTATCCCACAAATGTCAAATTGTTTTTGCACCAAAGATGTAAAAAGACTATAATTGGCTCAGTAATGTCAAACAGAGTATTGTTTCTGCTGTGTTTTATTTGTACCTGTACCATAACATATACATAGAATGGAGTTAGGTACCGTGAATAATAGCAAATAACCTTGGGTAAAAATATCTTGTCGCTCTTAGGTAGAGTATTAAATAATTCAGGTTCTTGCTTTATTAAAGTGTATTTTGTAATTGGTTTCATGATTTGTATGCATGTAAGAACTTTGTCATCGACTGAATCATTCTATCGAACATCTTCACATATGTGATTCATTATTAACATTATTTTGCATGCAGAACTAATTTTTAATGCTAAATACAATGTAGATGTTATTTATAGAAAACTTGGTCCATTGGTACAGTTGGTATGTACTGTTTCAATAGATGTTGTTTCCTGTAAATAATTAGTTATTTAAAATTATAGCATCAAGGCTGTTTCTAGCTAATTGTGCATTAAGTATCTATACAGAGTGGTGCAAATGTAATAAGACACAGGCGCAGTTGGTATCAAAATGTTACAATTTGGCCCAACTGCCCTCAGTTCAAAACTCAAAATTTAAACACAGGATGTTAAGTGAAAACTTTGATTTCGATTTTCTTTGATATCAAGAAATGCATTTAAAATATGTTCCTAAAAATTAGTACCAATGAGATCTTATGTTTAAAAAAATTAATTTATTCCCAATCTAGCATTAGTGGAGAGAGGGAGGTGCTACCGGAGCTCTTCAAGTCCTTAAAATACGCACACCTTTTTGTTAGCGTCAAAGAAACTGCTGATTAGAAAATAGTAGTCTCTTTAAGTAAATTTCCGTTCAAAAAGCTCACGTACGAAAGAGGTCACAATGGTGAGACTTATGGTTGCAAATTAGGGCCCCTAGAACTTATACTTAATGCCAGTTAAAATGTTTGTATGTACGTATATATATATATATATATATATATATATATATATATATATATATATATATATATATATATATATATATATATATATATATATATATATACTCGTGGACCGTTGTTTTCGTTAAGAGTTGTGCTATATTTTACTGGGTCTAATTTCCTGGAAACTTCTTCATCAATAAACATAAATTAAAACAAGATCTGTGTGTTTGAGTCAACGTTTCGTTGCTCGTCATTGTCGCAAACACACAAATGTTATTATATTAATGAAGAAGTTTCCACGAAATGACACCCAGTTATTTATATATATATATATATATATATATATATATATATATATATATATATATATATATATATATATATATATATCTATATATATATATATATATATATATATATATATATATATATATATATATATATATATATATATATATATATATATTTACAGTGTGAAACAGCTAAATGAAATAAATTCAGTATCTCAATTATTGTGCACATTTATAAAAAAATCCCGAAACACGTCAACTTTAGATTAAAAACTGACCTCCTGCAACATGAAAACCTCATCCCTACATTCAGTACTCTTTGAGTAACAGTTGCAACCTCCAAATTTTAAATAGGAAGTAGGGGTTCGAAACACCTGGTTTTAAAGAGCTCTTAGCAACTGAAAAATGCTATGATTTAAAATTTATTGCAAAAAGTAATCTTAAAAAAGACATTCATCGCTACGACACACTAAAAAATTAATAGCTAATCGCGTTTCATTGTTGACACCAAAAAGTAAACAAAAACAATTTGGGTGTTCTTTTTAGATGATATCAATTAAAAAAGAGAATTATAATTATCAACGTTTTTCATAGTTGGTAATGTTAGTTTTATTTAAAACGCCATAGCAACTTGTTGGGTGATTGTAAACGCATGACAGTAAATACGTTTCGCCACTCAAATTGCTATCAAGAAAAGTTGGTTCGATTAAACGGTCTCCAAAAAATGCCAGTCCAGACATTCAATTTCTGTGGAGTTTGAGTGTATACTTCGTGAAAATTTCTTGGATTATTATCTGCCCAATAACGACAATTATTACGATTGAATGTAGAGTTTAATAAAAACGTACTCTCGTCTGAAAAACAGATATTGAACAGAAAGTTTCCGTTATCAGATATTTCGCACCCTGAGTGCAACAGTATCGTAAGTAACAAAAATCAATTTTTTGAGATAAGCGAGTTCTGCACTCAGAGAACATCAATTTTTACGGTGCCAAAGTATCGTAAATGTATTAGTAATATTGTTGTCATTGTGGCACTGTAACAATATGTATATTCATCATAATCCTTATGCAACACTGTCACATTAGGATATGCGTTAGTCTACAACTTGAGACAAGTGCGAATATGTTAGTGCAAGAGTATCGTAAGTACAACATGTGATAGTCTTGCATGCAGGGTTCGCTCCAGTTTCATTGTTTTTCCGCCATAACGCCACGTGCGTGAGATCTAAATCTCTTAAAAACTTTTACCTATAGACAAAAAATAAATATGAGTGACCGTACAAAACGCATAATGAGCTTACTTGGTGCACCAACATTGTCCAATTGTGCACCTGTGTTATCAGTTCGCAGCGTTCCAGACATTAAAGGTAAGTAAAACTAGTTTAAGGTTATGTTTTTATTACAGTAACACTTTCTTTTCTTCAAATGCATAGATATTGCAGAAAATGCGTGTACCGAACAGAATGTTGAAAATAATAGTAACAAAGGCTTCACTGAGTCTCCTAGTTTTGTTACTCTACAAAACATGCAAATTTATAGTGAGTCAGACGAAGACGAATTTTCTAACCATGACAATGAACCACACGATTACAATTACCACGAAAATGATATTTCGGACGTTATTAGTGACATTGAAGGAGAAAGCACGTCGAATCGCAGAGAAAATGAAGTTGGGCTACAGTACACCCCAAATTTGATAACAGATGGATACACATCAGAGGACATTCAATTCAATGTTGAGCAAACAGACAACACTACAGTAGAGAGCAATGAAGGCAAATTATCGGACAGAAGACAAAATAATGAACTAGAATATATCAGTCAGTTTCAAAAAGAAAACATAGTCCATGATAATGAAGAAAACTTGGGTAGCCACTCAGAGGTAGAAGAAATCCCACTGGAAATAAATGAGAATAAATCAAGAAAAAGGAAACTGTGCAAAGAGAAATGGTTGAGAAACATAAAGAAGCGACAACTGAATTTTGGAAAAGCACACACAAACAGCAGAGGTAACTGGTCAAACGGAAAAGAAATGAAGGAACCATGCAACGAAACGTGCAAATTTAAATGTACTACCCCTGTCAGCAACGAAGAACGTTGTAAGATTTTTGAAAATTACTGGAAAATGGGAGACATTCATCGTCAACGTGAATTTTTGCTACGAAGTTTGAAAAAAGTAGAGCCAACGTACCGTCGCCATAGTTTGTCTTCTACCCAAGACATCAGACAAAATAATTACAAATATTTTTTATGTGTCAATAAAAATGAAATCAGGGTTTGCAAAAAATATTTTTTAAACACTTTGTCTATCAGTGATCAAGTTATAAAAACACTTCTGAAAAAGGTAAACCAAGATGGCATACTGGAACAAGATCAAAGAGGTAAGCATGAAAATAGAAAAAATCGTGTTAGTGAGGAGATTAGGATTGGCATTAAACGTCACATTGAATCCATTCCTACCATTGAATCGCATTATCTTCGGGCTCAGACTACAAGAAAATATTTTGAAGGTAGTTTAAATTTGGCTACGCTGTACCGACTGTACACAGATAAATGCAATTCTGAAGGATCAACGCCAGCTCACTACTTTCAGTATGCAAGAATATTTAACTATGAATATAATATTGGAATTTTCACACCCAAAAAAGACCAATGCACTTTATGTGCTTCATATAAAAATTCGACTGTAGAAGAAAAAAACAAAATTCAAGAAACAATTGATAATCACATTCGAAATAAAGAAATGTGTCGTGCAGAAAAAGCTAAAGATGTAAGTGCTGCTTTAACAAACAAAGATTCAGTTTTAGTGGCTGTCTTTGACCTACAGGCAGTTTTACCCAGCCCATTGTCACTAGAATCTGACTTTTATTATGTAAGTAAGTTGTCTACCTTAAATTTTACCATGTATAATATTGCAGACAAGGAGGGATACTGTTACGTATTTAATGAAACTTTGGCCAAAAGAGGTGCCAATGAGATTGCCAGCTTTGTGTTACACTACCTGAAAACTTACTGCCAGGAAAAGAACGTTATCTTTTATTCTGATAATTGTGGGGGACAAAACAAGAACAAATTTCTGATGGCAATGTATTTATTTGCGATTGAAAAATACAGTATCAAGACTATAACTCACAAATATCTCATCTCAGGTCACACACAAAATGAAGGCGATAGTATGCACGCCACAATAGAGAGAGAAAAAAAAAAGATATTTGAAGACCAACAAAATAAACGTGCCTTCTCAATGGATACCCATAATAGCATTAGCTAAAAAAACGGGCAAACCCTACAAGGTTCATGTGGTTCAGCAAAAAGAAATTTTTGATTTCAAGCTATTATCGACTGAAATTGGAAATAATTACTGTGTGAATACACAGTACGAAAAGGTGAACTGGCCAGAGATAAAAGTTGTTCATGTTGATTCTTCGAAACCTAGATATTTTTTTTACAAGACTGACTATGCACAGGAGGACTACGACAAAGTCTTTATAAATCAAAAACAGAGACATTTAATCCGCGACATAGAAGACATTGAATTAAAAAAGGCCTATTCAAGGGCGCTGCCCATCTCAAAGAAAAAAAAAGAAGGTATTATTAATTTATGCAACAAAAATCTGGTGGATAAAGAATACCAACAATTTTATCGGGATTTACTGGTTACAAACAAAACTACCGAAGAATCGGATGACGAATGAGAAGTAGGACTTCTTATAATAGTATAGTAGCAGATTGTTGAGGACCTTTTATTTTAAATGGGATTGACGTTAGTTTTAGTTTTTTAGTATTGTTATTAATAAAAAAGTGTGCTTAAAATTTGCATGACTACATGCTTTAGATTTTTAAAATTTATTATGTACTTTGTTTTTTTATAAAATGTGTTCATCATTGGATTTCACAAGAAATATGAATAAATATTTTTTTAAGAGGAAAGTATTTTTACACCATAATAAAACTTTAAGTTAACTTGGCCAAATATTTTAATAATTTTTTTAATGTCAATAAATATTTTTGTATTGAATATTAACATCAAAAATGAGGACTCGCGCAGTAGTTGCGATAGTGTTACTCTGAGCCAGTTTGAAAACGAATGACAGTTAAGTGAATCATTAACAAAAGCAGTACATTTCTGTTCATGCAAGACTAACGTAAATAGCAAAAGTTTCTATAATATTAATAATTTTTTAATTGAAATATATGTATCTATATTAAACAAATTTTGTCCATTTTTAGAACATATTTTGAAAGCATTTACAATATTTATTTTCATAATGTTTAGCAGAACATTGAATTGAAAAGCGCTAGTACACAATTGGAATCTTTAACCGCAGTTTTCTCGAAACTATGGTTAATGCACTTGCGATACTGTTGCACTCAGGGTGCGATTTGTGCAGTCATAACTTCACAAAACTCCAGCCGCCGATCAAAATCATCTTCATTCAGTTGTTGTACAAGATGAATTTTATACGGATGAAATGTATGATGCTTCAATATTCGCTGAATAGTTTTTCTTTTTATGTTTGAAACAGTGGCCAATTTTCTCGTGCTCAAACTTGGGTCTGAAGCAATTTGCCCTACAACTTCAATCTCAGTAGTCTCATTTCTAACCAGAAAATTCACATTCAGGATCCCGTTTCTTGTTGGCTACTGAACCACTTTTTCGAAATTTTGCAACTAACTCCAAAATGTATTTTCTGTTAACATGTCTGTTCGGATTCTTTCACTAACCAAATTTGCTGTACGGTTGGCGCAGTCATCGTTTTTGAAAAAAGATTTATTATTTCAACTCTTTCGTCTACCGAATACACCATTTTGAAATTAATTTTCGGTAGTACTATCAAGTATCAAACCGACCGATAAACTGAGATAATGAACCGCATTTCTCTCATTCCGATAATAAATGTTCTGATAGTCAATTTTTTGTTTACAAACCAACAAAACATTGACTATCAACACATTTCTTATCGGAATGAGTGAAATGCGTTTTTGCATCTTCAACTGTGAATAATTTTTAAACCAGTTGATAGAACTTCCAAAAAAATTAGTGTGTTGAATTCAGAAAAGCAAGGGCTTTTAAATGATGTAACACTCGACCCATGTTCCCTATTTAAAATATAAGGGTTGTTAACACCACCCTTATGGGGTTGATGTGACAAGTTCAGTTTTATGTCAAAACATGCCCCCCTCCATATTAAAATTGAAGTGTTTCAGCGTTTCTTAAAAAAAAATTCTCTGGGCGCAAATCGGTCTGTTTCGTTTTCAATGCGCCACCCTATATAATAACTACTAATAGGCAAGTTGGCGGGATGTTTGGGACTTACAAAATTAAAATTTACATATCTGAGCTTATCTAATTATGTAATGTAACTAAAACTTTTTTTTAATCAAAAATATACACATATATGCATATATGCTCGTAATTTATACAAACGTAAGTAGATTTACCTTATTTAACTATAAGAGGAACCTCGGTGGTTCAGGGGTAAAAACGTGTGCCTCTGAACCGAAGGGTACTGGGTTCTATCCTAGGGTACTCCTTTCACTTTTTCAGTACAAACTGTAAGATTAACATCAACCGAGGTTCTGGCATTGTATTTGAGCAAGTTGAATGTCTGCACAATCCGCCCTTCAGAAGGGGCGTAAAGCCGTAGGTCCCGTGTCCATGCGATGTTAAAGATTCCTATCCTTCTTACAGAAAGGCTGGGGTTCGGCAAAATTTCCAGGATAGTGAGGTGAAACTGCTCCCTGGCGTCGGTGATTTACCATAGTCGCGGAAATAGGCCGACGTTAAATAAACAAAACACACACACATAAATATAGGAAAGACAAGGACACAATTCTTCAAGCCCAGGGGCCAAACAGGGCTACTTTTCGTAATGACAGTACGAGACGTGGCCGCTATAAGGAGGTGGGTTTGACACAAGGTGAAACATGAGGAATGCCTGTTGAAACTAACGTGATTTACAAGTCTCATGAGTTGTTATATCATAACTCTATCGACATTGAATCCTAGAAGTACAGACTAAATTATACTAAGCTAAACTACATCAAACTATGATAAAGCCTGATCCGGTGTGCTTTAATGTGTCAGTGTGACTGTGAGTAGCTTAAGTATCTGGATACAGTTTTATAAAGAAATATCTGCCTGCTGTAGAAACTTGACTAAGATTCTATATATGGTAATATTTTCCTGGATTAACAATGTTACAATTTTTGTTGGGAACTCTACGCCAACGTTCGTTAGATTTTCCATTAGTGATTGTGTATGGTATTATAATGAATGCAGGCGAATAGCATATGATTCAAATCAGCTATGGATTCGTTATCGCAGGAACATTTTGTTCTGGTTGCAATGTCTATTTTGTGTAGGTGTGCTGGGAACCGTCCGTGGTTTAACCTCATTCTTGTAAGAGACCAAGTATAAAATCCTGATGAATTATGTGAAATAAAAAATATTAAAAACTTCTGGACGCAGCAAGTGCGTTATGGTAGTGAATTTTCATTAAAATGTTTTTAATAGAAAACATGTTTTTTTAAGTAAACAGGCATCAATCTATATAGTAGAAACAATGTGCCATGTTTCATCAAAATAACTTTATTGTTTGAAAATGTAAAAAAAAACCGGAAGTAAACTTAAATTGTTCCCAAAAAAACTGGTTTCCTGGTCAACCTTATAGGTTAATAGCAAATTGAGCGATTCAAATTTGAAGCATTTAATGAAAATTCGCTACCATAACGCACTTGCTGCGTCCCAAATTTCTTTTCTTACAAAGATGTATTATATTTCGATGGAAAATGCAAAAATGCAATAACATAGGGCGTGTTGGAAAAAAAAAGAAAATTTGAATCACCAACGACTTATGGGCCATCCTGTGATTGTACAAATAATTTTTTAAGATGTAGCTCAAGACACCCTATAATTAATGTATACCTTTTTTTCGTAACTTGCATAATAACGGATATTTGACAAAAATGATATACCATTAAACGATAAACTCTATAGCCAACACTACTGCCAAAGCATCAGAGAAAAGGTCTATTTTAAATGAAATTTCTGGGAACATTTTATTAAAATGAAGGACAATGACGATTGAAACTAAGAGTTCAGGCTTTGTAAAGCATTCTTCTTGAGACGTTTTCTTTCCATAGCTCATATTAATTTCAGATTCATTGCCTAAATATTATCAATTTTGACATTTTACATCGCGACTTTGACGTTTTGAGGAAAACCCAAATTTATTTTTCTTTAAAAGCCTGTAACTTTTTTATCCTTTAACATATAGAGCTAAGTTTTGGCAGGTGGCTTACCTATGATGATATGAACCGGCGTACCAAATTTGATTGCCCTTACTTTGTTAGTTCCGGATATACACATTTTTTTTTTGAATGAAAACTCAAAATTTTCCCGGAAAACCACGTCCGATTTTCCTGAATAACGAACTTATTCAAGCCATTTACAAAAGGAAGGTATGTGCCAGATTTTATCAAAATCTGCCCATTTTTTTTGAGTTATCGGTGTGATATATATATATATATATATATATATATATATATATATATATATATATATATATATATATATATATATAAACATATAAAAATTGAAACTGACCCCGGTTATGGGTTCTAGGGGTCCTAGTTCGCGCTCATTTACAAAAATTTTTTCAAAATTCAGAAGTCGAGATCTCCCCATTAGTGAATTTTTTCTACGAAAATTCACTAAAAACCATCTTTGTGGGATGTCTACCAGATGTGATAAGCAACAAAAAAAAAAAAATTGTCTATTATCAACCATTTCAGAGAAGTTTCTTTGTATGACCCTTCTTATATGGTCACAGGCTGTAACGGCGATTCTTTTTATCAAGATTTCAAAAAGTAGAAAATGAATAAGTCTATAGATCCTGAGAAAATTGTGTCCTGTGCCATTCGATCACGGCCCACTAACACTATTTTCATGTCACAGTACTTATAGACTTTTTCTTCGTTTGTAGAGATGTTGCTGGCTTTCATAGTTCGTAATAATAGAGCTTTTTACATGAAACTTGATAGGTAACAGTCTTTAGGAATGACGAATTTAGTGGCGTACGTATTTTCCCCCTAAAACCAGCCCTAAATTCTTTTTATAATTTTTCCCATATGAAAATAGTTTTAGTAGGCCGTGATCGAATGGCATAGGAAACAATTTTTACGGTATCTATAGACTCCTTCATTTTCTATTTTTTAAGATATCGATAAAAAGAATCGCGTGATAAACATAAAAGTTACAGGGAGTTTCCATATAAAAAGTGTCACACAAATAAACTTCACTGAAATGGTTAGTAATTCTTCTTCTTGGATGATATTTTGTATATGTATTTCAAAGTATGCGGAATGCAGTGGCGTATTTTTTTCCAAAAAAACAGCCCTACATTTTGTGACATAGAAAAAATGCATTAGCAAGTCTTGGTCAGGTGACATTGAGAGCAATTTTCTGAGCATCCATAGAGTTTTTCATCTCATATTTTTTAATCTTTTGTTCATCAAAATCTAATTATAAATATAAAGGCTACAGGGGTGTACAATTTAAAATGGGCCACACTGTATGTGATTCTTTAATATTGCGCAAGATTCCAAGGAATGATTCCTTGTATAAAATTATTTCGAAAAACGTCTCGATTCGGAGTTACACAACATCAAAATTGTACAATTAAATGAGGTTTTTATTTAATTTCTCAGATTTAAATAACATGAAATAATATAATTTTCTATATAACTTTATCTTTTTAAAGCCTCTCGTACTCAAATATTCTTATTCGTCTCTCACCCTCAGAAGGGGTTGAAAATTGCAACCCTTAATGTTTCATTGTATATTTTTGTGGAGTTTGAAAATTGGAATTTCAAAACTACCCTTTTACAGCCTGACTCAGTCCAAACCTTTTTGGTTCATTTTTTTAGTGAACTGTACCGCTTTTTGCAAAGAAATAAATAAAAACCTCATTTTATTCTATACTTTTGAAAAGGTGCAACTCCGAATCGAGACGCTTTTGGAAATAACTTTACATGAAAAACCCCCTCTAATTTTTGGTAAGGAGCCACTTCTTGAAATTTTTCGCAAGATTAAAGAATCACCCTATATATATATATATATATATATATATATATATATATATATATATATATATATATATATATATATAGGGTGGCGCATTGAAAAAGAAACAGACCGATTTGCGTCCAGATATATTTTTAAGAAACGCTGAAACACGTCAATTTTAATATTGAGGGGGGACATGTTTTGAGATAAAACTCAACTTTGTCACATTAACCCCTTAAGGGTGGTGATAACAACCCTTATAATTTAAATAGAAAACATGGGTCGAGTGCTACATCATTTGAAAGCTCTTTCTTTTCTGAATTCAGCACACTAATTTTTTTGGAAGTTTAAAAATTATTCACAGTTGAAAATGCACAAACGCATTTCACTCTTTCCGATAAGAAATGTGCTGATAGTCAATGTTTTGTTGGTTTGTGAACCAAAAATTTACTATCAGAACATTTCTTATCGGAATGAGAGAAATGCGGTTTATTATTTCAGTTTATCGGTCGGTTTGATACTTGATAGTACTACCGAAAATTAATTTCACAATGGTGTATTCTGTAGAAGAACGTGTTGAAATAATGACTCTTTTTTTCAAAATGATGACTGTGTCAACCGTACCGCAAATTTGTTTAGTGAACGACATCCGAACAGATATGTTAACAGAAAATACATTTTGAAGTTAGTTGCAAAGTTTCGACAAAGTGGTTCAGTAGCCAACAAAAAACGGGATCCTGAACGTGAATTTCCGGTTAGAAATGAGACTACTGAGATTGAAGTGTTAGGACAAATTGCTGCAGACCCAACTTTGAGCACGAAAAAATTGGCCACTGCTTCAAACATCAAAAGAAGAACTATTCAGCGAATATTGAAGCATCATAAATTTCACCCGTATAAAATTCATCTTGTACAACAACTGAATGAAGATGATTTTGATCGGCGGCTGGAGTTTTGTGAAGTTATCACTGCACGAATAGCTGATAACGGAAACTTTCTGTTCAATATCTGTTTTTCACACGAGTGAGATAATAATCCAAGAAATTTTAACGAATCCACACTCAAACTCCACAGAAATTGAATGTCTGGAATGGCATTTTTGGAGACCTTTTGATCGGGCCAATTTTTCTTGATGGCAATTTGAGTGGCGAAACGTATCTGGAATTACTAGAATATATCGTTAACCCTCTACTAATTGACATTGTTGAAAATGATTATCGCTATCAAGAGAAGCAATTTGTGTTTCAACAAGATGGAGCTCCTCCGCATTTTTCACAACATGTTAGGGAGTTTTTGAACAGAGAGTTTTCTGAGCAATGAATTGGGCGTAGAGGGGCTATTGAGTGGCCCCCTAGATCACCGTATTTAAATCCTTTAGACTTCTTTCTATCGGGCCATTTAAAGAGTAGATTTTTCGCAACAGAACCGGAGTCTCTGGAAGAATTACGACGACGCATTGTTGAAGAATGCCGTCTTATAACTCCACAAATGGTCCAGAATGGCAGAGCTCGTTTTGAGCAAAATTTGTACTTTTGTATGAAAGCTGGTGGTCAACAATTTGAACACTTACCTAACTGAATAAACATTTTTGAACGTTTGGTTTTGCTTTTTAGTTTTTTTAACGAAAAATTGACTAATTAGTGCATTTCTTATCACAATTAATGAAATACGTTCTTGCAACTCCAACTGTGAATATCTTTTTAACGAGTTGATAAAACTTCCAAAAAAAAATAGTGTGCTGAATTTAGAAAAGAAAGATCTTTCAAATGATGTAACACTCGACCCATGTTCCCTACTATTTAAAATATAAGGGTTGTTATCACCACCCTTAAGGGGTTGATGTGACAAAGTTGAGTTTTATGTCAAAAGAGGTCCCCCTCAATATTAAAATTGACGTATTTCAGCGTTTCTGAAAAAAGAAATTTCTCTAGACCCAAATCGGTCTGTTTCAATGCGCCCCCCTGTATATATATATATATATATATATATATATATATATATATATATATATATATATATATATATATATATATATATATATATATATATACTTCTTCTCTCAATTTATATTTCCGACTTTCAGACCATCTAGTGACGATTTTGACATAAAATCATTTTATTCGCATTTTTCACCCAACCAGTTATTGATTGGATTTATCACTGAGGAAACAAATCATTAATTTTATGACTCCTAGTCTTCTACGAATAACAGCCGCCTATGTTTTAAAACATTCACTTCTTCCACAGCTGTTACCTAAGTCTAATGTCATTATAATGTATTGTTTACACTTGTTGATTCTTTTATTACATTCCTGTGTCCTCGCTTTCTGTTTATTCTTTTGTAGTTCTCTTAACATCCAGTCAATAATACACAAGCCATGTCTTACCTAATAGCCAAGGTATCCAGTGATTCCTAAAGGCATACACACTGTTTCCTGGCGCCAAACAAAAGGCGAACTGGGCACAGCAAGCACTATTATCTAACCTCAACACTCGCGAGCGCACAGGTAACCCACTCGACGGCAGTTCTACACCAACTTACAGCTTACCGCTTGGTCGCGTACATCGACCAGAGAACGAGCAGTTCACGTCAGAGGTGTCCACAGGTGGGGTCAGGTGAGCCAGTGCTGGAGCTAAGAGCCGCTGTGGTCGTATAAGCATATACCATGTGTGGGTGGTGCTTAACATTGTATGTCCATAATGAGCGGCATTTGGCCGCTAGTCAAGGTTTACTGGAGATTTGCAAACAATTTTGGTTTTTATGTCCCGTTAGACAGTTTGGTTTGAAAAGGGAAATGCTATAAAGAAACGGTATTTCTGTTGAGAAAAATGTGCTGAAAAATAAACCTAACACAATTTAGACTATTACCCAGCTACTAAAATATATTTACTGCCTAAAGTACTGACTTTTCTAAAAACCCGTCTTCCATTTTCACTTTTCAAGATTGAACCAGGTAATTATTTGCGATAAGTCTGATGCAAATCAGTTATATTTATTACATTTAATTGGCAACGGATACTAATGTACATAACCTTTTCTGGAAAGCTAATTAAAAAAGGTGCGGTATGGTGGTGAATTTTCAAAAAATTCTTTGTAATAGCCAATATGGTGTTTCTGCATGGAAGCAGGCATCAAGTCTGGTTACTAGTATAACTCGTACATGTACAAGAAACAATGTACTATTATATTTTATTAAAATAACTTTATTGTTTGAAAAAGTGCCACCATTTTCTGAAAATAAGCTTTAAATGTTCCCGAGAAAACTGATCCGATTTTCCTGGCCATCAGACCTCTTCAAGCTATTTACTCACCAGCCAAGAATTAATTATTCACACAAAGATTTTCGAGGAACCTTACAAAAAATATTGCATGTGAATTTGCAATGTTTTTCACGAAAAAAACTTTTTTTACGGTAACTTATTAAACATTTGTTATTAAGTACCACAATTTCACAAAAATTTTACAAACAATTATTTCTACGGAAACAAAAAAATGTTGCGAAAACTGAGTAAATATTCTTGAGGCAAAAATTTGCTAATATAATACATAAATTCAAATTATATGCCTAATCTGTGATTTTAAAAAAAAAGAACATTACTTAAGTATGTCACTTGAAAGTTTCATTTGACATTTGTGAATTTTTTTAAATACCTACTTCATATATTATGAAAATCAAAACATCAAATTATTATTTGTAACCTTTTTCGTGGGTGAGTAGCATTCGAGACGTGTGGACGTATCCCGAGAGTTGCTCGCATATTTTCTAATTTGTCGTGAAGTAGTGCTTTAAGAAAAGTGAAATAATGCCAAAGAAAGGCGAAGGTCAACCCCCAGATAGGGGTCGACCCCCAGATGGAATTAGTAACGATAAGAAACTTGAAAGTATGGATGTTGTTATTTCTAGCGATGAAGAAATGGAAAAGTCAAATACTCTAAATAAGGATAGCGTAAGTAAATTAAATAACAGTAGGAAGGAGGTGAGTAAAAAAGTTGATTACTTAAAACATTTAGATTTATCAAAAATCAAGCATGTAGACAATATCGTAAATAATATAAATTCAGGTAATACGGTAGAGGAAAGTATCAATACTTTAGATGTGAGAAAAAGAGAGAAGAAATTTATCAGAATATATGATAATTCTCATTCGGGACCATACACTGTTTATCTTGTTAGCAAAAACCCGAATGATAATATAGGTAGAGCTCACAGAATAAGTACCGCTAAAATAATTTTTAACTGTTCATCGGATATTAAATCTTGCGTGATGAACATTTCTAGTATAGGAAAAAATAAATTAAAAATAGTGTTGTCTACTTTACAAAGCGCTAATGCTTTAATAAACTCTGAATATCTTAAAAAACACAATTTAGAAGCATTTATACCACAGTTTTTGGCACGCAGACAGGGCGTTATAAGACAAGTTGATGTTGATATTGAGGAGGAGGATCTGATAAATCTGATTCTTCCTACAATGGGTAATAAGTTCGAAGTCCTTAATGTAATCAGACTTAAGCGTAAGGTATTTAGAGAAAATTGCGTTGAATATGTTAAGACGTCATCAGTGCTTGTGGAATTTAAGGGGTGTATGCTCCCTTCGGAAGTGGAAATTGAGAAAATTAAATTTAGCGTTGAACCGTATATACAGCGTACAATCCAATGTCTAAGATGCATGAGATATAATCACATTAGCTCCCCATGCAAAGCACAAGAAAGGTGCAAATTTTGTGGAGAAAACCACAGTAGCGAAATATGCACTCGAAAAAGTAGCCCTATATGTGTTTTGTGCGCGGGTTCTCATCCGGCAACAGAACGTACTGCTTGTCAGGAGTTTGAGAAACAAAAAAGTATTAAATACCTAATGAGTATAGAAAATACCTCATATGGGGATGCTCTCGAAAGATATTCTAAAAGCTATTCATCTGCTACAAAAAATCAAGGCCAAACAATACAACAACAGGTCCCTAAATTTGACAAATACCACTTTCCACCACTTAACCCAACTATATTCTCCGCAAGTTCTTCCACTCAACAACAACCTCGAAACTTAGAGTCTACAACACATTTTACCAGATTACAACCTCCCAAACGTAGAAAAACTATGGATTCAATAAGAGACTTCAAAACTGAGAAAGCTAGGCAGCAGATAATAAAAGATATCCAGCTACCAAAGCAGAGCGGTATAACCAATCCTTATCCTCCGTCATTCTCCCAACCTCAAAGTAGTATAAGCGAAACTGTTGATGATATAGTAAACATGTTCATAGATATCTTAAAACAACCAAATATACAGCTCACAAATAGTCAAACAATGAATCTCATGAAAAGCAAGGTATCAGAAATTCTCAGAAATAATTAACATTCACTCTTAAATTAATGCAATGGAATGCTAGATCAATCAAAGCAAATAAGGGGCATTTAGAAAAATATTTGTTTGATAATAAGGTCGATATTGCTATTATAAGCGAAACTTGGCTTAAAGGTGACAATTTTATTAAATTTGCTGGGTATAACCTAATTCGAGAAGACCGAAACGATGGCTACGGCGGAGTTGCTATACTTATTAGTAATAAATTCTCTTTTTCACTAGAGCGCGGATTCTATAAAGTTCAGGGTATGATGTGTATAGCAACAACGTTACAATTAAACAGAAGACAAAAAATTAATGTATATTCTATTTACATCCCTCCAAATACAAGATTAACGCGTAATAACTGGACATCATTTTTCGATAGTTTGAAAAGACCGTTTCTCATAGGAGGTGATTTCAACTGTCACCACACTGCTTGGGGTTGCTCCAGGACGGATGTTAGTGGAAGGGAGTTGCTCACCGCAATAGAGAATAATCAGTTAAATTATTTAAATACCGGGTCCGAAACGTTAATGAAAAGGCAACTAACGGACATTGCATCGGCGGTGGATATATCGATATGTTCATCGGATATCGCACATAGATTCGACTGGTTTGTCGAAACGGAAACGCTAGGATCAGATCACTATGTTATAAGGTTAGATTATGTATTTGATGTTCAATATACAAACATTAGAAGTAATACTCATTATAACAACAATCATACAGTAATTAATAACAAGAAATGGAACCTGGATAAAGCTGATTGGACGTTGTTTTCATCTTTGATGGAATTAAGTTCGGAACGCGATTTATCAGAAAACGATATTTCATATGATAACTTTATATCAAATATAAATAATGCGATATCACTATCAATTCCCGAGAAGACGACAACGTCTAACAATAAATTCCGAAAGCCTTGGTGGAACGAAAATTGTAAAACTGCGGTGGAAAATGAAAAACGATCTCTTCAGTTGTATAAACAAAACCCTTCCTACAATAATTTTCTCGATTATCAAAGAATTTCAGCTTTAAAAAAGAAAACTATTTTAAACAGCAAAAGAGAAACATGGAAAAATTTTTGTCTAAATTTAAATAGAAGTACACCTATCAAAAACATTTGGGGTATGTCAAAAAGGCTAAAAAATATTAACACAAATTCTACAAAGTTTCAACCTGATGAAGAATGGGCCGACGAGTTTTTAAAAAACTTAGTACCAGATGGCAATAAAGAAGAGAATTATAGCACTGCTCCCAGTTCTACACATGCTCTGGAAAATGAGTTCACAATGTCTGAACTAGAGTTTTGTCTTAAACACAGGCGATCTACACCAGGAGCTGATGGCATACAATATGAAATTCTCGCACACTTCTGGTATAACACCAAGCTATTATTTTTAAAAATTATAAACAAAATTTGGACAACCGAAAATGTACCCAATGCCTGGAAGATATACATTATTACCACAATTGCTAAACCAGATAAAGACCCCTACCTCATAGACTCATATAGGGGAATATCTCTCGCTTCCTGCCTGTTAAAAACTTTAGAACATATGATTAAGAATCGTCTTGAAACCTGGGTAGAAAGAAATAGTGTACTGCCAAAGACTCAGTTTGGATTCCGCAAAGATTGGTCTACTACCGAAAGTTTGGCCAATATTATACTGGATATCAACAAATCTTTTGCCACAAGAACATCTGTAATTGCTATATTCATAGATATCAAAGGAGCCTACGATAATGTAAACCTAAAAGTCTTATACCAAAAAATGACAAAAATAGGCATTTCACCAAATTTTAGCAGAAAAATCATTAAGATCTACGAGGACAGACAATTATATTTGAAATTCGGCAATATTTAGAAAGGTCCTAGACTAGCCAACATAGGCTTGCCACAAGGTAGTGTATTAAGCCCATTACTGTTTACTATTTATACCATCGATTTAGAGAGTCAGATTAGCGAAAGTTCTCTTCTGCAATATGCTGATGACATATGTATATACAAACCACTATGCGACATCGAGCAAGGTTTAAGGTCCATCGAAAGTGATTTTACACAAATTGAGACATGGTCCCGTAATAATGGCTTCTCAATTTCTAAAGAAAAAACACAGATTACAATCTTTAGTAAAAAACATTCCATACCATCAACTGTGGAAGTAGCAAAAGTTAAATACGTAGTAAAACAATCTGTAAGATTCTTGGGAATGATCCTGGATAGGAAATTGCTTTGGAGAGAACATATTGAAGAACTCGTCAGCCGAACAGAAAAAGGTATCAACGTGCTAAGATTCATAAGTAATACAACTTGGGGCGCAGATCCAAATATTAGTATCATGTTCTATAAGTCATTCGTACGATCTATCATCGACTATGGATCCGTGCTTTATGCAGATTCGGCCAAAACACACCTGAACAAATTAGAGTCAATACAAAATAAATGTCTCAGACTATGTCTGGGTGCTCTACAAAGCACTCCAATAAACAATCTTTTAGCAGAGAGCGGGGAAATGCCACTTCATTATAGAAGAGAAAAGCTAGCTTTTAAATTCACACTTAAATTGATAGGAAAAAATAGCCTACTCATTAACAAGCTACATCAATGCTATATACAAGATCTTACTATGACTTTCTGGAAAAAGAAGAAAACTATACTAATAGTCAGTAGTTACTCCAATATAATTGACAACATCAATGACATCTGGCAAGACAGTATTAATCCAGTTTTTAATATAAATTTTCAAGAGTTCCAAGGTTGTAACATACAATACTTACAAGATTACTCAGAGTTCTCAAGCGTTATTCGGAACCGA
Source organism: Tillus elongatus (assembly GCA_964006375.1). Taxonomy (NCBI): domain Eukaryota; kingdom Metazoa; phylum Arthropoda; class Insecta; order Coleoptera; family Cleridae; genus Tillus; species Tillus elongatus. The sequence continues at coordinate 278,023,083 of OZ023262.1, forward strand.
ATCTTTTCATTAGATGTAAGTGAAAAGTTTGAGGAATCACTGCACATTTTTACCGATGCCTCTAAGAAAAACTCACGATGTGGATGTGCCTATTACGTGCCTCATTTTGGAATAGAAAAGAAATTCAAACTAAATAGCAACATGTCAATATACACAGCCGAACTCGTTGCGATTTTAGAGTCTTTACAGTACATCAGTCAACAACCAACAAAACAGGCAACAATCTTTACAGACAGTAAAAGTAGTCTGGACAAGATAAAAAATATCTCACCTCATTCGACTTGCAACCACATCATTGTCAAAATAATCAACATAATTACGAGACTCCAAAATGAAGGGAGACGCATAAATTTAGTATGGGTAAAAGCTCACACAGGTATAGCTCCTAATGAAAAAGTTGACCTTTTAGCTAAGGAGGCTGTAGAATCTGGGGAAAAGAAGAACTATTTGTGTCCATTTACTGACATTTTTTCAAGTTCTGCGAAGAAGATAATACTGAAATGGCATAACGATTACAGCCACAATAGCAAAGGTAGATTTTATAAAAGTCTAGAGCCTCTTCCACCCGCAGTTCCGTGGTTTTCCACCATACATGTAAGCAAAACTACTATAGTTAAAATGTGCAGACTGAGGTTTGGGCACTCACTGGTTCCTTCATATCTTAATAAAATAAATCTAAAAGATAATCCAAATTGTGAGTGCGGCGAGTTTGGGGACGCTCAACACATGCTTTTAGACTGTAAAGAAAAAACCAGCATTATTTATTCCTTTGTAAATATAATTTATAAGTTAGGCAATGTTCCGTGTCCCTTTAACTTGATGCAACTATTATGTACAAAAAATGTAAATATTTATACACTAATCTCAACGCATATAAATAATTTAAAAATAAAGGTCTAATCATACAATTTTATTTATGTAATATTAACTAAGCAAAATTTGTACCTGTGCGAAAATGAATGTGTAAATGAGTGTGATATGTGTATGTGTGCTAATGTAAAACGAATGACGAGATGAATAATAGGTGAAATAATATTAGGTAATTAATATTTGTGAGTACATATGTATGTATTCCATAATTTTGTAATATTATTAGGTATTAGAATATAAGGTCCTAATGTCTGTCCTATTGTTTCCCTACTCCATTATGGGTCTCTTTGTTTGTCTTTTAAAGTTGCCTAGTCAGACCCCTAAGGCATGAAGCGTGTGTCCCTGTCTATCCCAATTTATAATAAGAAAAAAAAACAATTAAGTAAAAATAACTATTACAGGATAAAATTCTGTTACAAAATTCGATAATCACTACTTTATTTTTAGGGGGTATGTAATCCAGTATATATTATGCGTTTATACATGCGGCACAATAACAATTAATGTAAAGCTTAGTGATCTGATCAAGCTATTCTAGTAAAAATACCACTGATGCAACATAACGAGAGGGGAAGAATGTGCGTATGGCAAATAGCCGTAGCCATCTAAACTCGAAGGAAAAAAAAAAACCTTTTTCGTACAAAAGTTAATTTAAATATTTTAATGTTTTTCTTCAAAAATTTGCTAAATAATTACGTAATCTGATCAGTTAGTAAAATCGATAACAAACTAGGACGAAATGTGGGATTACTTTCCTCATTTCCATTAGCATCTGTCTGCTTCTCTCATCCTGACCCCTATAATATCTCACAAAACGTCACCGAAATTATCCAAGCTGGCATGGAATTATTTATTCCATGTACACAGGAAACCTCTTCAGCCACTCAAAAGCCCTGATTCTCTAAATCCTCTGACAAGGCCAGACTTGAAAGGGTCAAACCTCACAAAACGTTTCTACACAATCCCAGTCATGAAAACCGTCAAGCATTTAACGACGCAAGAAACAGCTATGTCCGCATTCTTTCTGAGGCCAAAAACTTGTTAAATAACCGCATCAAAACCAAAGTCCTTTCAAGCTCCAACGGCAGCAAACCCTTCTGGACTCTTGCTAAATCTATTGGGAATAATTTCTGCAAGAGCACGTTCCCACCTCTTGTTTCAGGGAATGAAATTGTTTCTACCGCCCTGGGCAAGGCTGCACTTTTTGCCTCGTTGTTCGCCGGCAATTCTACTCTCAACCTACCTCCAAATGTTCAACCACCAACAGTCCCCAATGTCGCGCATAAAATAACGGATATCATTTTCATAACTAAAAAGGTGCAGAATATGCTCTCTTCTTATAATACCAGGAAAGCCTCTAGCCTTGACGAGATCCCAGCAATTGTTCTCAAAAAATGTGCACCAGAACTTGCTTCTGTCCTGACACGTCTGTTTCAGACATCTTACAATAGAGGCATATTCCCTAGTAACTGGAAAACCCATCGAGTACAACCCATCCCCAAGAAAGGATTCCAAGCGCTTCCTAGCAACTGCAGGCGTATTTCTCTCCTTTCAGTCGTCTCTAAAGTGATGGAAAAGTATATAAACACCGAATTACTAACGTTTCTTGAAAAACACAGTCTAATCCACGACAGGCAGTATGGATTCCGTCAGCGCAGATCGACTGCCGACCTCCTTTCCTTTGTCACCCATTCTTGGAATAAGTCTATGGAACTACACGGTAAATCCCAGATTGTCGCACTAGACATATCCAAAGCATTCGACCAGGTTTGGCATGCAGTGCTGCTTAATAAACTTCCGGCCTATCGCCTACCACCAAAACTCTGTACCTGGACAGCAAATTTCCTCTCCAACCGGAGCTCCTCCGAACCTCCAAACCTTCAAGTCCAGAATTAACAAGTTGCCTTTTTCCTCCTTGTCGACACCCACGGTACGATAGTATTTAGGCTGTAAGCCCTCGTGCGTTGTTGTTGAAATAAAAAAAAATAAAAAACTGAAAAAAAAGTTCCGCACGCAGCAAGTGCATTATAGTAGTGAATTTTCATAAGAATTGTACACTATTAGTAAAGTATATTATTAAAACTAATTCTCTAAATTTAAATGGACCTTGGAGGTTGGTTTTAAAAGTCGCAGTAAGTGATTACTTGAAGAAATTTCTATTTTCTATGGAGCTAGAAAATTAAAATTTGGTACGTATATGTAAATACTGCAAGTGGCTTTAAAAATTGTGTTACAAATTTCATTAAAGTTACAAAAGTTTTCCAGCAAAAAATTAATTATTTACAAACGGAATGTACCTGCAAAATTATCAATATGGCAGGTATTTTTCCTTATTAATTGCTTGGATGGTTCTGTTTTAGTCAACCCAATCGAGCTAGTTTTTGCAAACAAAACAACCAAAAAGGTATTTTACATAGGTTTTACTATGGCTCAATATTGAAGATTATTGCTTAATGGAAAATTTTTATATCGGATTTTAAATCTTTTTACGAAAGTTCTCTACCACAACGTACTTGCTGCACCCGGACCCTCTTCATCGCTTATTTACTCTTCCTGTATCCATACTTTTTTAAATGATAAAATATTGTAGCTCTCTATGTGAGACTGACAAATAAGGCAACCTCAAATTCATTTTTGGAAAAATATTTTAGACAAATGAAATGAGGTAACAATTTAAACATAAATTGAAAATCTTGGTTCGCGGCTTCGTTACGCCCCCCCGCTTAAATGCCTACAACCACCCTCAATGCATAAACAAGAACAATATAAAAATTTCGGGACGCAGCAAGTGCGTTATAGTAACGAGTTTTCTGATGTGTTTCCAGAGAGAGTTGTCTTGTGGTCTAAGTTCTTTAAGTGTGTTTGCCCATTGTGTGTTTCTGTGTTGTCGTATTTTGTTGTTAATGTTGTTTGTTAGTCGATTCATTTATGCTTGTGCCACCTGTTTGTTGCATAACATTGAAAGTTAAAGTTGCGACGAAAAACGTTACCGACAAGGATTTTTTCCTAGCTATCTGATGGTGCCTTGGATTTGATCTTGGCGATGCATTTCAAGGCAAACTTTATATTTTTCATGAAATTAAAGTAGGGGTTGATCACGTAGAGGTGAAACATTAAATTGTCTTGTATTTAAGCAATCGCCATCAAATTTGGTGCACATATAGCTGTTCACAACCTGATAGTCTGGATTATTTGTGAGTAAGGTCGTTTAAAACAAATTCTGTACGCAGCAAGTGTGTTATAGTAGCGAATTTTTAGAAGAATTGTACACTATTATAATACGGCATGTTAGTAAAGTTAATATTTTAAACTTACACAGACCTTGAAAATCGAATTTAGAGGTGCTATTACGCTCATTTTAAAAAAAAAGCAAAGTCTCACCATCGATACCTCTCTATTAGTGATTTTTTAAAAATAAAAATTCACTAAAAATGTTCGGGACAAAGAAAGTGCATTATAGTAGTAAATTTTTATAGTAATTGTACAGTATTAGTAAGGTATACTACGAAAACTAATTCTCTAAATTTAAGTGGACCTGGGAGATCGGTTTTAATGGTCGCAGTTAGCGATTATTGTAAGAAAGTTATATTTCCTATGGGGTTAAAAAATAATAATTTTGGAGAGATATATGTAAGTGCTGCAAGTCTCTTTAACAAAATTGTGTTACAAACTTCACTAAAGAAGTTTTCCAGAAAAGAAATAATTATTTACAAAGGGAATGTACCTGCCAAATTATAAATATGGCAGGTATTTTTCCTTTTAATTGCTTAGATGTTTATGTTTTAGTCAACCCAGTCGCACTTGTTTTTGCAAACAAAACAACAAAACCAATTGGTAGTTATCCGCGAAGCTCATTATGTTATTTTTCTTTAATTTAGTACCCACGTTTCGTTTACATAGGTGTTACTGTGGTTCAAGATTGAAGATTCTAGCTTAATAGCAAATTGAGTTATTGGATATCAAATATTTTCATTATGTATTTACTGCACCCAAACCTTTTACAACACTTATTTACTGTTGCTGTATCCACAGTTTTTGAAAATTATGAAATGTTGTAGCTATCTATGTAAGACTGACACACAATATTTTAAGAAACGAAATGGGGTAACAAATTAAACACAAATTGAAAATCTTGGTACGCTTCTTTGTCGCAGGGGAACCCCTTCCCCTTCTGCATGCCTAAAACCACCCTCAATGCATATTGCGTATTAGGAGTTCTGGGCGGGATAAACAGAATTTTAAGCAGGTATAGCTGCAAAATGGGATTAAGCAGCTTATAGAGGTATGTACCAAGCTGTTTTTTTCACACTTTCCGCTCAGATTTTCTTTTATCTTCCCTGCCCAACACCGCTGTTCACTCCTGGTCCCGAAACTTTCTTGAGGGCTGTTTTCAAGAAATATTTCTTGTGGTTTGTGCATCCAGAAGAAGATCTAAGCATGCTTCGAACAGTATTTTTTTCTAAAAGTCCTCGTCTGCTCTTCTGCAAATTTACAGAAAATTTAATTTTTATTTACAAAAGGATGTACCTGCCAAATTATAAACGTGGCAGGTATTTTTCCTTATTAGTCGCTTGGATGATCCGTTTTAGTCCACTCAATCGAACCAGTTTCTGCAAACAAAATAACAAAAATGGTTTACTTAAACAAATGTGCCGTTGCCTGTGAAGGTCATTGTGTTATTTTTTTAATTTAGTACCCACGCTGCTTTTATATTGATTTTAGTATGTATCAAAACTGAAAATTATAGTTTATTGGGAAATTGAATTATCACCATTTGAAATATTTTTACAAAAATACCATAAAGCACTTGTGGCGCCTAATCTCTTTTCAACACTTATTTACTATTGCTGTATCCACACTTTTTGAAAATAAAGGAAATAAATATAGAGTACAAAATTTTGAAATTAAAATTATAATAATGTACACTGGACATCTGTATAATTTAAAATAAAATAGATATAATTGAAACTACTTTATGGTATTATGTAGTTTCATTTAGCTCAAATTCTCCATACACTACATGAAGAGTAAATAAAAAAAAGTAACCAGTAAGTACCTTATTGTAAGGTATTTGCGGAATCGATTTCAAGGTTATCTTTTTCTTCTTTGTTTATGACGTCTGTAAACAAAGAAGAAGAAGATCACCTCGAATTCGGCTTTCCATGCTGTCAGTTGGCAAAATAACAAATGACAAACAACTGGTGATGTCAGATTAGACTAGGATAGGGAGATGTCTATTAAATACCGTGAAAAATGGAAACTTAATATTTATACATAATAAAACGTAGTTCTAGATTGCCTTTAAACAAGTTGAATAACTTTCATTAAAAATTTTATTTATTACTTTATATTTTCTGATATATTTATATTCAGATGAGAGTTTCGGCAAATAGCAACTCTGCTGATTGCTTATTAGCCTGTTCGTTTGAAGTTTCATTTGGCGCATTTGTTTGCAATAGAAGCGTAACCCTGATACATATGTCTAACCTCGTCTAACATTATAGGCATCCATTCAGGGGTAATTTCAGGTTATATTGTAAATTATTTATTTTTAATTTAGTTATAACTCAAAATTTACTGAACCGATTAAGGTCAGATTTGTTAGAGAGGGCCACTTATACGATATATACGTGCGTGTAAAGTTTTAGTTTCATACTTCAAGTAATTTAAAAGACATTGCGTTTTCAAACAGTTTTTCGCTTTTTTTTTTTTTTTTTCTAAAAGTATTTAAGTGTCACAATCGTGTAACGACCTCATCCAAGCTATCGGTTGGATACACACACACACACACACACACACACACACATATATATATATATATATATATATATATATATATATATATATATATATATATATATATATAACTTCTTAACTGACCATGGAAATGGGTTCCAGATGCCCTAATTTACGCTCATTTGAAGACATTTTCCAAAAATATTACCATCTATACCTCTCTATTTGTTAATTTTCTTAATGAAATTTTCATTAAGAAAATTGATAAAACAAGTAAAATTTGAAATGAGGGGACGCCTATGAATGTTATTTTGCCAACTTAGACAAAAACGGGACACCAAATCTAATTTGTTCCAGCTGTCGACGGGGCATGGTATAGAGGAGAGAACAGGAAAATGCCTTTTGGCATTCCCAGAATTTAAAGGAAGTTCATGCCACAGGTAATTGTTTTTGTCTAGTCGACTTAAAAACTTGTAACAAGTTGATCGAAAAAATTAGCTGGACTTACAGTCTACCAGTGCACATAGCGATACGCTTCCTGTTCCTTGCCGCCAGGCATTTCAACTTCCAAAGAACAAGAATTGGAAGGAATTGAATCGGAAATTGATGAATCATGTAGCGCGAACCAAGAATAGATACCCGAAGTTGCGCCCCATTCTCTAAGACAACAAGAAAACGATTTGGTAGGAGATTTAGGTCTCACAAAAGTAAAAGCTGAAATTCTTGGATCGCGCTTTAAACAATGCAATCTTCTCAAGGAGGACTGTACTTTTACCTATCGTAAACGTCATCAAAATGTTTCTGGTTCTTATTCTGTCCAAGATGAGATATGGTTTTGAGCTGACATTGATGGACTTTTCAACAAAATTGGATTAGTTCATGATACTAAGCAATGGCGTTTATTTATCGAGAGCTCTGTCTCCAGCTTCAAGGAACTTACACAAAGCAGTAAATTACCTTCCTTACAGGTTGCATATTCTGCACACTTAAATGAACACTATACCAATATTAAAACGCTTCTTGAAAAAATACAATATCATCTGTATCAATGGGATTTGTGCAGGGACTTTAAAATGTTGAGTTTTTTCCTTGGACTGCAAGGCGGGCATACTAAATTTTCGTGTTTCTTGTGCATGTGAGACAGTCGTACAGAGAGTTAAGACTATGTTAGACGCATATGGCCCATTGGAGAAAATGCTATACCGGGAAAAACAAAGTTATTCACGATCCTCTGGCTGTCAAAGATAATATTTGACTTCCACCTTTACAGATGTAATTAGGGCTAGCCATATAATTCGTGAAGGCTCTTGTCACAAATTCACTTGCCTTTGAACATGTCAATGTTCCCCAGAAAACCAAAAGAAGGATTTTTTTCTGGCCCACAAATTAAAAAAAATATATATTGTCTGAAGACTTTGAAAACAAACTGGCTCAAAATGAAAAAAAAACTGCTTCGAGAGCATTTCGCAACATTACAAAATGTTTTCTTGGAAATGACAAAAGCGACAACTACGTGTAAGTTGTTGATGATGTATTGACAGCTTTCAAAAATATGGGCTGTCGCATGTCAATCAAAATGCATTTCTTGCATTCCTATCCAAAGTTTTTTCGAAAAAAGCTTGGAGACGTGAGTGAGAAACATGGGGAAAGGTTCCATCAAGACATTAGAGCAAGGAAAAAGCGTTATCAATGTAAATAGGATGAAAGAATGATGGGTGATTATATACGGAATCTCTTCTGAGATAGGTGTAGCCAATAGAAAAGAAAAAATCGTTGTACCACCCATTGTGAAGCTAAAATACAAAGAAAAAAAGTGTTTTTCTTTGGAAGCAATAATCTCTAATTTTTTTCATTTTTCTGTTAGATTTTTCATGTTCAATATATTTTTTTTGGAAAACCTGTCTAATTTATTTATCTTTTATAACTATTTCAACTAAAAAAGAATTTTTTTGCATTTTTTTTTCTTCTTTAAATCATATTACTAAACATTTTTTATCAACCAAAAATTACCATTTGGCACCCGCATAATACAAGTCTGGACGTAGCAAGTGCGTTATGGTAGTCAATTTTCATTAAAATATTTTAAATAGCAAATATGTGGGGTTTTTTTTAAAGAAAGCAGACATCAAATTTGGTTACCAGTATAACATATATAGTAGAAACAATGTACCATATTTCATGAAAATAACTTTACTGTTTGAAAATTCACACAAATTTGTCGAAAATAAACTTAAAATATTCCCGAAAAACTAGTTTCCTGGCCAACGAACCTTATAGGTTAATAGTAAATTGAGTTATTCAAATTTCGGGCGTTCAATAAAAATTCGCTACGATAACGCACTTGCTGCGTACCGAATTAGTTTTCTTACAAAACATGCATTATAATTTCGTGGTCGAAATTCCATACATTTAAGGTCAGCTCAGAACTGATACTGACCGGGGGAATCCGTCTGTCTAATTAAAACAAATCATTGTTTAATGTATTTCAACTAAGCAGATTTTCCTGGATAACGAACTTCTCCAAGCAACTGGCAAGGGAAAGGTACTCACCAAATTTGATCAAAATCGGCCGATTATTTTTTGAGTTATCGGTGTGATATATATATATATATATATATATATATATATATATATATATATATATATATATATATATATATATATATATATATATATATATAAACATTTAAACTGACCCCGGATATGTGTTCTCGGGGACCTAATTAGTGCTCATTGAAATAATTTTTTCAAAATTCAAAAGTCGCGATCTCCTCATTAGTGATTTTTTCACTAAAGAAGAAAGAATTCACTGATACCCTTTGAGTTGTGGGAGTCAGAAAGCCGGGAAATTTGAAATATCTATACATATATTAAAATATCGTATGCAACTAGTTATATATTTATTAGGAGAAGGTAATATAAATAGATATACTAAAAACAATGTGCCATGTTTCATCAAAATAACTTTATTGTTTGCAAATGTACAAAAATTTCCGAAAGTAAACTTAATGCGTCCAGAATTTCTTTTCTTACAAACATGCATTATATTTCGATGGAAAATGCAAAAATGCAATAACATAAGGCGTGTTTGATTAAAAAAAAAAGAGAATTTGTATCAGCAACGACTTATGGGCCAGCCTGTGATTTTAGCAATACTTTTTTCAGATGTAGCCCAAGACACCCTATAATTAATGTATTCCTTTTTTTCATATCTTGTATAATAACGTATATATTGAGATTTATTGATTTTTTACGAAAATTCGACAAACATTATATATCCATTAAACGATAAACTCTATAGCTAAGGCTACTGCCAAAGATCAGAGAAAGGGTCTATTTTAAATGAATTTTCTGGAAATATTTTAGTAAAATGAAGGACAATGACGGTTGAAACTAAGACTTCAGGGTTTGTAAAACATTCTTCTTGAGATATTTTCTTTCGATAGCCTGTATTAGATTCAAGTTCTTTGCCTAAATGTTGCCAATTTTGACGTTTTAAATCGCAACTTTGACGTTGAGGAAAACCCCAATTTATTTTTATTTAAATGCCTATAGCTTTTTGTCTTTTGACCTACAGAGCTAAATTGGTAGGTGGCTGAGCTATGATGATATAAACCTGTGTGCCAAATTTGGTTGCCCCTACTTTGTTAATTCGGGAGATATAGATTTTTTCTAAAGAAAACACAACATTTTCCGGGAAAACCTTGGCCGATTTTCCTGGCTAACGAAATTATGCAAGCCATTTGCATAAGGAAGGTCTTCACCAATTTTAATCAGAATCGGCCCATTATTTTTTGAGTTATCTGTGTGATACGTATATATATATATATATATATATATATATATATATATATATATATATATATATATATATATATATATATATATATATAAATAAATTGAAACTGGCCTCGGATATGTGTTCTGGGGGGCCTAAGTAGTGCTCATTTGAAGAAATTTTTTCAACATTCAAAAGTCGAGATCTCCTCATTCGTGATTTTTTTTTAAATTTACTTAAAAGAGAAAATACATAATACACAAAACAAAAGTTAAAATTTGTTACGTAGTTTAAAAGAAAAGTAACTTTTTATTAAAAATCTTAAATTAAGTACCCGTACTTGCGTTCATTCTAACCTGTTGCGAAGCAGTCTAGACATACGCACAATTTACATTCCCTAGATGACTTCAGGTCTTATCTAAAGAATATGCGCTAACAATCGGCGGAGAGTAATCAAGATTTCGTAGCTACTATAATCCGCCAATTACTTGGGAGTTTCGCATAGTTCCCACAACTATAGAACTATAAATTGGACTTTATATTTCATCCGACTATTGCGGCAGAAGTACAAAAAGATTCTATAGGGAATAGTCGTAACAAATAAATCTAATATAGGGAAAAAACGTTAGCCTTGCGATGAGAAACATTTTTATTTTGTTGTTTCTGTAATGAAAAGTAAACCATGACTTATGTGTGTGTGACGTCATATTGCACTGGCTGCGGTATGGTTACCATTTGCACATTTTAAAAGCCTTTGTTACAACTAGTATGTGAATTCAACAGTTCATATGCATTCTGTCATGGTGCATTGAAATTTGTTCCAACATGTAGTTTTGGATATTTTTTATTTTATTTATTTGTATAGTAATACTAATAGTGGTGCTTTTTATTCTAACTTAAGCCTACTTAAGATCTAGATACTACTTAAAGGATTTAGACAGGGAGACATATTCTTCATGCCAATGGGGCCTATTATGGCAACTTTTCTCTTTGACATACAGGAGGGCCACTAACGTCATGGGTACATATAGGTGCAAAAGGATAGACACAAATGACACATAAACTTAAAGCCTAGGTTTTTTTTTTGAGTTTTTGAATGAACTTGTATATAAGCAAATATATGTTTTTATTAATTTCCAGTTGTAGAAGTTGTTCCAAATGAAAGGGTTGCTCAACGTCTTTTAAGTTGTGTATTCTGCTTAGGAATTCATTTCTGTAATCCCATCCAATTGAGCACTCTAGTAAAACATGTTGTGCGCTTCCTTCTTCACCACATTCGCAATATGGGTCATTTTTAAGGTTGAGTTTGTGTAAATGGGTAGGTATCAAGGAGTGGTTAAATCTCAAACGACATATGATAGTTACCAATCCTCTAGGATATCCAGAAAACCATAGCTGGCAAGGTAACTTTGGTACAATTATTTTATAAAATATACCTTTATCTTTTCTGTGATAGTCAGTTTCCCACTTTGTTATTTGAAAAATAAAGTTTTTATGTCTGTCGATGGACAGGAACCATTACCTACGATTTGATCATTTGATTTGTATTTGTACTGTTGGCGATACTTTGTAAAGAAAATTCACTAATGATGAAATCGAGACTTTTGAATTTTGAAAAATTGCGTTTTTGACCCTTGGTATATTGATGTACTTAAATTTTATACTCTGTTGACAAGTAAAAAATTTCGGGACGCAGCAAGTGCGTTATGGTAGCGAATTTTCGTTAAAATGTTTTTAATGCCAAATATGTCTTGTTTTTACCAGAAGGACATTTAGTTGACAATATAACCTATATGGCAAAAACAATGTACCATATTTCATTAAAATAGTTTTGTTGTTTCAAAAAATAGAAACCTTTTTCGACAATAAACTTAAAAAGTTCCAGACAAAACTGATACGACTTTCCTGTCCAACGAACCTCTTCAAACTATTTACACACCGGCCAAGATATAATTATTGACAAACAGCATTATGACGCAAGTAGAAGAAAATGTTTGAGCAAATTTTGCAAAAATTTCTTCTACAAAAACTCACCATTTTTTAGGCCAAAATTGCCTTCAGTAATGTTACACTGTATTATATTTTTCACAAAATTCGACAACTTTTACTTACAATAACTTACTAAGCGTTGATTATTAATTACCACCATTTCAGAAAACTGTAACAAAAATGATTTCTACGGAAACACTAAAAACATTTCTGTGAAAACCTTTCAAATTCAGCCACTATTTGAAAGTGCCTGTACATGACAGCTCGATTTTTTCGACGAGTAATACAAACAAAAAGCTCTCTGAATGCGTCATTTCCATAGGGATCAGCTCTCTATTGGTACAAACGCTTTTTTACAATTTGTGATATGTGTTTGTGTAATGTGCCAGAAACGTTGCAAAACAATTAAAATAACTCAAAAACGATAAACGATATCAATTTATTTCCTTACAAACATGCATTATATTTCAATGGAAAATGCAGACATGCAAAAACATAAGGTGTGTTTTATTTAAAAAAAAGAAAATGTGTATCACCAACGACTTATGGGCCAGCCTTTGATTATCAAAATAATTTTATAAGATGCAGCTCCAAACACCCTGTAATTAACGTATACAATTTTTGTTCGTATCTTGTATATAAACAAAAATATTTAGTTTTACAGTAGAAATGCGTCAGCCTGTATATGTGTAAACAGACAAAAACTCAAACTTACCCCGCATATGGGTTTTAGGGGTTCTAGTTCGCGCTCATTTGAAGAAATATTTTCTAAATTTATAAGTCTACAAAAATGTGCTAAAATATAGACTATTAAACCATAAACTCTATAGCTAAAACTACTGCCAAAGCATCAAAAAGATGGTCTATTTGAAATGGATTTTCCGATAACATTTTAGTAAAATGAAGGACAATGATGGTTGAAGCGGAAACTTAAGACTTTGTAAAATACACCTTTTATGACACTTCTTCTGCACAATCCATATTTGTTTTGGATTATTTGTCTGAAAATTGCAAATTTTGACGTTTCAAATCGCGACTTTGACGTTTTAAGAAAAATTTTTTTATAATTTTCAAAATATTTTCTCTGCTACTTATTGACCTTTTTACGCCAATAAAACTTCACCGTTGTTTGTAACATTCAATTGGTTTTGTTAACCACACAAAATATTTTGTTCTTGTGCTTTCTTTTGATCATCAGTGGCACCCAAATTTTTTTCTTTAAATGTCTATAACTTTTTGTTCTTTCAACGTAGAGATCTCAATTTTCATCATGTAGGGTACGTTAGATAGTAGAAACGTATGTGCCAAATTTGGTTGTCATTTATTGTATATATATATATATATATATATATATATATATATATATATATATATATATATATATATATATTTTGTAACAGTATAAATTGGATAGCTAAACATCTAAGCTAATTTGGACGTAATTGTGGTTCCTCCCCTGCGTTGTAAAAAGAATTATTGGCGACAACGGTGGTTAATTCTTCTGGATATCCCTCGTATAATGAATCGAATTTAGATCTTTCGTAAATTATTTATATTTGTATTACCCCTGGTATATCGGGCCGGCTTACACGCTTGCGTTGCCGTGGCCGTAGTTCGGAAAGGGTCCGCGTGATGAAGAGGATAGATGGCTGGGGACGTATGTGATGCGAGAGAGAGCGATGGGGGTGGCAGCACCTGTGTTTTCGAGTAAGATACGTGAAGGCGCCGAAGGTTGCAGAGAGAGTTGGTTGGTCATTGTGCAAGTTAACACGTGGTTCGTTCTGGGAGGCAAGTTGGATATTAAATATCCCCCTTTGGTGGATTTAAATTGCGCTCAGAACACATCTACAGTCTTGTTGGGGATATCGGAAGTTGCGTAATTGACGTTGAAGGCTGTAGATAAACCCGTTAAGGGGATTTAAGGACCACATTGGTGTTGTCACGTGTTGAAGTTCGTTTCCCTCTTTGGAGGTAAGAAATCATCCTCTCTCATACCTATAACATCTTTAGCATTCGGTTACTTGTTGTTTTTAGGGTCCTTGTACCGGCTGGGAGAGTTCCTTGTACCGGCTGGAAGAATTCCTTGTACCGGCTGGATTTCCTTGTACCGGCTGGAAGAATTCCTTGTACCGGAGGAAGTATTCCAAGTACCGGCTGAATTTCTCGTACCGGCTGACATTATTGTATTGGGCGATATCTTTGGTAAATTCACGTCCCGTAAATTTGGAGTGGAAAAGTCTCGCATGGCTGAGCGAATCTTTATGTACCGAACAAAGTATATGGATACTGAATTAAATGGAGAATTGAATTAAGATCTCAGTGAGAAGGTCTTCCCTTTCGTCGTCGCATTGCTTTCCGTGGTTGCATTATTTCCGTGGTTGCATTATTTCCGTGGTTGCATTATTCCCGTGGTTGCAGTCCCGTATCCCGAGAGGCCTTGGTTTGGCTTGGAAATTGATGGCAATTAGATGGCCTAGAAGTCCAGGAATTCAAGTAAGAATTTTCCGTTTTGTGATAACGTATAAAGTGATAAGAGACATTCTTGATAAGGTACATTTTTAATATTCATCTGTGTTAAATTTAATAAAATCAAACCGAATTTATTTTATTTTAACTTCACTAAATGTGGTACAGATTTTTATAAGACCATTATTAATATAATTGCTTCACTTTTGATAGTACCATTAGTTGTCATATATTGTTAGCGGTAGTCAAGCTTTTTGATTACTTTTTGGGACTTGATCTTCAATCAAGCCACTTACCATACTTATCATGTAATTAGGTAATAATTGGGGAAAATAATTTGTGAGCTTTGCGTGCACGAAAAGTGGAATTTTCCGTAGAACAACTATATTTGTAGTACCTTCATAAATATTCAGTAAAGATCTTGAGTATTTGGTAGTAAGCCATTTCTGTGATATTATAGAGACTTATTTATTTTTATTTATTACTTTAGATCAGAATTTTAAAACAACTTCTAATAAATTCTTGTATGCCAAAGAAGCTTAATAAAAGCCCGTATTTTATCATATTTTAGGTGTTTTGGTTTTGTGTGTGTGTTTTCTTTTCAGGACTGTTGATAGATTAGATCATTACCGCTATCTTTATTTGTGGGTCTATGAGACCATACCGTTCCGAATTTTAGTTGGTGTTATCGTAATTACATCTCCCTTGTAGCTTCCTGTGCTCGATTGTGGTTGGCTATAGTTGCCAGTGTGATCCAAGAATTCTTGGTTGTGTTGGATCTGGGCAAGGAAGCATATTTTGTGAACATCTTGTTAGAATATCCGGGAGTAGAGGTTAAACAATCAAGTGGCGCCCCTAATTAAGATCTTATTTTAACCCACGCCCATCTCCACTGTATAAAAGCTGGCGGCCCTCTAACTTCCCGGTAACTTAGCTTATGCCAATGACAAATTAGATTTGTTGATAGGTCAGGAATTATTTGAGCATTTGTCATCTGGTATAAAAGGAAACGCGGCGGCGTCATAATATATATATATATATATATATATATATATATATATATATATATATATATATATATATATATATATATATATATATATATATATATATATATATATATATATATATATATATATATATATATATAAACACAGATCTCCTCATTAGTGAATTTTTCGTTTTACGAAAAATTCGCTAAAACGTATGTGTAACTATATAGAGTGGCTCAAAAGTAATACCAACAGTTTTATTTCAAATGGAAAACCCTGTATGGTTTTGCGGTTTCTGAATTTGCATCTAATTTAAGGTCTAATTATATTTAAAGTTTTTTTTCTACCTTCATTCACTACTGACAAAATTGTTGTCAATAACAATTTTCAAATATTGTTTGTTGATACTTGTTATATTGATGTATTTAAGTTCAATACACTCTTTCCATGTAAAACAGGATGTGTAACTGTACAGAGTGGCTAAGATATAATACGAATTTTGTTATGTTAAATCGAAAATCCTGTATATTGTGCAGATTTTAAAAAGCATTTAAGAGATAAATTGAGTTATGTAAGTTTTAAGTTGTTTATTCGTCACAATGAGACATTTATGTACTGAAACGAAATTCAGTCACATTAATACACTGAAACTATGAAGACAAGTCGTCTCATTTGTAAGTTGATAGGTGTCTTATCTGCAATGAGAAATTTGACAGTGTTTGGCAAATGTTCTTAATCACTCAGATAAGTGTGCGAATTAACATGGTAGCTCTAACTGAAAAATAAAAAAAATGAAGTGTTAATGATGGTTGGATATGGTGACCGTGAGAGAACACAAGCGGAAGTTATCGATATATTTATTCTAATTTTCCCTAGTCAGTCTGCGATTACCCAATATTATGTAAGCATACTTCTAAAGAAAGTCAATGAAACGGGAGGTTTACAGGACAGACCAAAAACAGGCAAACCGAATAGCACTATCAGTGTTGATGTGGCTATAAATGTTTTAGTTGATTTACAGGACAATACCAATCAATCGCTTCGACAGATGGGCCAACAACACAATATGTGTCACATGTCAGTTAAAAACTTATTCAAAAGCGAAAACATACCTCCCTTCAAGACACATCTAGTTCAAGAACTTATAGAGGATGATTTTGAGAGAAGAACAGAGTTTTATGAAATTATGATGGAGAGGTGCAATGTTTATCCCAATTTTGTAAATTATATTCACTTTTACGATTAGGCTACATTTATGATTAATGGTACCGTCAATGGGCACAATTGTAGATATTGGTCAGCAGACAAACACACACACAAAGGCCACAAAAAGTCAACATTTGGATAGGAATCATAGGCCATAATATCATTGGAGCATTTTTCATTAACGAAAACATTACGTCAGAACTTTATTTTCACTTGATACGGGAACAGATTCTGCCACAGTCAGAAACCCTGTACCCAAACCGAAGAGACATTTGGTTTCAACAGGACGGTGCTTCTGCACATTTTGGTTTAAAAGTTCGTCAAATTTTGAACCAGACATTTTCAAATCAATGGATAGGGGGAAGAGGTGCAATTGAGTGGCCCGCAAGATCCCCAGACCTTACACCTTTAGACTTTTATTTGTGATCTAAAGAGTAAAGTTTACAAACATAGCCCGAATGATATTGAACATTTGAAGATTAGAATTAGGTATGAACATTATGAAATTCATTGGAATACTGTCGATAACGTCTTGCGGGAATTTAGAGACAGGCTTGGTTATTGTTTAGTAACTAATCGTCACTACTTTGAGCATCTCATAAAGTAACTAAATCTAATTTTTCCTTGTTTATTATCGTTAATTTGTTTTTTGTGTTATGTGATATTATGTACACACTTTGAAATTGTAATATGAGTGCTACAATTCCATTTATGTAGACTAATAAATAACTTAAAACTTACATCATTAAATTTCTCTCTTACATGCTTATGAAAATCTGCAAAATATGCAGGATGTTCAATTTGAAATAACAAAGTTGGTATTATTTTTCAGCCAGCCTGTATAGTTACTCATACTTTTTTACTTGTATATCAATATACTGAGTGTCAAAAAAAATGTTCCGTAGTTTTCGAAATATTAACAATTTTAAAAAATTATTACTTAGTAACTATTAGTTCAGTAGTAAATGAAGATATGAAAAAACTCCAAATACAATTAACCTTAGATTAGACGTAAATTCAGAAAACTCAAAAACATACAGGTGTTCCATTTGAAATTAGAATGTTGGTATTATTTCTAAGCCACTCCGTATAGTTACACATACTTTTTTTACTTTCCAACAGAGTATTAATATTAAGTACATCAATATGTCAAGTAAGAACCTCGGTGGTTCAGAGGTAAGAACGTGTGCCTCTGAACCGAAGGGTACTGGGTTCGATCCCAGGGTAATCCTTTCACTTTTTCAGTACAAACTGTAACATTAACATCAACCCAGGTTCTGGCATTGTATTTGAGCAAGTTGAATGTCTGCACGTTCCGCCCTTCGAAGAGGGCGTAAAGCCGTCAGTCTCGTGTCCATGCCATGTGGGGCACGTTAAATATCCCTACCCTCCTTACAGAAAGGCTGGGGTTCGGCAAAATTTCCAGGATAGGGAGGTGAAACTGCTCCCTGGCGTCGGTGATTGGCCATAGTCGCGGAAATAGGCCGACGTTGAAGAAACAAGACACACACAATATGCCAAGTGTCAAAAAAGTTTGTTTAGTAGTTTTTGAAATATTGGCAATATTCCACACCTTGTTTACACCCTGCAACAATCTATATAAAATATATATATATATATATATATATATATATATATATATATATATATAATATATATATATATATATATATATATATATATATATATATATATATATATATATATATATATATATCACATAAGGAAAAAAATAATTGGCTGATTTTAATGAGATTTGACAAGCGCTTTCTTTTTCTAATTGGTTAGAATAAGTTCCTTAGCTAAACAAATCAGCTTTTACTGGGAAAATTTTGCTTCTTGTTTCCGAAAATGTTTGTATCTTCATAAAGATAACAAAGCTATGGCAACCAAGTTTGTTACGCAAGTTCATACTACAATGTATCTTAGATACAAATAATAAAATCTTTTAGTTAAAAGAAAAAAGTTATAAACATTTAGAAGTGAACAATCTGGGTTCCACTGATGATCGGGGAATGATACAAGACCAAATTATTAGTGAATTTTCTTTAAAAAAATCACTAATGAGGAGATCCCGACTTTTGAATTTTGAAAAAATTTCTTCAAATGAGCGCTATTTGGAACCCCCGGAACCCAAATCCGAGGTCAGTTTCAGACTTTATATGTTTGTATATATATATATATATATATATATATATATATATATATATATATATATATATATATATATATATATGTATATATATATATATATATATATATATATATATATATATATATATATATATATATATATATATATATATATGTGTGTCACACCTATAACTTAAAAAATAATGGACCGATTGTGATAAAACTTGGCGAATACCTTCCTTTCGCAAGTGGCTTGGATAAGTTCGTTAGCCAGGAGAATCCTCCTGGGTTTTCCCGGAAAATTTTGTGTTTACTTTCGAAAAAAATCGAAAAAAATGTATATCTCCAAAATTAACAAAGTAAGGGCAACTAAATTTCATACGCAAGTTTAGATCATTATAGGCAAGTTATCTGCTAAAATTTAGCTCCGTAGGTTAAAGGGCAAAAAAGTAACAGGCATTCAAAAAAAAATTGGGTTTTCCTCAAAACTTCAAAATCGCGATTTTAAACGTCAAAATTGGTGAGTACCTTCCTTTTACAAGTGGCTTAGATAGCTTCGTTAGACAGGAAAATCCGGTTTTCCCGGAAAATTTTGTGTTTTCTTTCGAAAAAAATTTATATCTCAAAAATTAACAAAGTAAGGGCAACCAAATTTTATACTCAGGTTTCTATCATTATAGGCAAGTTACTTACCAAAATTTAGCTCTTTAGGTCAAAAGATAAAAAAGTTATAGGCATTTAAACAAAAATAAATTTGCGATTTAAACGTCAAAATTGGCAACATTTAGGAAAAGAACTTGAATCTAATACGGGCTATGGAAATAAAATGTATCAAGAAGAATGTTTTACAAACACTGAAGTCTTAGTTTCAACCGTCATTGTCCTTCATTTTAATAAAATGTTTCCAGAAAATTCATTTCAAATAGACCCTTTCTCTGACGCTTGGCGGTAGTCTTAGCTATAGAGTTTATCGTTAATGGTATATAATTTTTGTAGAATTTTCGTAAAAAAAAATCAATAAAGCTTAATATATCTGTTATTATACAAGATATGAAAAAATTTGTATATATTAATTATAGGGTGTCTTGAGCTACATCTTAAAAAAATATTTCTACAATCACAGGTTGGCCCATAAGTCGTTAGTGATACAAATTTTCTTTTTTTTTTTTAAATCAAACACGTCTTACGTTATTGCATTTTAGCATTTTCCATCAAAATATAATGCATATTTGTAAGAAAAAAAATTCTGGACGCAACAAGTGCGTTATGGTAGCGAATTTTGATCAAATGCTTCATATTTGAATAGCTCAATTTGCTATTAACCTATAAGGTTGATAAAGAAACGAGTTTTTCCGGGAACACTTTAAGTTTACTTTTGAAAATTTTTGTACATTTTCAAACAATGAAACATGGCACATTGTTTTTACTATATAGATTATACTGGTAACCAAATTTAATGCCTGCTTTCTTAAAAAACACACATTATTGCTATTAAAAAATAGTTTCATGAAAATTCACTACCATAACGCACTTGCTGCGTCCAGAGTTTTTTGTATAGTTAACTGCTATTACTGTACATATTTTGAGACATACCAATTATAAAGCGGTTAACTTCTAGAAAGTTTGTCCCAATTAATAGAATACGGAATCTCCAATAAAATGACAGGGGCTGCTGCCGATTGATAGTCAATGTTGCGAGGACAAGGCGACATCGCCTTTAGACCGTAATGATGATGATCGTGATGAAAAAAAAATTGATTTACACAGAACTCAAGTGAAATTAATTGAACTCCCTGATTGCGGCTTCGTCATTCTTTGTTCTTAATAACCTTTTCCCATGATCCAAATTACCAATCGTCACAGCGAAATATCAGCGAACAATAGTGCTAAAAGCAATTATTGTCCATTCATCGAAGATAAACCAGCTTCTTTGGTATGAGAGGTCTGAAACGCTTCACAAGTTAATGAACTTTTAAGTTCTTGGTTAAGTGAACCGACCAATGACAGAAATAAGGAGTCAACAACATTTCAAATTAGGAGGTTCCATACTAGCTTCAGTTAAAAGTAAGAGTGGTTATGTAAATTGTTAGATAGCGGATGCGACGATATACGTGAACGAAATCAAAACGAATTGGTAAACAATTTTTTTGTTAGATTTACTTACACACCTTTTAAGGTAGGATAAGGTTTTGTTTTTAATTAACAAATATTTCTCAGTTTGTTAAAGTAAATATGTGCTGCAATTATCAAGGATATTAAAGAACTACACATTTTTGGTGTGTGTGTTTTTGTTTCTTTAACGTCAGTCTATTTTCGCGACTATGCGCAATCACCGAGGCCAGGGAGCAATTTTACCTCACTGTCCTGGAAATCTTGCCGAACTCCTGCCTCTCTGGAAGGAGGGTAGGGATCTTTAACGTGCCCAACATCGCCTGCACACGAGACCTACGGCTGTACGTCCATTTCGAAGGTCGGAACGCGCAGACGTTCAACCTACTCAAATACAATCCCACAGCTTCAGTTGATGTTAATTTTTAGAGTATGTACTAAAATGGTGAAAGGGGAACCCTGGGAATTGAAACCAGTACCCTTCGGTTCAGAGGCACGCGTTCTAACCACTAAACCACCAAGGCTCTACACATTTTTAGTGAATTTTCGTAGAAAAAATTCACTAATGGGCAGATCCTGACTTTTAACTTTTAAAAATTTCTTCAAATGGGCGCGAACTAGGCCCCCTAGAACACTTATCTCAGGGCATTTTTTATATGTGTATATATATATATATATATATATATATATATATATATATATATATATATATATATAGTGTGTCCCAAACTGGATGGGCATGTATTGTTATCTCCGTTATTATTAGAGATAGGGAGACTGTTAAATTTGCAATGTTTTTTAGAATTTCATGCTCGTTCCAAATATAACTTGTATTTTGCCTTGCTTATTTTCGTTTTCGAGTTATTTTGAAAAAAACAAAATTTGTCGATATTTTTTTCTTCAATATCTAAGCAGGCATTGAACTGACATGTCTAAGACTTGCACATTATCAGGACACTTTTTACAAAGTAATCTTTTTGTGCTATTCTCAACTTTCGCTTGTCATTTGTTCTTGAGCTACAGGTATCAACGTTTGTTTTTATTGTGACAGCCATATTGGATTTTTTGCTCATGTGATAGCCTGTGAAAAGAGCTTTCCAATGACTTACAACATGCTTGAGAATTCTTGTAATTGCACTGACAATTTTAAGAAAAACCGTTTTGAGGATAGTAGGCTATGAAATCCAATACCAGAAAACAAATGACAAAAAAAGTGTTCAAAAAGCAGTAGGCCATAGAGTCTAACAATAGACTTCTACTTTTAACATAATTTTCCGTAATGATTCACGATAAAAAAATATTGTGATTTAATTTACAATACTTAATTAAGTGATAATGCTAGGTAATATTATGTGAAACAGTTTAATAACGTAACCCGGCAATAACAAATAGAAACTTAAACTCCACAAAACAACATATTTAAAACGGAACTCAACAAATAATAAAATAGAAACTTAAAAGTACACTAAATAAAAAATTGTTCAATATGGCCACAGTTTTGTTCAATGCACTTTATACACCTTTTTAAAACAGGCCTGAGAACTCTTGTGAGGGTGTTTAGGTTAATATGGTTTACAGCTTCCGTGATTCTGTTTTGTAATTCATTGATAGTTTGTGGCGGATCGAATTTATACACATCATTCTTCAGAGTACCCCAAAAATAAAAATCCATGGGTGTTATATCAGGACTTCGAGCACACCAATGAAGCGGCCAATTGTTACAAATGACACGATTATTAATATTCTGGTACAAAAATTCTTTGACGATCCTATCGGAGCTGGACAACCGTCTTGCTGGTACCAAATCTCGTCTAAATTATCATGAACTCTTCTAATTTTTGATAAGATATCATTTCTCAATAGATTAAGATACCTTTCCCCAGTTAAATTCTTTTCAAAAAAGAACGGACCAACAACAAAGTTACCTGAATTTCTTTAAAATTAACTGTCTAATCTACAAATAAATAAAAAAACAGTTGTTTACCTAATAAGTCGCACGAAACATTAATACCACATCTGTCTTTCAATAATCTTTCTTCCTTTATATTCGGATTTTGATTTGCCCAATATTGCCTATTATGGCGATTATACACACCACAATTTGTAAATATGGATTCATCAGTCCATATTATTTTCAAATGAAAATTTTCATCTTGCTGGCATTGTCCTCCTTGATACCATTGAAGTCGCTTAGCGTAATCGTCAACATTTAAGCCTTGTACTATTTTAGGTTTTTATGAATGGTAATGACTTTGTTTTAATACTCGGTGTACCGTACTTTTTGGAACGTCAATTTGTTCACCATAAAACCGAACTGATTGTGGAGGGTTTTCGTTTGAAACCTGTAAGACGGCATTATTTCTTTCTTCATTTCTAGGAATTGGTAGTTTCTTTGCGTGGAAGCTACCGTCGTTCAATTGATTGGTCACTATCCTGCGAAATATTTTAGTGTTTGGTTGTCGTCTTTCTGGGTAGTTGTTTTGATATCAAATTACTGAACATATTGTTGAATAATATTTTAAAAAAACAGTAAACAAACTATTTAGTACAAAACGAGTTAAATACACCTCAAATTGTTTAGATAATTAAGAATCACAGTATTCTTAATTGTCGTGATAATGTTATATCCATAGCAACCTTTCTTCAACTTTTTTTCAGTTGACTTACGTTTAAAAATCAAACAATTTTCAAAGGCGTCTTCGTAAATCATTAATCTGCTTTTTATTGAGTTCTGTTAGTAAATTCAGTTATTTACTAGATTTACCTATTAAATTAAATTGTAACATTTTTTTACGATATTGTAATGTAAAACATCATTTGTAATAATAGGCCGATTCATTGGTGTGCTCAAAGTTCCTATTTTTTTATCGTGAATCATTACGGGAAATTCTGTTAAAAGTAGAAGTTCATTGTTAGACTCCATAGCCTACTGCTTTTTGGATACTTTTTTTTGTCATTTGTTTTCTGGTATTGGATTTCATAGCCTACTATCCTCAAAACGGTTTTTTTCAAAATTGTCAGTGCAATTACAAGACTTCTCAAGCATGTTGTACATCATTGGAAAGCTCTTTTCACATGAGCAAAAAATCCAATATGGCTGCCATAATATAAACAAACGTTGATACCTGTAGCTCAAAAACAAATGACAATCCAAAGTTGAGAATAGCACAAAAAAAATACTCTGTAAAAAGTGTCCTGATAATGTGTAAGTCTTAGACAGGTCAAATCAACGCCTACTTAGATACTGAAGAAAAAAAAGCGACAAATTAGGTTTTTTTTTAAATAACTTGAAAACGAAAAGAGAAAAGGCCAAATACATGTCATATTTGGAACGAGCATGAAATTCTACAAAACATTGCTAATTTAGCTGTCTCCCTATCTCTAATAATAACGGAGATAGCAATACATTCCCATCCAGTTTGGGACACACTGTATATATATATATATATATATATATATATATATATATATATATATATATATATATATATATATATATATATATATATATATATTTATTTATTTATTTATATATATATATATTTATATATATATATATATATATATATATATATATATATATATATATATATATAATGAGCCGATGTAAATCAAATTTTTGTGGGTACCTTTGTGTTTGCAAATGGCTAGGAAAATCAGCCCAGTTTTTCCGAAAAATGTTATGTTTTCTTTCGCATAATTTTTATAATTCCGGAAATAACAAAGTAAGGGCAGCTAAATTTGGTACTCACAAGAGGTAAACTATGTACCAAAATCTCGACGTATAGGGTAAAAGGCAAAAAAGGTATAGGCATTTAAAGAAACAACAATTGGGTATCACTGATGATCAGATAAACGCACAGAATTTAAATATTGTGTGTGTGTGTGTGTGTGTGTGTTTATTTATTTAACGTCGGCCTATTCCCACGACTATGGCCAATCACCGCCGCCAGGGAGCAGTTTCATCTCACTATCCTGGAAAATTTGCCGAACCTTTGCCTTTCCGTAAGGAGGGTAGGGATATTTAACGTGTCGACGGCTTTACGCCCCCTTAGAAGGACGTAACGTGCAGACATTCAACTTGCTCAAATACAATGCCACAACCTGGGTTGATGTTAATTGTACATTATGTACTGAAAAAGTGAAAGGAGTACCCTGGGACCGAACCCAGTACCCTTCAGTTCAGAGGCACACGTTCTTACCACTGAATCACCGAGGCTCTAAATTTTGTGTGGATAAAATCCTATGTATGTTACAGGCAAAGACTATGTTTTTTGGCGCAAAAAGAAAAAAGAAAAAGAAAAATTACTTTGAAAACTTGATAACTTTTCCTCTTAAAACGTCAAAGTCGCTATTTGAAATGACAAAATTGGCAAATTTTAGGCAGGGAACCTGAATCTAATATGGGCTATGTAGAGAAAATGTTGCAAGAAATGTGTTTTACAAGTCCTTAAATTTCACCTTCAACCGTTATTGTCCCTCATTTTACTAAAATGCTTCCAGAAACTCTATTTCAAATAGACTCTTCCTCTGATATTTAGTAGTGTTAGTTATAGAGTTTATGGTTTAATTTTTTTTAATTTGAGCAAATTTTCGTAAAAGAAATTCGTTGTTGAGGCGAACGCGACTTCTGAATTTTAAAAAGATTTTTTAAATTGAGGCCTAGGCCCCATATCCGGGCTTACTTTCGGTGTACTTTTCACATACTGGTAACAAAATTTAATGCCTGCTTTAATTTAAAAAATACATATTTGCTATTAAAAACTTTTTTAAGAAAATTCATTGCCATAACAAACTTGCTGCGTCCAGACTTTTTATGTTTTTATATGATTTTAATGAAATTTGGCAGGTACCTTTCTTTTGAAAATGACTTGAAAAAGTTCGTTATCCAGGAAAAACGGAATAGGTTTCCAAGAAAATGTTGGGTTTTTTTTCGGAAAAAATTCTTATCTTCGAAAATAACAATGCTAAGGTAATCAAATTTGGTAAGTAGCTTGTAAAATGTAAATCACATACAAACTTTAGATCTATACATTTAAAGACAAGAAAGTTATAGGCATTTAAAGAAAAAAAAGTTCGTGCCACTAGTGATCAAAGAAACGCCCAAAACCAAAATATTGTGTGTCAAACAAAATCTACTGAATATATTGTCTTTTCTTGACTCAAAAAGGCCAAGAAATACGTGAAAATGACTCAAAATTTTATAGTTTTGCTTCTGAAAATATCAAACTGACTATTTAAAACGTTAAGACCGATGAGTTTTAAGAAAGATTCTGTGCATGATGCATGTAAAATATTAAATGATATGTCTTTAAGAAAGTCCTGGTTTTCTGTTTAAGGTCGCAGGCACTCTTTTTAGAAACCACTTTTTCCAAATTTTGAACGCAGTTTGCGATCTTGATGCCGAAGCCCCTGACTTGCCTTCAGAAGACATTCGGCCATGGTATCCTCCTACACTGCTATGTCAAAGCCAACCTCAAAGAAACCCCTACAGCCTCCACACACTCAGAGATTAGCAGCTAATTTAAGACCTTAAACCCATAGAACCCTCTTTACATTCATACGAACGTCAGTTCACTCTCGCTTTTCCGAAGATCTCATCCATTTATTTATTCGGCGCTCTCTCTTTCTTCGCGGTTTGCCCAAATTGCACTCCGCGTTACCTCTTCCAGCTCCATTTCCGCGGTCCATTAATTGAAATCCCTGATTTCCCTGTTCTTGGTAGACCTAGCTACCTTAAACGGGTAGGAACCCTGAACCTTGTTCCGCTCTCTCGCAAAGTTTTATCTTTCCGTCCTACGATTATCCATCTGGCAGTCTTCCAGCACACGTCTTACTGTCTCCTCCGGTTCCGCACACACATCCCCCGTTCCGGTCCTTAGGTTAAACCTACTAAAGTAGCCCTTGAAAGGCCCGTGGCCAGTCAACAAGCTCACCACCCTACGACTCCAGCTCTTGAGGCCCGCACCCACGCTCGCCCGTCCTTGCTTCCTTCAGAGAGCATTTGCTTCAGTGATCCCAGCTTTGCTTCTTTGATAGCCTCTTTGTATCCACGCGACGCTCCTGGTCCTGCTCCCGTTGAGCGTCCGCTCTCGCACCTCCTGCGCTTCTCGTTTCTTTCTACGCAGCTCCTGGTTCCATCACACAATCTTTTGTCCTTCTTTTTTCTTTTTCCAAGGATGCTTGCGTCGCAAATTTTGATAGCAGGTAAGATATAATCGTATCGTATCCTAATCAGAAAAAAATACTTTTTAAAAATGCAAGAATCCATTATGGCGCCGGTAAAAAAACATCAAAGTTAAGTATTGTAACTCTTGCATCAAGAACGCCTTGGAAAATATGATAATAGATTTATATTGCCCATTAAAAAGTCTCCTAACAATGTGATACTTAAAAAACTCTATTCTTTCTTTCGGAATTCGCTTAAAAACAAAACAAAAACGAAAATAGAAATATTCCGTTTTCCTGGAATAATTAAAAAACTAAAAATGACACCCCAAATTTTCATTCAGATAAATAATATAGAAACGCGCAACGGCTGATTTGATCCCAATGGATTTTTCCTTTTGGAGTTACCTAAAATCTCTTGTATACAGGGGTCCAATTTTTTTTTCTTTCTTTAACGTCGGCCTATTTCCGCGACTATGGCCAATCACCGACGCCAGGGAGCAGTTTCAGCTCACTATCCTGGAAATTTTGCCGAACCCCTGTCTTTCTGTAAGGAGGGTAGAGATCTTTAACGTGCCCAACGTCGCATGGACACGGGACCGACGGCTTTACGCCCCCTCCGAAGGGCGGAACGTGCAGACATTCAACTTGCTCAAATACAATGCCAGAACCTCGGTTGATGTTAATTTTACAGTTTGTACTGAAAAAGTGAAAGGAGTACGCCGCGATCGAACCCAGTACCCTTCGGTTCTAAGGTACACGTTCTTACCTCTGAACCACCGAGGTCCCAATGGGTCCAATTCAAAACGTTGAAGATCTCAGGCAAATAATTATTGATAACTGTGAGGTAATATGACATTTTTTTTCCGAGGCAATCACCGCGACTGTTTTCAAAGCACACGCTATTAACATGACACAAATGTCATCCAAAGATGAAGTGATTTCGTATTCAATCAATACCAGCTAAAATTTTGAAGAACATTTTTCTCGAAAATGATTAGTTTTATCGTGATGCAACAAGATGACCCTTTTTTAAGATTTTATAATTCCCTTCAATCGTGTATTGTTAAATATGAGATAAAGATTCAAGCAAAAAAGATCCATGTCAAATTTGAAACATAAATACAAAGTGATATTATATACGTGTGCACCAAATTTTAAAAGAATCGATACATGACAAAAAAAGTTATCGACAAAAGTTTTAAAAAAATAATTTTTGACACCCTATAACTCCGTTATTTTCGAATTTTCGAAAAACTATTACAGGAACTAGGGGCATTAATTATTTGAGTAGAATAACCCCCGGACACCCTGTATATATATATATATATATATATATATATATCTATATATATATATATATATATATATATATATATATATATATATATATATATATATATCTATATATATATATATATATATATATATATATATATATATATATATATGGGTTTTCTTTCGTATCTTTGTATCTCCGAAGATAACGAAGCTATGACAATCAAATTTGGTACACAAGTTTCCACTATCGCAATAAAGATATCTAAGTTAAAATTAAAAAAAAAAGTTAGAAGCATTTAAAGAAAAAAAAATGGGTACAACTGGTGATCGAATGAATGCACAAGAACACAATATTTTGAAACAAACCCAATTGAACATTACATATAAATGTTAACGTTTCCTCACGAAAAAAAGGTCAAGAAGTAGCAGAATAATATTTTAAAATTTTATAGTTTTTCTTCTAAAAACGTCACAGCCGCGACTTGAAACGTAAAAATTTGCAATTTTCAGACAAAAAATCTGAAACGAATACGGTTATGTCGAAGTAATATCGTAATGAGTGTGTTTTACAAAGCCTTAAGTTCCAGCTTTAACTATCATTGTCCTTCATTTTACTAAAATTTCAAATAGACCTTTTTTCTGATGCTTTGGCAGTAGTTTAAACTATAGAGTTTGTGGTTTAATAGTCTATAATTTTAATAAATTTTCGTAGAAAAAATTCGTTATTAAAAAGACTGCGACTTTGATGTATGATAATGCAGTGTGAAATAGTAAAGTTATTTTAAACCGGTTGATGCACGACTTTCATAAAAATAAAATCGATACTTTATTGTTCTTTATTTACTTTTACTCAAATCACCATCTGATTATTAGCAAATCATGTGCATCTGTGTACTTTAGTAACGAATTTGTAACTTCTGCATATTATGAACAAGTGAAAGTATTCTGCGTGATATGTTGGCTATGAATCACATTAGTACGATATCTGCAATCTGTCAACATATGAGCTGCATGTTGCTCAACGTGGTTTTCAATGCACAATTCCAGTTTTAAAGCCTACACTAAAATACATTAGTGTTGTAAGTTGGAAAGTGACAAAGCTGGTTTTTGTTCTGCGGAAATGACATTAAAACCAGTTTGCTGTCACACAGAAATTAATTTATCTTTTATGAGTTATTAAAAAATATTTGGTTTCTTTAGTAGTAGTAGCTTTTTTCTTTGCGAAAATTCACTAATAGAGAGGTCACGATAATGAAACTTATTTATACAGGGTAGCGCATTGAAAACGAACCAGACCGATTTGCTTCCAGAGAATTTTTTTTTTAAGAAACGCTGAAACACGTCAATTTTAATATTGAGGGAGACATGTTTTGACATAAAACTCAACTTTGTCTCATCAACCCCTTAAGGGTAGTGATAACAACACCTATATTTTAAATAAGGAACATGGTTCGGGTGTTACATCATTTGAAAGCTCTTTCTTTTCTGAATTCAGCACACTATTTTTTTGGAAGTTGTATCAACTCGTTTAAAAATTATGCACAGTTGGAGTTGCAAGAACGTATTTCATTCATTGTGATAAGAAATGCACTAATTAGTCAATTTTTCGTTAAAAAGAAACTAAGAAACAAAACCAAACGATGAAAAATGTTTATTCAGTTAAGTAAGTATTCAAATTGTTGACCACCAGCTTCCATACATAAGTACGAATTTTGTTCAAAACGAGCTCTGACATTCTGGAGCATTTGTGGAGTTATTAGACGGCATTCTTCAACAATGCGTCGTCGTAATTTTTCCAGAGACTCCGGTTCTGTTGCGTAAATTCTACTCTTTAAATGGCCCTATAGAAAGACGTCTAAAGGAGTTAAATCCGGTGATCTAGAGGGCCACTCGATAGCATATCTACGCCCAATTCATTGCTCTGGAAACTCTCTGTTCAAAAACTCCATAACACGTGAAAAATGCGAATGAGCTCCATCCTGTTGAAACACTAATTGATGTTCTTGATAGCGATCATCATTCAACAATGTCAATTAGTAGAGGGTAAACGATGTCTTCTAGTAACTCCAAATACGTTTTGCCACTCAAATTGCCATCAAGAAAAATTGGTCCGATTAAACGGTCTCCAAAAATGCTAGTCCAGACATTCAATTTCTGTGGAGTTTGAGTTCATGAAAATTTCTTAGATTATTATCTGCCCAATAACGACAATTATGACGATTGACTGTAGAGTTTAATAAAAACATACACTCGTCTGAAAAACAGATATTGAACAGAAAGTTCACGTTATCAGCTATTCGTGCAGTCATAACTCCAGCTGCCGATCAAAATCATCAGATGAATTTTATACGGGTGATATTTATGATGCTTCAACATTCGCTGAATAGTTCTTCTTTTGATGTTTGAAACAGTGGCCAATTTTCTCGTGCTCAAAGTTGGGTCTGCAGCAATTTGTCCTAAAACTTCAATCTCAGTAGTCTCATTTCTAACCGGAAATTCACGTTCAGGATTCCGTTTTTTGTTGGCTACTGAACCACTTTGTCGAAACTTTTCAACTAACTCCAAAATGCATTTTCTGTTAACATGTCTGTTCGGCTGTCGTTCATTAAACAAATTTGCGGTACGGTTGGCACAGTCATCGTTTTTGAGAAAAAGCAACTCTTTCTTCTACAGAATACACCATTGTGAAATTAAGTATCAAACCGACCGATAAACTGAAATAATAAACCGCATTTCTCTCAATCCGATAAGAAATGTTCTGATAGTCATTTTTTGTTTACAAACCAACAAAACATTGACTATCAGCACATTTCTTATCCGAATAAGTGAAATGCGTTTTTGCATCTTCAACTGTGAATAATTTTTAAACCAGTTGATAAAAATTCCAAAAAAATTAGTGTTCTGAATTCAGAAAAGAAAGATCGTTCAAACGATGTAACACTCGACCCATGTTCCCTATTTAAAATATAAGGGTTGTTATCACCAGCCTTAAGGGGTTGATGTGACAAAGTTGAGTTTTATGTCAAGACATGTCCTCCTCAATATTAAAATTGACGTGTTTCAGCGTTTCTTTAAAAAAAAAATTACTGGACGCAAATCGGTCTGTTTCGTTTTCAACGGGCCACCCTATATATCGGAGCGATGGCTTAAAAGTCTGGATGCAGCAAGTGCGTTATAGTAGTGAATCTTCATAAAACGGTTTTTCATGGGAAATATGTATTCTTTAAATGAAAGCAGTAATCAAATTTGATTACCAGTATAACCTATATAGTAGAAACAATGTACCACATTTCATCAAAATAATTTTATTATTTGAAAAAGAACAAAAATTTTCCGGAAATAAACTTTAAATGTTCCAGAAAAACCGATTTTCCTGGCTAACGAATCTCTTCAACCTATTTACCCACCTACCATGAAATAATTATTTACAAAAAGCTTTTCGGCGAGACTCCCAACAAAAAGTTTCACAATATCCGAAAATATTTTTTTTACAATAATTTATTAAACACAACAAAATCTCCGCGAAAACTAACTCGCTTAAAGAATACATAAAATTCAAATTATATACCTAATCTATAATTCAACAAGTGAAGATTGGAACCTGTGTTGAGCACTGATAAGTACAATTTGGAGAACCCAATTCATCAAAATACAGTTTTTAGATCTGACGATCGTTTCTCCAACAAAGCTAGCATCATCAGAGGGATGAATAAACTAAGCAAATAAAAGACTATAACTACTATTTATATGTTAGTTTCCAAGCAGTTGTGAACAGCGTCCTCTAGGAAGGTAAACTGACTGACCCCCACTGTGGAGTCTTAAATCCATGTAATTGAAACTGCATACCTGCTTGTAAAACTGTGTGTCGTTATCAAATATTCCTTCTAAGAAGAACACACTGATTATCAAGATAACATTTCGAACAATGGACTACATAGAACTCGACGCACTCTATTCATCGAAATATTTTTGTTCAAATTTCTAACGATATATATATATATATATATATATATATATATATATATATATATATATATATATATATATACATTTGTAAGCATCTAACTGACGCGACTGCCTGATATTTTTTTGCGAATTTTTCGTGAAACGAAAAATTCACTAATGAGAAGATCTGTGTTTATATATATATATATATATATATATATATATATATATATATATATATATATATATATATATATATATATATATATATATATATATATAGATTTCGATGAAATTTGGTACGTGCCTTTCTTTTGTAAGTGGCTTGGAAAAGTTTCTTATCTAGGAAAATCGGACCACTTTTTCCGGGAAAATTTTAAGTTTTCCTTCGGAAAATTTTTGTATCTCCGAAAATAACAGAGCTATGACAAGCAAATTTGACATTAACGTTTTCACTATCAAATTTACCCTACACACCGAAATTCAGATCTCTAAATTAACACAGAAAAAAGTTATAGGCATTTTAAAAAAATTTTGGGTGTCACTGGTGATCAGAGGAAAGCACAAGAACAAAATATTTTGTGTGATTAACAAAACCAATTGAATATTACATGCAACGGTTAAGTTTTCTTGGCGCAAAAAGGTCAAGAAGTGGCAGAAAACATATTTTAAAAATTTTACAATTTTTCTTCTTGAAACATCAAAGTAGCGATTTGAAACGTATAAATTTGCAATTTTCAGACAACTAATTTGAAGCAAATACGGATTATGTCGAAAAAATTGAGCTTTTCAAATATGAAGCATTTAATCAAAATTCGCTACCATAACGCACTTGCTGCGTCCAGGATTTCTTTTCTTACAAACATGCATTATATCTCAATGGAAAATGCAAAAATGCAATAACATAAAGCATGTTCGAGTAAAAAAAAAGTTTTTTTTATCACCAACGACTTATGGGCCAGCCTGCGATTGTAGAAAGAATTCTTTAAGATGTAGCTCAAGACACCCTATAATTAATGTATACATTTTTTTTCATATCTTGTGTAATAACGGATATATTGAGCTTTATTGATTTTTTACGAAAATTCCACAAAAATTGTATACTATTAAAGGATAAACTCTATAGCTAAGACTACTGCCAACCATCAGAGAAAGGGTCTATTTGAAATGAATATTCTGGAAACATTTTAGGAAAATGAAGGACAGTGACGGTTGAAACTAAGACTTCAGGGTTTGTAAAATATTCTTCTTGAGACATTTTCTTTCCATAGCCCGTATTAGATTCAAGTTCTTTGCCTAAATGTTGCCAATATTGACGTTTTAAATCGCGACTTTGACGTTTCTAGGAAAACTCCAATTTTTTTTAAATGCGTATAAATTTTTTGTCTTTTGACCTACAGAGCTAAATTTTGGTAGACAATTTACCCATGGCGATATAAACCCGCGTACCGATTTGGTTATCCTTAGTTGGTTACTTCCGGAGATATAAATTTTTTTCTAAAGAAAACACAAAATTTTCCGGGAAAAACTCGGACGAGGTACTTACCAAATTTAATCAAAATCGGACAATTATTTTTTGAGTTATCGGTGTGATACCCATATATATATATATATATATATATATATATATATATATATATATATATATATATATATATATATATATATATATATATATATATATATATATATATACATATATACATATATATATATATATATATATATATATATATATATATATATATATATATAAACATATTCTAGGGGGCCAAATTAGCGTTCATTTGAAGAAATTTTTTCAAAATTCAAAAGTCGGGATCTCCTCAATAGTGCATTTTTTTAAAGAAAATTCACTAAAAATGAAAATAAAATAAATTAAAGTAAAAATGACGGATGAGGCCTTCAAAATGTCTACGTGATGTATATCAATATTTAACATAAAGGTAGACCTAACCTATAACAGTAATAACTACAACATCAATCACAATAATAAAATAACTAAACAATAACAGTAACAATGCAGACTCTATACCATGAAATTATCAAATCATTATCTTATTACTACTTTTTTGAAAATATAATTAGATTTATTTTGTTTGGTTTATTTAATTATGAAGAAGAATATACAAAAATTTTTTAGTAAATTTTTGGATGACAAATTTAATTAGGACAAGATGAAAACTTTTAAGATTAAATTCAATTAGAATAGCACATCTGGTTGTTTGTTATTGCCCTAAGTTAGTGAAACTGTTCCATACTTAATACAGCCGTAGACTTTTCTGTGGCTTCACAAGTGCTTGTTCTTTTCTGCAACCGATTTCAATTTTAACTAGACGCAGCAAGTGCGTTATGGTAGCGAATTTTAATTAAAGATTCAAATTTCAATTTGCTATTAACCTAACGTTCGTTGGCCAGGAACCAGTTTTTTCAGAAACATTTTAAGATTATTTTCCGAAAATTTTTGTACATTTTCAAACAATAAAGTCATTTTGATGAAATATGGTACATTGTTTCTACTATATAGGTTATACTAATAACAAAATTTCATGCCTGCTTTCTTTAAAAAAAAAGACATATTTGTTATTACAAATATTTTTTATGAACATTCACTACCATAACTCACTTGCTGCGTCTATGCTTTTTGCCTATATAACTGACTGATTAAGGAACGAACTGCTGTCGAAAGCACTGTGAGGCATCCATAATCTATTTTTGCTAAGCTACAATAAATCCTGTATAACATAGTTGCTTATTAGCTGAAAAGAAAATTAACTTACACTTTTTTTGTTCTCTCATAAGTAAAAGATCAACTTAAGCTATAATATACACAAATTAAAAACATTGCCTACGGCAATCTTCTTTTAATCGATAGTGAATTTAAAATTAGTTTTTCACTTTTGTTTCATGCTGGTGCCAAACAACACCACATAAGAGTTATGCATATTTTAAAAGCAAGACTTAAGTTATTGACTCTAGCAACATTAATATATAAATGCATAAAAAATATATCGAACTATGAACAAAAAAATGCATTGAAGATCAAATGCAGTAGAAAAGTGGTAGGTAGATATAAGTATATATATATATATATATATATATATATATATATATATATATATATATATATATATATATATATATAATATACATAGAGACATATAAAACATTTCGACCTCGTTTGCAAATCTCGATATTTAAAAGCGTCAGGTTGGAGCTGAGTGGGGTGTTTTAGGCGGCACATACCGCAGTGTCTACCACGCATACCGTATTTGGTAGTCTGCTGATGACGGTTCTCTGTGTGGGCCACCAAGCCACAGGCACAGCTACTACTCTCTTGATTTAAACGCAGAGACGGACTCTACATGAGATTATTTAGATGAACTTGCTGTAAGCCTAATCCTTTATGTATTTAACGACTGCTACAGAAATAACGGCAGAAATATAATATAATAAAGTAATATTTGTAGAAGAAAAATTAAGTTAGATCAAATAAATAGCATCAGGTGTCAAAATATATGAACAACGGTTCCATTGCATAAGTTACACAGATAACGTAGCGCGGAAGGAGAAACGACAAGAAAAAACAAAGGGTGTTCAGCGTACTCAATAAGCTGCATTAATAACGAAAACAGATGTAACAGAAATAAGTAAGGATATGAATGAGAAAATGGATATAAAACTTAACATCCAAGAGATTCAACAAGTGGAAATATTCACGTATCTGGCGTGCATTCTTATGGATGCTGGTAAATATGGCAAAATACTGAGACGGGGAATCGTGGTTGCCAACCAAGCAATTATTATATACTTTATCTTGTACCCGATGAAGAAGTTCATGAAGTCATACGCATGGAGTGCGATAATCTATGTATGCAAAAGTGGACTTTAAATAGACATAACCAGAAGGTTTCTGAGGTGTATATACCTAGACTACTACTGCTAATATTACGCGCCACGTCGTTCCAATAAAATGGTGCACATACCACAAAGCCTATGCTATTTCCTAATACTTTTTACTCAGATACATACATCTCGGCATACATACTCTCTTTTTATACAAACTTTTGGCTTCTTATTTACTTAATAGGTATGTCGCCCATAATATTCGACCAAACTTTAATGGGTCTTTCACGGGCTCTATAACCATCCACATGCTTTCTATAAATTCTGTCTATCAGTCTATCACTATGAATTTGCCTAAACCATTTAAATACGCTGTTCTTATACCTACTTTTAACAAGCTTTTCCACATTATATTATATTCGTTCAGGATCCGTTTATTTATAACTGTATCGCTTCTTGTTTTAATCATCACTCGTCTAAAGTAGTACATTCCAACAGCATTCAATTTTCTTACATGTTCTCGTTGACACACACACAACTTTCGGACCCATATAGCATTGTCTGGACGTTGTGCTTTGCTATATAGTGTGACTTTGGCCTCTTCAGCTACTCATTGATCTCTAGCTACAGTGGTCGTATTTTCTAGCACCTTTTGCCTGCATTTACCCTAGTTTGCATCTTATCATCTTTTTTACGTGGGGCGTAGTTGGCTCATCTGCTCTGTAAGCTAGTACCTCCCATGAACTGCTCTATTACACACTGGTACTATCTATGCGATATATCTTCACGAATGTAGAGCAGTATTTTCTTCTTCTCCTTCCACTTTTCCCTACTTCCCCCGTCTGCTTTAAGCTATTATGGGTTTGAGAAATCTAGTTGGTTGCTTCCTTCGCTTCTCCAGTTCTTATTTCGATCTTTTATGGTCATAGCTGGTCAGGCGCATTCCATGAGTTCTTGTCTTTTAACATTATTAGTACCAGGTCGTCGATATTATGTATCCCTAAAGAGTTGACGGTGGTACTTCTCATCTCGTCGAACTTTGGTCAAACAAAAATGCAGTGTTCTCTTCCCCGTACTAGATACATCTGCTCTCGTTCTCGTCTAACTTTCCAATGCGTTTGGCGTGGGATCTGAGGTATCCGTGGCTTGTTAGTAATTGTGTGAGACAGATATTTAATTCTTTTTGGCCGCATATCATGCAGTCTGGCGGATTTGGAATCAATCTTTTTGTCCGTTGTCCCTTCGTGGTGTTTTTGGACCATCTTTGCTGCTATTTCTCCATGGTTATGCATCTGGCGGCCAGCTT
Organism: Tillus elongatus; assembly: GCA_964006375.1. Taxonomy (NCBI): domain Eukaryota; kingdom Metazoa; phylum Arthropoda; class Insecta; order Coleoptera; family Cleridae; genus Tillus; species Tillus elongatus. The sequence continues at coordinate 278,060,908 of OZ023262.1, forward strand.
AGCTTGTTCTTTCCTCACTTCCATCGCCTCATGTAGGAATCATTTTTCCTCCACTAACAGGTATATGAGTACGACGTCCATCAACACCCAAGTTGCCTGCGTAGAGATGCTTCGGAACCCGCACGCTACCCTTGTAACACTCTACGCTGCATGCTCTCCATCATCCATCATCATCATGGCTTTGATCAAATATTCTATTAGTTTTCCTAGCGTGTCCAACAGTCATATAGGCCTGAAGGATGACGCTAACTCTAAGGGATTACCGATTTTCCAAAGGAACACAGTCTTTGCTATTTTCCGCTCTAGCGGAAACTTTTGTCTCCGGAGTAGTTTTTTATCACGTTTATCAGCACCTGTGGAGCTAATTAGGCCAGCTCTTCTACTTACTTTTCTCGTATCCCAACACACAGCTCAAATCTCTTGGATCTCCTTCTTACTACAAAACCTGAATGCTATAAGATATCAGTCACCGCCCCCCTTGGTCGGTCAGACCACGGCATGGTCACTGCCTCCTGCGCAATGTAACCCGAGGTCACACAATCATTACACCCATGTATCGTTTGGCACTACAACTTCGCAAACTGGGACGAAATGCGGGATTACTTTTCCTCATTTCCATGGGCGTCTGTCTGCTTCTCTCATCCTGACCCCTCTGATATCTCACAAAACGTCACCGAAATTATTCAAGCTGGCATGGAATTATTTATTCCACGTACACAGAAAACCTCTTCAGCCACTCAAATGCCCTGGTTTTTAAAATCCTGGGACAAGGCCAGACTTGAAAAAGTCAATGCTCACAAAACGCTTCTACACAATCCCAGTCAAGAAAATCGTCCAGCATTTAACGATGCAAGAAACCGCTATGTCCGTATTCTTTCTGAGGCAAAAAACTCGTTTAATAACCACATCAAAAACAAAGTCCTCTTAAGCTCCAACGACGGCAAACCCTTCTGGACTCTTGCTAAATGTATTGGGTATAATTTCTGCAAAAGCACGTTCCCACCTCTTGTCTCAAGGGATGAAATTGTTTCTACCGCCCTGGGCAAAACTGAACTTTTTGCTTCGTTTTTCGCCGGCAATTCTACTCTCAACCCACCTCCAAATGTTCAACCACCAACAGTCCCCAATGTCGCGCATAAAATGACGGATATCATTTTCAAAACTAAAAAGGTACTTCTCTTAATACCAGGAGACCCTCTGGCCTTGAGTAGATCCCAGCAATTGTTCTCAAAAAATGCGCACAAGAACTTGCTCCTGTTCTGACTCGTCTGTTTCAGATATCTTACAATAAAGGCATATTCCCTAGTAACTGGAAAACTGCTCGAGTACAACCCATCCCCAAGAAAGGATCCAAAGCTCTTCCTAGCAACTACAGGCCTATTTCTCTCCTTTCAGTCCCCTCTAAAGTGATGGAAAAGTATATAAACACCGAATTACTAAAATTTCTTAAAAAACACGGTCTAATCCACGACAGGCAGTATGGATTCCGTCAGCGCAGATCGACTGCCGACCTCCTTTCCTTTGTCACCCATTCTTGGAACAAGTCTATGGAACTACACGATGAATCCCAGATTGTTGCTCTAGACATATCCAAAGTATTCGACCAGCTCTGGCACGCAGCGCTGCTTAATAAATTTCCGGCCTATGGCCTACCACCAAAACTTTGTACCTGGACAGCAAATTTCCTCCCCAACAGAAGCATTTCTGTTGTTGTGGATGGCCATTCCTCTAAACTGTATCCAATTAATGCAGGACTTCCTCAAGGTTCAGCTTTATCCCCTACTTTGTTTCTCCACATCAATGACCTCCTCTCTAGCACATCCAACCCAGTTCACAGTTACGCGGACGACAGCACCCTCCTCTCAAATATACAATATTCTAAGTCTATCTCTTTAGCCCAATTAGATGAGGATCGCAGACTCATGGAGGGTTCTGTCTCCGTGGATCTCCAAAAAATATTAGACTGGGGAAGTAAAAATCTTGTACAATTCAAACCTACCAAATCTCAGTCTTGCTTTCTTTCTCATAAGAGATACACCAGCCCTAGACCCATCACAATGAACAACCAAGTTATTCAAAGTAATGAGTCCTATTCTCTTGTTGGCATTTCTGTGGATCGAAATCTTAATTGGCACCAACATGTCACATCAATTGCAGAAGCGGCTGCTAAGAAATTAGGTTTCCTCTTTCGGGCTTGCAAATAATTTTCGCCAGTTAATCTCTATACCTTATATACTTCACAAATAAGGCCAAACCTCGAATACTGCTCACACATCTGGGGTGCCGCTGCCGCTTCTACACTCGCTATCCTGGATTCCATCCAAAAGATAGCTATACGTCTCATCGGTGACCCTATACTAGCCTAAAGGCTGCCATCCCTTGCCCAGCGACGTGTTGTTGGTGACCTCTCTCTCTCTCTCTCTCTCTTTTATAGATATCTGCACGGGCACTGTCAGATTAGTTTTCTGCCATAGTTCCTCCACCTGCTGTCCCCAACAGATCTACCAGGGGAACAGAGCGAATGCACCCTTTTACTGTCCAGGTCACCAGACATAGAACATCTTGTTATGCCCGTTCTTTTGTCCCGAGGACTTCTAAGTTGTGGAATTCCTTGCCGGCACATGTTTTTGCTTCTCCTCCGAACCTCCAAACCTTTAAGTCCAGAATTAACAAGTTGACTCTTTCCTCCTTATCAACACCCACAGTACGATAGTATTTAGGCTTAAGCCCTCGTGGTGTGTTGTTGAAAGTTAAAAAAAAAAGGACTCTGCTGTTATCTCGCCTGGACTGGGAGCCTTGCCAAATCTCATCTTTTTAGCTGCTGCCGACAACTCCTCTTCCGTAAACTCATCTATCTCCGCTATCCCATTCGTTTCCCAGTAGTATGATCATCTCGAGAAAAGGTCTTCTATAATCCGTCTTCTGGCTGACTACGCGACGTTATATGGTGGGGTCCGGGATCCGAACTGTTTCATCACAATCCGGTAGCTCGCCCCCCAGATGTTTTCGTTCAGTTTCTCGCACAGAGCTGCCCAATGGCTCTTCTTGGAATCTGTTATCATCCGTTTTAGCTCGTTTTTCTTTGTTTTTTGCAACTTTCGTAACTGCTAGCTAGGCGAGCAACCTCGAGTCTTCGTCTCGTTGTCTTCTGGCTCTCATACATTCTTTTCTCTTTTCCTGCTTTCAGAGCCATATAGAACAATCTGGACGAATGCGTTGCTATATAGTCTGACTTTGGCCTCTCTAGCTATACATTTATTTCTAGCGACAGTTGTCTAATTTTCTAGCAACTCTTACCTGCATTTATGTTACTTTGCATCTCATCATCTGTTCTACCGTTGCTTGTTAACAGTTTTCCTAATTATTGTAATTCCTCAACTGCCTCCACTAGATTATTATTTATTAAAAAATTCCTACTGTTTTGCTATTGCTATTGTTTCATCCTCTTTATCAAACATCACAACCCTTGTCTTCTCTGCCTTAACCACGTAAATTCATATTATTTGTTACTGTCAGATTTACTTAGTAGTACTGTATCATCAGCGTACAGTGAGAATATCTCCGCACAAACCTCTGTTTCACTTTTGTCTATAAAAATTTTAAATAGCCATAAAACATCACCCATGCTTGCTGGACGCCCTATTACTTTCTTTAATAGTCACTGAGTCTTTTATTTGTTCTCTCACATGCATTACTGCCATCATATCGCGATTTAAAGCGTTGAATTAGCCAATCATCTACACGATATTCTTTCAAAATACTTCAAGGCTTCTGACTATCTGCAGTGTCATATGTTTTGTCCAAGTCTACAAACGTGCGATATATTTTATTTACAACATTTAAGCATTTCTGAACCATCTGCAGAAGTAAGAAGAGTTGGTCAGTACAGACTCGTCCTGTCATGACCCCACAGTAAACATCCCAAATCTTCGGTAAGTTCGCCTCCCTCTGATGACGCAAACTTTGTTAGCGGAGCGATGGTCATGTCTGAAAAATCTGGCGAATTGGATTTCTCAAAGCATACGTACCACATATCTTTCTCTCGGTCAGCTGTCTCACATGCTCTATCAATACTCTCTCAAATACATTACCCGCGACAGTCAACAAACTTCTCGCTGGTTATTTTTCATTTACTCTTGTTTCCTTTACCTTTATTCCAAGCTGTACTTCCAATTAGATCTTGAGAAATGTATCTCAAGTTAGATAGCAACTGCATGATTTAGGAGATATGGCTACATGTTTTTCTGTTAATACATTTTATTTATATAACGAAATTGAAACTAAATCATATTAAAAAATTTCATAATCAAAGTTTGTAGGTTTATTACACTTCACAAAAATTAACAGCCCATCAAAATAATTTACTCAGTCTGACTTATAGTTTCAAACGAGAATTGAATTGTGCACGTTCAAGAGAAAGAAATAGTAAATAGTAAATAGTATTTCTTGTCCATCAATATTTAGATGGCTCGTCAAAATTTCTAAAATACAATACAATGATCGACGTATAAAACAAACGGACATAAAACATGTATAAATCAAACTCGAAGTTAACATTAATTAATAAGACAAACTGCTAAAAAACCAAATAAACAAAGCAAAGAGACACAGTTCGGTAATTATAAGAAAAACTTAAAATTTCAAATAAAAACCCAAGGTAACACGACACTTATATCAACAGAAGGCTATATAAGATAATTTCCAAAATTTACACACGTAAAGTTACCATAGAAGCTTAACCACATCAACACTCAAACTGACCCACAAAATACAGTCCATGTGTGCACATTTATTTATCGACTATTCGTAACATAAACCCTTCCAATATGTAGATTGCTGTTTTAGGAGCATCCGTTTTACTGCCTGTGGAACTGTAACGTCGGTTTGTTGTTGTGTGATGTGTTGTGGTTATTTGGGTTCTCAAAGTGTACTTATCAGTGGTCATCGCAGGTTCCAATTTTCACTTAGTGGGTTTGCTCTTTATTCCAGCCGGAAATTTGTTATACAGCTTGGGGCCCTTATAGTCAACCCATTGTTGTGTTTGAGTTAGCCTATGATATGGTATTCTAAGATTATTTTAATTTGGGGTATCAAAACCGTGTCCTTGATTATTCATTGAAAATGTATTTCAATTATCATGTACATGTATAAAACATTGCAACCAAACTACCAGCTGGAAGCTGGCCAAACTCCAAAGGCTGGCAATCCTGGGTATCACAGGCGCTATGAAGACGACACCCTCAGCCGCGCTATAGGTCCTGTTGATGCTGCCACCGCTTCCCATATGTGTCAGGAGGGAGGCGATGGCGTCGCATCTCAGAATGCGAGACTCAGGAAACTGGTGCGGAGAGGGAGCAGTAATAGCGCATGCAAGAGTCTCCAAGGAGGTGGAAAAAGAAATTCCGATTTCCGCCATAAAGGTGCGGGATGCCGAGGATGATATTAGGTTGACTAGGCCATACACCCTCAGGATCCCCAGTAGGGATCAGTGGAGGGAAAAATGAGGTTGAATTCCAGCCCGCAAGCCTAGTCTGTTTTACCGACGGTTCGCGGCTGGAGGACCAACAATCCTCCGGGGCAGGAATATACATCGAGGGCCTGGGGGTGCGCGAGGGCTATACCCTTGGCGCATATACCACGGCATTCGAAACAGAGGTGTCCGCTATCCTGTCTGTGGCCAACAGACAGGATGTGAAGAGGAGTCTCGAGAAATGTGTGTACATCTGCTCGGACAGCCAGGCAGTCCTCCGGGCAGTCTGCGGGACCAAAATCAGATCTACACTGGTTCAGGAGTGCGCTGACGCCCTCAGAGGGTTAGCCAGGACAAAGGAGGTACAACTAGTGTGGGTTCCGGGACACTGTGGCGTGGCGGGGAATGAGGTGGCGAATAATCTCGCAAGGCTTGGTTCCCGGCGGCCGTTCTGTGGCCCGGAGCCGGCCATAGGTATAAGTAGGAAGTCGGTCTCCGTCGCCTTGGGCAGGTGGACCGAGGAAGCAATGAAGAGGCCCTGGGAGTCGGTTGTTGGCTGCAGGCAGGCGAGGGACTTCGTGGAGGGGCCGGACAGAGATAAAGCTGTCTGGCTACTCGGAAGGAGTCCAACTACGCTTGGCCGCATCCTTGGGGTGCTCACAGGCCACTGCGCCCTTAGAAGTCACCTCACATTGATAGACGTATAGAGGGATCCCATTTGCCAGGAATGCGGCGAGGATGAAGAAACGTCCTACCACTACCCATGCGAATGCGAGGCTTTTGGGAGTCTTTGAGCAGAATCGTTCGGATGAAGGACTCTGCAGAGGAATCGGGTAAGTACTGTCCAATTGAAGACCGTCACAGCCTTCATTTCGAGGTCGAGGCGGTTTGGCGACGAAACCGAGGAGGAGTAGAGCATGGTTGCTGGGGTTGGCAAAAGGGCCCATGGTTGCCTACTTGCTTGGCGTTGGCCTCCCCACCACTGCTACTACTACTACATTGCAATATGTGCAGTGCTCAAAGTGGAAATATTCCCTAAACACCGAATGATTTCCTACAGCTTTCAGCGGATTTTAAACCCGCCAATATTCTGACAGCCCAATTTTGCATTAAAAAACATAACTTGCAGCAGACGACTTACCCCACAAAAGTACTCCGTATGTTAGCTGTGACAGTTTGCAAAGTATACCGGCTTTGCTGGCTCCTAAGTACTGAACTGTTTTACTGTTGTCACTGTATATATTGCAGTGGGCAGCTTTTTTAATACACCCTTAATGTAGATGCTGCAAATGACCCTATTGTCTATTTCAATGCCCAAAAATGTAACATGTTGCAACTCATATGTTCTCTAAAAGCTCAAATGTTGCGTTTTAGTACCATTTGACATAAGTTTATTATTGTCGAAATATTTTTTACGCTTGCAACGTTCTCTCTCTCACGTGCTCCAGGTCGTATTTTTGACCCGCTACAATTAGGAAGGAAGCATTATCTGCACAGTGGTCGAGGAGTCGTGGGCCAAAGGACTCCAGGGGGCAAGCTGAGGAAGTGGAAACAACAACATAGCCTTTCGATGAAGCTTTCCCCAAGACTGTCATACGCGGAGAAGAGCCGCATCCTGCACGATGTGACCCTGCTGATAACTAAACATGACGGATCTAGACAAGGAGGTCGAATTAAACTCCCCCAATCTACGGTGTCACGTGACCCGTGCCTAGGGATGGATGGCAATAGGGTGATGGTGTCGCGAATGGAACCTCTGGAGTACCAGGCAACCCTTCAGAATAACCCGCCTTGCACCACACAGGGGGTTCTGATGGTGTGGACAGTATTTCCCCCATTCTCTTCTCGTGGGAACAACATAAAGATCATATATATATATATATATATATATATATATATATATATATATATATATATATATATATATATATATATATATATATATATATATATATATATATATATAGTGCAAACGTTTTTCCGGGGCGCAAAGAAAGAAGCTCCGGAGGGCGCAAAAAATGGCCACCGGGACGTGGACGGTCGAGAAACCTCTGAGAAGATCAATCCAGGCTTCAGGGGCCACTGAAAAATTCAGGAGATCGTAAAGGAGCCCATGCTTCAAATGAGGTTAGACTTGGCGAACCCGCGAATCTGCAGGGAAAACAACTTTGCAGTGGAAATCCCCGACCGCGCGGCGTGGCGGGAGGAGACGCCGGGCATACCCCGGGACGCGCTTGCCTGATTCACGGACGGATTCGGCGGGGAGCGTGGGATACAGGTGTTTATTTGGAAGGACCTAGGGTAAGTCATAGTATTTCCCTCCGAGCCCATGCAACGGTCTTTGAGGCCGAAATGTACGCCATCCTGTGTGTGGGAGAACAAGAGGAGGGGCTACACTAACAAGCGGATCCTCATAGCCACAGACAGCCACGCAACCCCTAAGGCCCTAAGTAGCCCACGGGTAAATTCCTGGCTGGTGAGTGAGTGCCGAGACGAGACCTGGCTGGGCAGAGTAAGGTCACCCTCATCTGGTTGCGGGTTCACTCGAGGGTCAAAGGCAATGAAGAAGCTGACAGTCTCGCGAATAGAGGGTCACCAGAACCATTTATGGGACCAGAACCGGCTCTGGGCATGACAAAAAGCACTGCCAGAGGAGCTATTAACTCCTGGGTCAGAAACCAACACAAGGTGTACTGGGAAGACTGTCCAGGGCTCAGACATGGGAAGTGAATAATTGAGGAACCCAGTTCTAAGAAAGCTGTGGAGCTGCTAAATCTTATCAGAGGACAGCTAAGAAACATAACAGGTCTCTTGACGGGATACATGGCCGTCAAGAAACACCTGCATAAAATCGGGCGGTTCGAGGAGGACCTTGAATGCAGACTCTGCGCCGAGGGAGAGAAATCAGCCCAGCACATATTGTGCGAGTGTAAAGCTCTGGACCGCAAAACACAACTGATCTACCGTCAGTCTAGACCGGAGACAGAGCATTATAAAATTTCACCCTACCAATCGCTGTGCAGACTAGTTCAAGACACAGTGATTTTGGAAAGGGTGGAGTAAAAAGACAAAGGGCATGCACAATAAGCCAAAGGTTGTAGTGCTATCGGGGCGGCAAAGCCGCGGACGAAACGTGAGGGAGATAACAAATTATCTGCAGGTAGGTAGAGACTGTCTCACATAGCATAGCTAAATCATTAACATAAATGAGAAACATAATTGGTCCCAATATAGACCCATGCGGCGCCCCATAAAAAACTGCTCCTTCATCTGAAAAATGTTCATCCAGAAACGCCGCTTATTGTCTGTTCCGAAGGTGCGATGCAATTATTTTTAATTGTGCCCCCCTTTTTTAATAAAATGTCGTGGCTAATAGAGTCAAACGCCTTTGATAAGTCGGTTGATATTATTTCAGCTTGCTCGTTACACCCTTTCGATCATACAATTTGGTTTACAATTTCGATAAGAGCTGTTATTGTCGAGCGTTTACTTCGGTAACAATGTTGACTACAGCTGGACATTTCTTTCCTTTCAAACTAGTTAATCAACTTCACCTTCAAAATTTCCTCAAAAGTTTTTGTAAATGCTGGAAAAATTGCCAATGGCCTGTAATTATCTGGATGCTTCCTGTTTTCTCCTTTATGTGTGGGAATCATTTTTGTTCGCTTTGGTTGGTTTGGAAAATAACCTTCCATAAGGCATTTATGTATAATTAATATCAAGGGTGTCACTATTTCTTCTTCCAGGTCTTTTAGTAAAGAAATCGAGATTCCATACATGTCCTTGGTGCTTTACCTCTTCATCTTACCGAAGGCTTCCCTAACTTCTCTTTAGCAGGTAATACTAAAAAAGCAGAGGATACACTCCTTTCCCGGGTCTTTGCTGGAGCTCTAATAGCCAACTCGTCTTCTGTAGTAAAGCTTGAATATAGTTTTTACAACGTCCGCCAAAAAATTATTACGCATGTCCCTATCTATGTGGTCTTAAAGAATTTTCTGTATTTGTCTTCCCGTTTCTCTCTTTATGACCCTTTAGATAGCTTTAGATTTGTTTTTGGCTTCCCTAATTATGTTTCCGTTATAATTTCTCTTTGCAGCATTTACTTCCTTATTGCATCGATATTTATATTCTTTATATGTTTGAGATCTTCTCGCACCCTCTATATTGTACTCAAGTCATACAATGTTCTTCTCATACATCTTACCTCGTCAGTCTCATAATCTTTCTTATTTCCATTACCAGCCTTTAATTTTATTTCTATTTCAGGACAACATTCCTCAAATGAGGATTGAAAAACCCCCAAGCTAAGAATGAATCTTATGATGATAATTTTTGGAGACATTTAATCCAGTCAATCGAGATTAGGTTTTCGTTAATTTGTTTAATTCTTTCTGGTGTTGTTTTCCTTGTCTTTTTTATTTTATATTGTGGATTTTGTTCTTTAGCATCTAGTATTTCCACAGTTTATGCACAATGATCGCCACGATGCAAATTAACAGTTTTTTGTTTAACTATTTTAAAATTACAAAATATGTTATCAATACACGCAGAACTCCGTTCTGATTTTCTTGAAGGTTTTTCCATAATTTCAACCAGATATAATATTGCACATATATGTTTCAGCTTACTCCATATTTTCTCCTCAATTAGAAAATGTACATGAAAATCTCCCGATATTACATTTACTTTGTCTTTGTATGACCTTGTTATCACTTGCGTCCTCCAGATTTTCTAAAAACATTCAAAATTTCCGGTAGGTGATTTATAAACTGGCAAGACCACCAATCTCTGCCTAAAAATTTCAATAGCAACCAGCGTGGAAGTTAATTCTTTACAATTAAGATCTATGCTGTGTGACACGTAACGTTCACAGGCATTTGTAACGGACCCAATGTTAGATATAAACGATAAGGTAGAAGTCAAATTTTTGACCATGTCCCTCAACATTAAAAAGCGACGATAAGATAGAAGGCAGACTTCTGACTGTTTCCCGCAACCTGCATGAAAGGGATGTACTCAGGTAGATTGCTCTAATCAGGTACCAACAAACACTACTATAGAGCCTCGTGGTGTGAATGCTCTGGAAGAATTTCTCTGGCCTATTTCAGTGGTGGCATAGAGCTGAATCAGCTGCCATGTCTCGCTCATCTCCGTCCTCTGTTTGCACCCGGCTAAATTGACGTCACTCTTCTGGAACAGTCTCAGCCTGTTTGACGCGTAGAATAGATAACGTCATTGTATATAAATATAGTTGTATGAGCTTATTGCGAGCTATTTTTGGACATGATGCTTTGTACGGAATTGGTTGCCAACATTTTTTCAGGTGGATTCTGAGAATAACGTCTTGTTTCTTTGGGTTATTATTTCGCTTTACGCGTAAGATCCTAGTGATTATATTTGTTTCCCTTCACCACGAATTCTCCTATTAAAATATTAACCCTTGTCGAATGATGTGAAACCTGAATCTTGTGAGCTTTGGAAAATATTGTTATCAAATAATATAGGCTCTGTGGTGTGCCTGCCCCTTTATGAGAATGGCCTCAAGGGTAATAGTAGCAGTAGTAGTAGTAGTAGTAAATACAATCTAGAATGTTAGTTAATGTGTGTAGTTGTCAAGTATTTTTTTAATAATAAAGATTAATATTGACTCTTTAGGCACCCTTGCAAATGGGCCAGTACTTATCTGTCGATGCCACTTCAATATTATCTTATTGGAAAGATGGTTAGCCTCTAAGTTATGCTTCGCTAATAACGTGGTCACTTGCCGAAATTATACGCTGAAAAACTTGATTACACGTTTGCAGAGATCGGCTCTTATGTGGCTATTGATTTAAGTAATTGGTAAAAATATAATGTTGATAATTAATTGAAAACAAGTGCCGGCACTTTTTCTATACCGGTTATACTTTTTCAAAGACCATGACAGGACGTTGTCAGAACAATAACTTCTGGTTCACAGAAAGTATAAATGCTTATTCAACCATAATTAATTGGTAAGAAAAAAATTCCTAGAGCTGTTTTCCTCTAAAAATTTGTTTGTAGTGTGTGGGAAGCTGGTCTGTAAAGTTTAGAATTAATATTTAAAGCGTTGGCGTGTTGAATAAAAGTTTGAATCCCTGTGTTGCTAGGGACGCAGAAGAATTGTATTAGTGATTCTTTAAGAAAATCAGCATTGAGGAGATTTCAACTTTAGATTAAAACAAATATTCTTCAAATAAGCGCGAACTAGGCCCCCTAGAACCCATATATATATATATATATATATATATATATATATATATATATATATATATATATATATATATATATATATATATATATATATATATATACAGGGTCGCTGATAAGTCTGGAAACGGTCGATTATCCGGGAAAATATACAAGGTGTCGAAAAAAGTTTTATACAAAAGTTTTTGGGTTCTTCAATGTCTACTAGGCGGTGATAATTTTATTTATACAGGGTTGGTCATACAGGCGTGGCACACCAATATTAATTTTTTTTTAATAGAATACCCTATATATTATTCGATATTTCAATCCTTCTCTTAATTTTGAGCAACATTTATGAGAAGCATAATGTACCTAAACTCAATCGTTTCCGGGTAAAAAAATAAATAAAAATAAACGCTACTGTTTTTAAAATCTATTGGATGAAGAACAAAAATAAATGAAAAGTAGAATATCTCTTGAAAACAATCTGTGAGTGTGAAAAGAACCGGTTGCGATGTTTTTAACATTGTTTGGAATCCCAAGATAAGGTAAGATGCCCATAAGAAACGCAGTATTATTCTTTTGTTTTAAAATGTTTCCAGGACAACGAATGTCAAACATTCATTCAGTGTCAACAGTTTTGAAACATTAGTAATTTAGTGTCAACAGTTTTTGTGCAAAATGGCAAGTTTAAGTCAAACCGAACGTATCGAAATTTTAATGATGATAGGGTACGGTGATAGAACACGAAGTTTTGCTCAAGTGGTGATTATGTTCAATGAGTTGCATCCTGAGCGGGAATCGATCTCCAAATCCACAGTTTCGAAAACTTTGCATCGTTTTCACGAAACTGGCGGTATCAAGGATAAACCTAGAACTGGAAGGCCAGTAACCGTTACAAATGAAGAAAATTCTTTGAATGTAATATTGGATGTGGTGGAAAATTCGAAAACTTCGGCACAGCAATTGGCTTTAAATCACAATATGAGTCGATATTCAATTCAAAAGATTACGAAGCGGGAAAAGTTCCGTCCATATAAAATTCATTTATTGCAAGAACTGAGTGAAGACGATTTTGATCGCAGAATCGAGTTCTGTGAACTTATTATGGAGAAGTTACGCCAAAATTTTAACTTTGCCAACCACATTTTGTTTTCCGACGAATCTACATTTTGTTTGAATGGACAAGTCAACCGACACAACTGTAGGTACTGGTCAGACGAAAACCCACATTGGATGGAACAAATTCACACCCAAAGACCGCAAAAAGTAAATGTTTGGTGTGCTATTATTGGTGGACATATCATAGGACCTTATTTTATACACGGTAATTTGAACTCTGCTCGATATTTGACACTTTTGCAAGAATCAATTGTTCCAGACGTTAGTCGATTATTTCCGAACAATAACGACCCAAATCTACCAGCGGAAGAAATATGGTTTCAGCAGGATGGGGCACCCCCTCATTTTGGAATTGAGGTACGGGAATATCTGAATCAAACCTTTCCTGGCAGATGGATAGGGCGCAGGGGAACTATTGAATGGCCAGCTAGGTCTCCCGACATGACGCCGCTTGACTTTTTTTTGTGGGGTCATGTAAAAAATTTAATTTACAAAAATAGACCGCAGAATATTAAAGAGTTGCAAGCAAGGATTGTGCATGAAATTAATAACATTCCTCAAAACGCTCTTGTAAATGCAGTGCAATGTTTTGTTAAGCGAATTCATTATTGTCAGGAGGTCAATGGAGAACACTTTGAACATCTTATAAAATAGGATTCCAAACAATGTTAAAAACATCGCAACCGGTTCTTTTCACACTCACAGATTGTTTTCAAGAGATATTCTACTTTTCATTTGTTTTTGTTCTTCATCCAATAGATTTTAAAAACAATAGCGTTTATTTTTATTTATTTTTTTACCCGGAAACGATTGAGTTTATGTACATCATGCTTCTGATAAATGTTGCTCAAAATTAAGAGAAGGATTGAAATATCGAATAATATATAGGGTGTTCCATTAAAAAAAAATTAATATTGTTGTGCCACGCCTGTATGACCAACCCTGTATAAATGAAATTATCACCGCCTAGTAGACATTGAAGAACCCAAAAACTTTTGTATAAAACTTTTTTCGACACCTTGTATATTTTCCCGGATAATCGACCGTTTCCAGACTTATCAGCGACCCTGTATATATATATATATATATATATATATATATATATATATATATATATATATATATATATATATATATATACACAGGGTGGCGCATTGACAACGAGACAGACCGACTTGCGTCCAGAGATTATTTTTTTAAAACGCTGAAACACATCAATTTTAATATTGAGGGGGGCATGTTTTGACATAAAACTCAACTTTGTCACATCAACCCCTTAAGGGTGGTGATAACAACCCTTATATTTTAAATAGGGAACATTGGTCGAGTGTTACATCATTTGAAAGCTCTTTCTTTTCTGAATTCAGCACACTAATTTTTTTGGAAGTTTTATCCACTCGTTTAAAAATTATTCACAGTTTGAATTGCAGGAACGTATTTCATTCATTGTGATAAGAAATGCACTAATTAGTAAATTTTTCGTTGAAAAAAACTAAAAAACAAAACCAAACGTTCAAAATTTTTATTCAGTTAAGTACGTGTTCAAATTGTTGACCACCAACTTCCATACAAAAGTACAAACTTTGTTCAAAACGAGCTCTGACATTCTGGAGCATTTGTGGAATTATTAGATGGCATTCTTCAACAATGCGTCGTCGTAGTTTTTCCAGAGACTCTGGTTCTACTCTTTAAATGGCCCCATAGAAAGAAGTATAAAGGAGTTAAATCCGGTGATCTAGGGAGCCACTCAGTAGCACTTCTACGCCCAATCCATTGCTCTGGAAACTCTCTGTTCAAAAACTACCTAACACATTGTGAAAAATAAGGATAAGCTCCATCTTGTTGAAACACGAATTAGTTTGTTTTTTTTTGAAAGCGATCATCATTTTCAACAATGTCAATTAGTAGAGGGTAAACGATATCTTCTAGTAACTCCAAATACGTTTCGCCACTCAAATTGCCATTAAGAAAAGTTGGTCCGATTAAACGGTCTCCAAAAATGCCAGTCCAGACATTCAATTTCTTTGGAGTTTAAGTGTGGACTTGGTGAAAATTTCTTGGATTATTATCTGCCCAATAACGACAGTTATTACAATTGACTGTAGAGTTCAATAAAAACGTACACTCGTCTGAAAAACAGATATTGAACAGATAGTTCCCGTTATCAGCTATTCGTGCAGTCATAACTTCACAAAACTTCAGCCGCTGATCAAAATCATCTTTATTCAGTTGTTGTACGATATGAATTTTATACGGGTGAAATTTATGATGCTTAAATATTCGCTGAATAGTTCTTCTTTTGATGATTGAAACAGTGGCCACTTTTCTCGTGCTCAAAGTTGGGTCTGCAGCAATTGGTCCTAAAACTTCAATCTCGGTAGTCTCATTTCTAACCGAAAATTCACGTTCAGGATCCCGTTTTTTGTTAGCTACTGAACCACTTTGTCGAAACTTTGCAACTAACTCCAAAATGCATTTTCTGTTAACATGTCTGTTCGGATGCCGTTTATGAAACAAATTTGCGGTACGGTTGGTACAGTCATCGTTTTTGAAAAAAAGAGTAATTATTTCAACTCTTTCTTCTACAGAATACACCATTGTGAGATTAATTTTCGGTAGTACTCTCAAGTATCAAACCGACCGATAAACTGAAATAATAAAACGCATTTCTCTCATTCCGATAATAAATGTTCTGATAGTCAATTTTTTGTTTACAAGCCAACAAAACATTGACTACCAGCACATTTCTTATCGGAATGAGAGAAATGCGTTTTTGCATCATCAACTGTGAATAATTTTTAAAGGAGTTGATAAAACTTCAAAAAAAGTTTGTTTGCTGAATTCAAAAAAGAAACAGATTTCAAATGATGTAACACTCGACCCATGTTCCCTATTTAAAATATAAGGGTTGTTATCACCACCGTTAAGGAGTTGATGTGACAAAGTTGAGTTTTATGTCAAAACATGTCCCCCTCAATATTAAAATTGACGTATTTCAGCGTTTTTAAAAAAAATATTTCTCTGGACGCAAATCGGTCTGTTTCGTTTTCAATGCGCCACCCTATATATATATATATATATATATATATATATATATATATATATATATATATATATATATATATATATATCACACCGATAACTCAAAAAATAATGGGCCGATTAGATCAAGTTTGGTGGGTACCTTCTTTTTGCTAATAGGAAATAACGATGTAAGGGCAGCCAAGTTTGGTGCGCTGGTATATGGCCCCAAAAGTAAACTATGTACCAAAATTTAGACCTATAGGGTGAAAGGAAAAAAGTTTTAGGCATTTAAAGAAAAAAACTTTGGGTGACACATATGACCAGATAAACGCACAAAAGTAAAATATTTGGTGTGAATAAAAAAATTCTATTTATGCTACAGACAGAATAAGTTTTTTGGCGCAAAAAGGTCAAGTAATGCCAGAAAAATTACTTTGAAAATTTGATAACTTTTCCTCTTAAAACGTCAAAGTTGCGATTTGAAACGTCAAAAGCTCTTAGGCAAAAAACCTGAAGCTAATACGGGCTATGTAGAGAAAATGTTGCAAGAATTGTATTTTGCATGTCCTTGAGTTTCAGCTTCAACTGTCATTGTCCTTCATTTTACTTCAATTATTCCAGAAATTTCATTTCAAATAGATCCATGCTCTGATGCTTCAGCAGTAGTTTTAGTTATGAGTTTGTTGTTTAATTCTCTATAATTTTGAGGGAATTTTTGTACATAAAATTCGAGGAGACTGCGACTTTTGAATTTTAAAAAGATTTTTTCAAATAAGCGCGAACTAGGTCACCTTGGACCCATATCCGTGGTTAGTTACAGTTTTTATCTGGTTACATATATACAGGGTGACGCATTACTGCAGTAAAGCTCAATATTACTGTTAGTACATAAGGTACAAGAAACAATTGTGTAGGTTAATTATAGGGTGTCTTGAGCTACATCTTAAAAAATTATTTCTACCATCACAGAGTGCCCATAAGTCATTGATGATGCAAATTTTCTTTTTTTCGTGATTTTTCTTTAAAAAATTCACAAATAAGGACATCGCAACTTGAATTTTGAAATTTTTTTTCAAATGAGCGCGACCTTACGCCCCTAGAACCCATATCTGGGGTCAATTTATATATATATATATATATATATATATATATATATATATATATATATATATATATATATATATATATCTATATATATGTTATGGGAATTTAAAGACACAAAATTTAGGGTTTTCTTCAAAACGTCAAAGACGCGATTTGAAACGACAAAATTGGCAACATTTGGGCAAAAGACCTGAAACGAATACGCTTTATGTAAAAAATTGTCGCAAGAAGAGTGGTCTACAAACTCTTAGATTTCAGCTTCAACCGTCATTGTCCTTCATTTTACTAAAATATTTCCAGAAAACTCATTTCAAATAGACCTTTTTTCTGATGCTCTGGCAGTAGTTTCAATTAAGTTTATGGTTTAACGATCTATAATGTTTGGCTAATTTTCGTACAAAAAATTCGTTAGTGAGGAGACCGCGACTTTTGAATTGTAAAAAGGTTTCTTCAAATGAGTGGAAACTAGGCACACTAGAATCCATATGCAGGTTTAGTTTCAGATTTTATCTGTTTACAAATATACAGGATGATGCGTTTCTACGGTGGATTTTTTCATCCTCTGGTGACGCTAACATTGTTAATGAAACGATCGTCAGGTCTTTAAAAAGATGTGTTGTGGTGATTTGGGTTCTTCAAGTGTACTTAACAGTGCTCATCACAGGTTCCAATCTTCACTTAGTGTTTTACATTTTCATAATATATGTAGTTCACTAAGTGAATATTGGAACCTGTGATGGATACTGATAAGTACACTTGAAGAACCCAAGTCACCACAACACATCTTTTTAAAGATCTGATCTTATACATTTTTGATAAGTATCATATTTTCCTTATCTATATGGTGGTATTATGTAAAATATGTTGTGCCACGCATGACTTGTCTATACTACCGTATCTCAGCTGTGCCAGATGTTCCCTAAATCTAGTCTCAATGGTTCTCATAGTCTGCCTGGCGTATTTAAGTTGGAATCTTTACAACTTATCCTATAGGTACCCGACATTTAAGTGGCTTAATTTTGGATTGCTTTGTGGAAAAATTAATTGATAGAAACAGAACAAAGAAAATGTTAGGGGGATCTACGACATTCAGGAAAGATAAAGTAGAGAATAAATTTGTTTGCCTACCTTTCGAACCGCGTATCCAAAGGGGTCTCCGGAGCATTTTTAAGAAAGCCCATTTCCAGTTAAATTTGTCGACGAAAAAAGTAATTTAAAAAATTTGTTAGATAATACGAAAGATAGAGATAAAGCCACTGAAATGTTGGTTTACTATGAGAGAAGTTATAAAAATTGTAGTCATAAATACGTTGGGCAGGCTAAGAAAACCATCGAGTCTAGATTCAGGGAACATCTGGAACAGCTGATATAGGGTAGTGTAGGCAAGTCAGGCGTGGCGCAACCTATTTAGGATAATAACCACCACATTAATAAAGAAAATCTGAAGCTAATCAAAAATATTTTAGGTTATTATCTCAAATATGTTGTGCCACGCATGACCGTATCTCAGCTGTGTCAGATGTTCTCTGAATCGAATCTCAATGGTTCTCTCAGTCTGCCTGACGTATTTAAGATTACAATCTTTACAACTTATCGCATAAATACCCGACATTTCAGTGGCTTTATTTCGGATTGCTTAGTGGAAAAATTAATTAATAGACACAGAACAAAGAAAATGTTAGCGGAATCCACGACATTCAGGAAATATAAAATAGAGAAAAATGAATTGTTTTCACAAATGTCAAATGAAACGTTAAAGTGACAGACAAATAACAGGAAAATCTGATCAGCTTTTTCGGAAACATTTAAAGTTTGTGTTCGGAAAATTTTTGTACTTTTCAAAACAATAAAGTTATTTTTATAAAATATGGATCATTGTTTATACTATATAGGTTACACCAAATTTGATGTCTTTCATTAAAAAAAAAACATATTTGCATTTAGAATTATTTTTTTGAAAATTCGTTACCATAACGTATTTGCTGCGTCCAGACCTTTTTGCATAGGATAATTGAGAGACGATTTGTACAATATAGCTTTTAGTCATCACAATTTTACTCACAAAAGTTTACTTTCATTTAAACTTTAACAACATGGGTTTTGTGCATATCAAATTGCACACATTGATTCTTCTATTGTGTATACTTCACATTGTCCTAATCGGTACTTCCGCAAGCCAGTTACACACTGCCTACACAACCAAGAATACATGTTACGTCACTGTTTGTTTATTTTCTCATTTATTTATTTTATTGTGCGTACACAAAGGTAGTCCTACTCCTATAGATATTACGAAACACATTAAATATCAATAGTTGAAATGTTAAAAATGTGATCAACGTGAGAGCTGCAAAACGTAACCTGCGCCGACGTAACTTAGACCTTGTGTGTGTGTTTATGTTTATTTTACGTCGGCCTATTTCCGCGACTATGGCCAATCACCGACGCCAGGGAGCAGTTTCACCTCACTATCCTGGAAAATTTGCTGAACCCCTGCCTTTCTGTAAGGAGGGTAGGGATCTTTAACGTGCCCAACATCGCATGGACAGGAAACCTACGGCTTTACGCCCCCTCCGAAGGGCGGAACGTGCAGAAATTCAACTTTCTCAAATACAATGCCAGAACCTCGATTGATCTTAATTTTAGAGTTTGTCCCGAAAAAGTGAAAGGAGTACCCTGAGATCGAACCCAGTACCCTTCGGTTCAGAGGCACACGTCCTTACCCCTGAACCACCGAGGTTATTAACTTAGACCTTAGAATGCATAAACTGGAGAACTCAAATCATCACAACACATATTTTTTAAAGACCCTACGATCGTTTCACTAACCACGTTAGCATCATCAGAGGGTGAAAAATTCTGAATTTTCATCCTCTGATGATGATAACGTGGTTAGTGATACGATCGTAAGGTCTTTAAAAAATATGTGTTGTGGTGATTTGGGTTCTCCAAGTGTACTTATCAGTGCTCATCACAGGTTCCAGTTTTCATATAGTGGATTTGCATGAAATAATTTCAAGCGGCTTCTGCATTTAATTATGCCCTAAACACGTCTTTATTTAACACACACTCAAATCAAAAACGTTAAAGTGTATGTACTAAGAAATCGAAAAAATTATTGTCCATTAACGTCCCCTGTTTATATAAACCGGGCCTCGGAAGCCCTTCTACTAATAGTCCCTATAAAGCAAGTATTGACTTGTTCCTAGCCGACTGATAGTTATTATCATTTGTCGCGGACTGCTGCACGCAATTGTGCGTGTCTTTGCAAGTTGAAACCTGCATTACTGCTGGATCTATAAAAGTCAGATGCAACAGAATTCCATTCTGTTGTAATAAAGGTTGAAATTTGAAATGAGGGAACTTGTGAGACACATATGATAGAATAAAAAGATCACTAAAAAATAGTCTAGCCGCAGCAAGTGTGTTATGGAAGTGAATTTTCATTAAAATATTTTTAAAAGAAAATATCTTTTTTTTAAAGAAAGCAAGTGCCAAATTTGGTTACCAGTATAACCTATATTATATAAGGTGGCGCATTGAAAACGAAATAGACCGATCTGCGCCCAGATAAATTTTTTTTAAGAAACGCTGAAACACGTCAATTTTAATATTGAGGGGGACATGTTTTGACATAAAACTCAACTTTGTCACATCAACCCCTTAAGGGTGGTGATAACAACCCTTATATTTTAAATAGGGAACATGGATCGAGTGTTACACCACTTGAAAGCTCTACTTTCCTGAATTCGGAACACCAATTTTTTGGAAGTTTTATCAACTCGTTTAACAATTATTCACAGTTGAAGATGCAAAAACGCATTTCATTCATTCCGATAAGAAATGTGCTGATAGTCAATGTTTTGTTGGTTTGTAAACAAAAAATTGATTATCAGAACATTTCTTATCGGAATGAGAGAAATGCGGTATATTATTTCAGTTTATCGGTTGGTTTGATACTTGATAGCACTACCGAAAATTAATTTCACAATGGTGTCTTCTGTATATGAAAGAGTTGAAATACTTACTCTTTTTTTTTTCAAAAACGATGACTGTGCCAACCGTACCGCAAATTTGTTTAATGAACGACATCCGAACAGACATGTTATCAGAAAATACATTTTGGAGTTAGTTGCAAAGTTTCAACAAAGTGGTTCAGTAGCCACAAAAAACAGGATCCTGAACGTAAATTTCCGGTTAGAAATGAGACTACTGAGATGGAAGTTTTAGGACAAATTGCTGCAGACCCAACTTTGAGCACGAGAAAATTAGCCACTGTTTCAAACATCAAAAGAAGAACTATTCAGCGAATATTGAAGCATTATAAATTTCACCCGTATAAAATTCATCTTGTACAACAACTGAATGAAGATGATTTTGATCAGCGGCTGGAGTTATGTGAAGTTATGACTGCACGAATAGCTGATAACGGGAACTTTCTGTTCAATATCTGTTTTTCAGACGAGTGTACGTTTTTATTAAACTCTACAGTCAATCGTCATAAATGTCGTTATTGGGCAGATAATAATCCAAGAAATTTTCACGAAGTCCACACTCAAACTCCACAGAAATTGAATGTCTGGACTGGCGTTTTTGGAGACCGTTTAATCGGACCAATTTTTCTTGATGGCAATTTAAGTGGCGAAACGTATTTGGAGTTACTAGAAGATATCGTTTACCCTATACTATATGACATTGTTGAAAATGACGATCGCTAACAAGAAAATCAATTTTTCACAACGTGTTAGGGAGATTTTGAACAGAGAGTTTCCAGAGCAATAGATTTGGCGTAGAGGTGCTATTGAGTGGCCCCTTAGATCATCGGATTTAACTCCTTTAGACTTCTTTCTATGGGGCCATTTAAAGAGTAGAATTTACGCAACAGAACCGGAGTCTCCGGAAGAACTACGACGATGCATTGTTGAATTTCTTGAACGACAGTTGCAGGAAAATGGTTTTCTCTGTGGCCTATTAAACAGCACAAAATTTTGCCAATTTGCCGAATTTAAACCTCCCTCTATCTTCGATAATAAGCGAGATCCCCATGGTGCGGCTCGAATTTGAATCACATTGTATAGGTTATACTGGTAACCAAATTTGATGCCAGTTCTCATTTAAAAAGACATGTTTGCTATTAAAAATATTTTGATGAAAATTCACCATAACGCACTTGCTGCGTCCAGTCCTTTAGTGAATTTTTATTAAGAAAAATCACTATTAGAGACGTAACTATGGTAAGAGTTTCAGAAATTTTTTTCAAATGAGCGCGAATTAGGGCCCCTAGAACCCAAATCCTAGGTCCGTTTGAAGTTTTATATGATTATATATATATATATATATATATATATATATATATATATATATATATATATATATATATATATATATATATATATATATATGGCAGATATCCTCATTGTATTAAGACCGCAGACGAGTTTGTAGATCAGGTATAACGGACATTTTCCCCCCAAAAAGATAAAAATATTTTTGAAAATGCTATATTTTTGTAAGTATTAGAGTAACTGGAATGGGACTTTACGTGTGGCTATAAATAGTGCAAATAAACCTATGTTGTGAATTTTAAGTAATTTGGTACACAATATTTAGAGTTTTTTCCAAATTAAAAATAAAAACCCAAAGACATGCATTGAAACGACTTATCGGTTAAAGTCCAATGCCTGACAGAGAGAATGGTTAACTGTCACGCGTAGATTGATTCATACAACAGGTATAAACCATACATCAACGGTAACGAAACAAAATAGATAACAGGCATAAAACACATTATCCGAACCAACAATCGCGAAATCTCGGGCACAAAGATCGCAAATGATAGACGACATGAATTTAAAAATTTTCCAAGTACCTAATTCGTATTTTACCTGGGGAATTCAATCAATTTTTAAAATACAGTATATTTGTAGCTTGATCAACGGCCCCAAATACAGTTTTAGACTGAAAGTGTATCATAATATAGTGGAAAACAAAATCAAGTCAAGTCTCTATAAAAAACCTTTTAAAATAGTTTCATTTTTATCTTTAAACTTAAACATAAGACGTCATATAAGATCGAAACAGTCATTGAATGCGTTTCAATGGCAATTCTACTAATTCTGTAATTAATTGTTACGTGTACTTTTAATATAATATAATATATCCCGGGCATGAATCCCGTGCCAAGTATCATGTAAACAAAACGTTAGTTAACGTATCCTTAGATAATTCAGTGGTAGCGTGCTTGTCTTCTACGCAAAAGGTTGCGTGATCGATTCCGTATGGTTGTATGGTTTCTTTTTGTTTTATTTTAACATTTGGAGAAGCAATAGTGTACAGATTTCATAAGTTTTGAACACGATTTCATTTTTGGTTAAAACGCCTGAATGACTTTGTCAACTTTAAGCCTGAAATTATAATTTTCAGCAGACATTTTGTTATTGTTGATATAAAAAAAACAGTTTGATTGGGGAGATCAAAAGGAAATCATTCAGGCGACTAATACAAAAAACTAACTAAAACGCTTATAATGTGGCAGATACTTTACTTTTTTAAACATGAATAAAGTTTTCCTCCGGAAAGCTTTTGTAACTGAAATTTGCAATACAAGTTTCTTTTAAAGAGACTTACACTATCTATAGATATACCAGAATTTTTTTTTAACGTCATAGAAAATCGAAAACTGAATTTTGGGCATTTTTCTCCTAAAGGGAGTTAGAACACAACATTATTTTGGTAATAGAGAGATATCGATGGTATCACTTTCAAAATAATTCCTGAAATGTGCCTGTGCTAGGACCTCTAAAGTCGATCTTCAAGGTCTGTGTAAGTTTAAGGCATTAATTTTAGTAATGTGCCGTATAATAATAGTATACAATTCTTATGAAAATTACTACTATAACGCCCTTAGTGCGTCCCGTAATTTTTTAGTATTGATTTTGTTGTTCATTAGTAAATTCCCGTCAGTTATGACCTTTCATTTAGACTTCCAGGTGTGGTAGTTTCTACATTACTAGGGTACACAATTTCAATAATGCAGCACAGATCACGACGCAGTGTATTATGATTTGCCTGTATCAATATCTATATGTTTATAGCAAATACTATATAATGACAATACGGGACACTCCTATGCTTTAGCATTGGTGAGATTTGTGACAAGTACACTAGCGCCACCTCGCGTGAAGTACTGACAACTGTGCGAGTAATTTGAATTGTATATTTACCTGCATAATCTTAATTTAGACAATTGGTTTATTATAGATGAATATAAAAACTTGTACATGACAAAACAGTGAAAATTTTCTGATTATATAGTTATAAATAGAATTTGTATCAACAATCAGCTTGAAACCTAAATTAATTCAGCATGAATAATTCTGCAAATTTCTCTTACCCATAATCATAATTCAAAATACTACGTTAAAACCGTCGTTAAACTACTATTTCAAGGGTAGGTATAGGAATATACTGAAAGCTGTTTCTGAGGATATTAAGTTACAATCTGTACTTACCTATTAATAATTGTTCTAAGTATAAATGGTAGCACAGTACTCAATTTGCTATATCTCTACATGAAAACTGTCTTATCAATCTAATATTTTAAAATATGTAACTGATATACTTAGTACATAATTAAGAAACTGTGCAGATGAAAGGTGAGACTAACTCTTACTTTCGTGAATAAATCTATTATAGGGCTGAATCTGCTATTTCTACTTCTCTTTGAAAACTTGTCTTGGGAAGATAATTAAAAGCCTTTACCAAGTAAAATAATTGTGAATGTGAAAAAATGTGACAATTTATGCCATACTGAAATAAAAAAGCACACAGAAAAAAAACAGAAAAACAGTTTTCTTATACCATTTATTAATAATTCAAAACTTTTTAGGCCTTCATATTTTTTTATGCACTGGAAGACAAGTTATGATTAAAGCATTTCAACCATCCGTTTACGAAGTTTATCTATAAATAGGTACATGATGTAAATATTACACAATAAATTGTCTTCTGCGAACTGTACATATTGGCATAAAAGTGATTCTGAATTTGTCTTCTGCTTCAAATCATATTTACGTTTCGCCATCCTCTGGAAACCTATAAAATGTCTTTGATAGGTTGAGCACGTTATAATTCGAACAATTATAGATTTCACACACCCAACCACTAACATTCATTGTAAAAAACACAGCTCAAACTTAATTATACACAGTTAAACACCAGCAATTGCTAGTGTTACACGTTCTCGAACGACGTAACATCAGTATTATTCGGGGCGCTGATATTCTTGAAACACGAAATCAGCCGGATTGTCCTGTATTGTCATTATATAGTATTTGCTTATAGTGTCTGGAACAGCCACCGTCCCGAAATTTTTTAATATCGATTTTGTTGTTCATTGGTAAATGCCCGTCAGTGATGAACCTTTCATTTAAGCTTCCAGGTGTGGTACTTACTACATTACTAGGACACAGGCACAGATCATGACGCAGTGTGTTTTGCTTTGCCTAGTTTTTTCCCTTAGGGCTCGTCGGCGTCTTTGCCGCCCCGACAGCACCACAGCCTTTGGTTTATTATGCATTCCCATGGTCTTTTCTACTCCATCCATTCCAAGATCACTGTGCCTTGAACTAATCTGCACAGCAATTGGTAGGGTGAAGTTTTATATTGCTCTGTCTCCGGTCTAGGCTGTCCGTAGATCAGTTTTCTTTTGCGGTCGAGAGCCTTATACTCGCACAAGATGTACTGGGCTGATTCCTCCCACTCGCCGCAGAGTCTGCATGCCAGGTTCCCCTCGAACCGCCCCATTTTATGCAGGTGTCTCTTGACAGCCATGTGTCCCGTCAAGAGTCTTGTTATGTTCCTGAACTGTCCTCTGCTAAGATTTATCAGCTCCACAGCTCTCTTTAAACTGGTTTTTTCAATTACTGACTTCGCATGTCTGAGCCCTGGACAGTCTGTCCAGTACACCTTATGTTCGTTTCTAACCCAGGACTGAATGGATCCCCTGTCGGTGGTCTTCGTCACGCCCAGGACCGGTTCTGGTCCCATAAATGGTTCTGCTATGCTTTACCTATACCAACATATATATATATATATATATATATATATATATATATATATATATATATATATATATATATATATATATATATATATATATATGATCATATACAGTCTGGAACAGCCAAATGGAATACATTCAGTATCTCAGTTACTGGGAATATTTATCAAAAATATCGAAACACGTCAATTTTAGATTAAAAAATGACATCCTCCAACGTGAAAACTTCACCCTTACAATCAACCCTCTTCGAGTGACAGTGGCTCGTGATACCTCAGTTGAAAGAAAATCTTTATTCACTATTAAAAAATGGCATGGTTTTAAAATGTATTACAAAAATTAACACTAAAAAAAATCTTCAGGTTCAAATTTCGCTACAACTTACTAAACAATTACCTAATAATACGTACAAATTAGAGAACCCAATGCAGCACAATACAGTTTTTGGACCTGACAATCGTTTCGCTAACAAAGTTAGTGTCGTCAGACGGATGAATGAACTAAGTTAATAAAAACTAGAACTACTATTGATATGTTAGTTGCCAAGACAAACAGGCCCCCACTGTTGAGCCTTAAATCCCTGTAATTAAAACTGCATACCTGCCTTTGTTATACTGTACGTCGTTATCAAATATTTCTTCTGAGAAGGACACGCTGGTTATTAAGATAACAGTTGGGAGAATGGACTACATAGAACCGGACCTACTCTATTCATCTAAATATTTTTGTTCAAATTCCTAACGATATATATATATATATATATATATATATATATATATATATATATATATATATATATATATATATATATATATATATATATATATATATATATATATATATAATGACGCGACTGTCTGATATTTTTGATTAACTTAAGATTTTATTTATCTACATGATGATTATTATCCCAAAAATGCTGAGAAATACATGATTTGTCAATACTGCCATACCTTAGTTGTGCTAAGTGTTCTTTAAGTAAGCTCTCTAGTTTCAATAGTGCTTTTAGTTTGCCCAACATATCTGAGTTCACAATCCTTGCAACCTATTTCATACGATCCCGACATTTCTGTGGTTTTATCTTTATCCTTTGGGTTACTTGCCAGTTTTAAATGTATTTTTTGTAGAAAATGTTAGCTGCAAATTGGTTTTCTTTAAAATGCTATTAAAACCTCTCGTAATTCGCGGTTAAAATGGGAAACAGACAACGGTTTTGTCTGATTTATGTTTTCTGCAAGTCGTAGATCCCGATAACATTTTCTTTGTTTTATATTTATTGACTAGTTTCTCCACTAAGCAGGCAAAATAACTATTATACTTAGCTACGCAGAGCCTCGGTGGTTCAGTGGTAAGAACGTGTGCCTCTGAACCGAAAGGTACTGGGTTCGATCCCAGGGTACTCCTTTCACTTTTTCAGTACATACTGTACAATTAACATCAACCGAGGTTGTGGCATGGTATTTGAGCAAGTTGCATGTCTGCACGTTCCGCCCTTCGTAGGGGGCGTAAAGTCGTCGGTCCCGTGTCCATGCGATGTTGGGCACGTTAAAGATCGCTACCCTTATTACAGAAAGGCAAGGATTCGGCAAAATTTCCAGGATAGTGAGGTGAAAATGCTCCCTGGCGTCGGTGATTGGCCATGGTCGCGGAAATAGGCCTACGTAAAACAAATTTAAAAAAACACACACACACACACACTTAGCTTCGTTTTTAATATATCCAAGTTCTCTATGTGTGAGTCAACGGAAATGTAATTCACGGTAGTGTTTCCTTTCTGTGAATGTCAAATTCTAAAGTGTCTCTATTTTTAATGACTAATATATCAAGAAAAGGTAATTTGTTATTAATTTATATATTATGCGTGAAATTAATGGAGTCAAATTTATTGTTGGCAATAAAATTATCTACTTTGCATACATTTGTATTAAATACTGCAAAAACATCGTCCACGTAACGAAACCATACTCTAGGAAAATATCAGAATCATTTTCGTTGGCTAGGTCTGTTTCAAATATACTCGTGAAAAGGTCTGCAATGAATGAGGAAAGGGGGTTGACCATTCCCGTGCCATGGGTTTGTTCAAAAAATTAATTATTAAATTGAAAAATATTCCGATTCATTATGTGAAAACTGGAACCTGTGATGAGCACTAATAAGTACACTTGGAGAACACCCAAATCACCACAACACATATTTCAGAGACCTTACGATCGTTTCGTTGACAAAGTCAACATCTTCAGAGGAAGAAAAATTCTAACATAAAAAACTAGATCCCGTATATTTATATCGCGTCAAAGTAAACCAACTAGTCCGAAGTAAAGTTGTCGTCCAAGAACGATCGTTTGTTTATTGCGCAGTGAAACAGGTCGGAGACCTGCTTTGATCTTTTGGTCGACAAATTTATGACCCTTATCTAATATAGGTATTAAAAAGGACCGGCGTTCTTTAAAGAAACAGCACGTTTCCTTTCGATCTAGAAATTTACTATGTGGATATTGGTTCATGCCGATAAAGACATCTGGTGAGATAAACATCATAAACTCAACTCATCTCTTTTAAAAATAGAAAACTAAAAACCCAGATGTCTGTCTCACCGTGTTAACTTTAACAAAGGAAAAATAGTTCAACTAAAATACTACTTAAAAACTATATTTATATTGATTTTAATTCTACGTGAAAATATTTATATTGGCTACATATATACAAAAAACCGAAGTGGTATTTAAATCAAGACAAACATAGTGATTAGTATATGTATAAACCGGTCGAGTTATTGACAATAATTTACTGTTCTACCAGACAAATTTGGAGTATTTAAGCGGTCAAATGCAAAGAGAAAACAAAGAGCTAGAAATTACAGGTGCCGCACGATTTAATTAAGTTTTGTTCTTAATAGACCTTAATATAAAAATACTTTCTAATGAATCAAGCATAGTTTGATGTCTGACATTTTTGACAAGCTTCAAATTTTCTTTGTCAATGTGGTGGTTATATTCCCATATATGTTGTGCCACACATGATTTGTCCACCGTACCATATCGTAACTGTGCGAGATGTTCACGAAATCTGGTGGCTATGTTTCTCCTAGTTTGGCCCACGTATTTAAGATCACAATCTTTGCAACTAATCTCATAAATTACGGACATTTCGGTGACTTTGCCTTTGTCTTTCGTATTACCCAACAAATTTTTTAAATGACTTTTCGTCGAAAACGTCAAATGTAAATCGGCTTTCTTAAAAATACTTTCCAAACCCTTTGTGATTCGTGGTTCATAAGGTAAACACACAAATTTTTTCTCTATTTTATCATTCTTAAATGTCGTACATTCAGATATCAACTTCTTTGTTCTGTGTTTGTTAACTAATTTGTCTATTAAACCATCCGAGTAACCGTTATATCTCGCCACATTTTTTATGTATTTTAATTCTGTATTAAATCTATTTTTACTCAACGGAAAATTGATCAATCTATATACTAAGAAATTTAAACTAGCCGTTTTTTGTGCAAACGTATGATGTGAGTCATTAGGAATATAACTAATAGTAGCCGTTTTTTTCCTATAGACATCGAATTCAAGCGAGCCTCTATTTTTAATAACTAGTACATCTAGGAACGAAACTTTATTGTTGATTTCTATTTCGTGGGTAAATTTTTATTGAATCAAATTGACTATTCAAACACTGCATTTGTGGGGTAATACGAAAGACAAAGGCAAAGTCACTGAAATGTCTGGAATTTATGAGATTAGTTGCAAAGATTGTGATCTTAAATACGTGGGCCAAACTAGGAGAAACATAGCCACCAGATTTCGTGAACATCTCGCACAGTTACGATATGGTACGGTGGACAAATCATGTGTGGCACAACATATATGGGATAATAACCACCACATTGACAAAGAAAATTTGAAACTTGTCAAAAATGTCAGACATCAAACTATGCTTGATTCATTAGAAAGTATTTTTATATTAAGGTCTATTAAGAACAAAACTTCATTAAATCGTGCGGCACCTGTAATTTCTAGCTCTTTGTTTTCTCTTTGCATTTGACCGCTTAAATACTCCTAATTTGTCTGGTAGAACAGTAAATTATTGTCAATAACTCGACCGGTTTATACATATACTAATCACTTTGTTTGTCTTGATTTAAATACCGCTTCGGTTTTTTGTATATATGTAGTCAATATAAATATTTTCACGTAGAATTAAAATCAATATAAATATAGTTTTTAAGTAGTATTTTAGTTGAACTATTTTTCCTTTGTTAAAGTTAACACGGTGAGACATACATCTGGGTTTTTAGTTTTCTATTTTTAAAAGAGATGAGTTGAGTTTATGATGTTTATCCCACCAGATGTCTTTATCGGCATGAACCAATATCCACATAGTAAATTTCTAGATCGAAAAGAAACGTGCCGTTTCTTTAAAGAACTCTGGTCCTTTTAATACCTATATTAGATAAGGGTCATAAATTTGTCGACCAAAAGATCAAAGCACGTCTCCGACCTGTTTCACTGCGCAATAAACAAACGATCGTTCTTGGACGACAACTTTACTTCGGACTAGTTCGTTTACTTTGACGCGATATAAATATACGGGATCTAGTTTTTTATGTTAGAATTTTTCTTCCTCTGAAGATGTTGACTTTGTCAACGAAACGATCGTAAGGTCTCTGAAATATGTGTTGTGGTGATTTGGGTGTTCTCCAAGTGTACTTATTCCGATTCATGCAAAGACTTGTTAAATTTATATATTCTTTGCAGACCATTTCATCTATGTAGTTCATTCTTAGCAAATGGTCTCAATACGTTAGCGTTTCTTTTATGGGAACACTGGAAATGTAAAGACTTGCCTATCAAACAAGTGTTTCAGTTTCAAATTCACTTGAATTTATTAATAAAGTTAAAAATATTAATATGGTTGAAGGCGAGGTTTCAATATCGTTTTATGTGACCTCGTTGTAAAGATTATGAACTTAAATATGTTGGGCAAACTTAAATAACTATTGAAACTAGATTTAATGAACATATAGCGCAACTGAAATATGAGATTATTGACAAATAATGTATTTCTCAGCATATCTGGGAGAATAATCATCATGTAGATAAAGAAAATCTCAAGTTGATAAAAAATGTCGGGCAGTCGTGTCAACTAGGTGCTCATGAAAGTATATACTTATATCGTTAGAAATTGGAACAAAAATGCTTCGATGAATAGAATAGGTCCGGCTCCATGTAGTCGATTGTTCGAACTGTTATTTGATAACGACCCACAGTATATCAAAGGCAGGTATGCTGTTTTAATTACAGGGGTTTAAGACTCAACAGTGGGGGGTCTGTCTGTATACCTTCCTAGACGACGGTGTTCGCAACATATAAATAGTAGTTCTAGTCTTTATCCCCTTAGTTTATTCACCCCTCTGATGACGCCAACTTTGTTAGCGAAACGATCGTCAGGTCTAAAAACTGTATTGTGGTGAACTGGGTCCAGTATTCACTCATTAAATTATCTAATCACTAATCGCGTTTCATTCTTGATAATAAAAAATAATAAAGAACATATTAATCTTAATGCAGAAAATTTTCAAAATGCATGCTTGAACGTCTTTGCGGCATCCTAATCTTACATAAACGTGACTTCTAACGTTAGTCAACATCTGGAGCGTGACCAACTTAGTCGCAATCGTTATTCTTCCTCTTAGGTCAGTTAAATCGGGTGGTTTAGTTTTGTATAACACACTTTTTACATATCCTCAAGAAGTCTAATAACGTGAGATTGGGTTATGGTGTTGGCCATTCTAACTATCCTATCCACCGATTAGGAAACATTGAGTCAAGGTGCTTCCGGGCATTGATTTGGTAATGTGCTTGTGCTCTACCCTGCTGTAACCACATCAAATTCGCTGGAACTTGTGGGTTTGCTCGATCAGGATATAACTTTGTCCACGTTGTTACGACATTGTTAATGCCGCCTAGCTTATATGTTTTTGTGTTACCTTTTAATGCTAAAGTAGGCACATCATTTTGGGAACGCACTGTAAAGCAAAACTATTTTCTATTTAAGCTATTCTTGTACATATTAAAGTTTACGTTTTTCTTCTCCGTTAGTTTTTAATACTGGACTAAGCGAGATTAAGTTACAATAAGGTTAATGAGTCAAAATTGGAACCTGTGATGGGATTTGGAGAACCCGATTTATCACTATAACGCGTTTAGACCTGATGATCGTTTTGCTAACAAATTTAGCGTCATCAGAGGGACGAACAAACTAAGCGAATAAAAACTAGAACTACTATCTATAAGTTAGTTGGCAATGAATTACAACAGTGTCCTCCACGAAGGTGTAATGACAAACTCCCACTGTTAATCGAAAAGCCCTGTAATTAAAATTCCATCGCCTGCTTTTGTATAACCGTGGGTCGTTATTAAATATTAATTCTAAGAAGAAGGCACTGAACATAGACTTGCAGCTACTTCTCTGGCTTCACTCTTGGGTTTTGTTTCTGTAAATGAAGGACGTAGCCAGCGCGTAAGTCAACTGAAGCAAGTGGTCCTTCTGAATTCAACATGTTCTTGGATGTTTTTCAACGTTTCTGTAACTAGTTTCGCTCCTTGACAACAGCTTAAGAAGACAGATTATTAACCCTAAAATGCTCATTGTATCATATTTGATACATTCAAAAAAGATCGACAACAGGAATATAATTCACATAAAATATTTTACCAGCCATAGTATGTATCAAATCTGCAACGTACTGGCTTATGTTGTCAAGTCGCTACCTACAAATTTATAATCGTAAATAAAAATGGCTTCAAACGTTAATCAACATCTGAGGTGTGACCGACCTTATGTCAACCGTTCTTCTTCTTCTTAGGTCAGTTAAATCAGGTGGTTTAGGTTTGTATACCACACTTTTCACATATCCTCATAAGAAAGAAGTCTAATAGGGTAAGGTCGCGTTATCATGCTGGCCATTCTAACAATCCTCTCTTTTCTATCCACTGATTTGGAAATATTAAATCGAGGTACTGTCGGATATTGATTTGGTAATGTGGTGGTGCTCCGTCCAGCTGCAACCACCTGAAATTCGCTGGAACATGTGGGTTTGCTCGATCAGGATATGAGTTTGCCAAAGTTGTTACCACATTGTTAATACCACCTAGCTTAAATGTAAGCTTACATGTTTTTCCGATGCTCTCTAATGCCGTAGTAGGCAACGCTGAGGCATAACTATCTAGGAAAATAAAAAGCATTTAAAAAGGAATATTTTATTATATACATAATTTGATACAAAAGGGACAATAACCTAAGAAAACGGTTAACGGTAATGGCACATCAGTATTGTCAATATATTCTAATAATCATAATAATGATCGTCATCTTCATATGGTACATACTTTAATAATTATTTATTGTCATTTTGGGAACGCACTGTAAAGCAAAACTATTTTCTTTTTAAACTAGGAATGTTCTTGTATTAAAGCTTACGTTGTTTTTCTCCGTTACTTTTTAATACTGGACTAGGCGAGATTAAGTTACAAATAGTTTAATGAGTCTAAATTTTAATCAGTGATGAGCACTGATAAGTACAATTTGGAAAACCCGATTTATCACAATACCGTTTTTAGACCTGATGATCGTTTTGCTAATCAAGTTCGCGTCACCAGGGGATAAGTAAACTAAGCGAGTAAAAACTAGAGCTACTATCTATATGTTAGTTGGCAATCAATTACGAACAGCGTCCTCTACGAAGGTATACTGACAAACCATCACGGTTTAGTCGAAAATCTCTGTAATTATAATTCCATCATCTCCTTTGGAAAGCCCTGTCTCGTTATTAAATATTCCTTCTAAGAAGAAGGCACTGATTATTAGGATATCAATTCAAGCAGTGAACTACGCAGATCTGTTCTATCTATCGAAAGATTTTTGTTAGAATTTCTAACAATATATATATATATATATATATATATATATATATATATATATATATATATATATATATATATATATATATATATATATTCGTAAAAGCGTCTAACTGTCGCGATTGCCTGACATTTTTTTATTAAATCGAGATTTTCTTTATCTACATGATATCTTAAATATGTTGAACGATATATGGTTTATCAAAAGTGCTAAAGTGTCACTATTTTTGAGTACTGATACATCAAGAAATTGTAATTTGTTATTAATTTCTATTCGACGAGAATTTAATGGTGTTAAATTTACTGCTTAATCTGGCAATATTTGACATCCACAGAAAGGAAACCACTACACTGCGTTACATTTCGGTTGACTCAAACCATGGTTTTCCAAAAGAAAAAAACTAGTTCATAGATAACTGTAATCTATTAAAATTTAGCCAAACACAACCCTTACTCTGTCTGCTTAGTGGAAAATGAGTCAATAAACATTTATATATAATTATATAATTTATATAAAAACAACTATAAAATTTGCTAGGTAACCCAATCTCAAAAATCTATGAAATCGGTTGTAAGGACTGTGAACTTCATCCCTCTGATGACGCTTTGTTAGCGAAACGATCGTCAGTTCTGAAAACTTTATTGTACTGCATCCGGTTCTCGAAATTGTACTCATTACAAATATGTAACTAACTTTCTTGAACAAAATGTGCGTAAAGTAAGTTTGAAATCAATTGGTCCATCCAGGTTATTTTCTAAAACAAATAAATTATACCTATTTGCCGGTGCTGTTAAAAGATTGTAATGACGAATTTTTTTTCAAGTCGCGCTAACAAAAATTAGCGAAGAAATCGCTTTAAAATGTGTGAATGAATGAAACCCAATTGTTTTTAGTTCGTCAATGCATGAAGTATGTTTTGTGATAGACATTAAAAAAAAACTAGAATTTCACATTTTTTGATAAAATCTACTTATTTCAGAACGACGGCTATTTTCCTATTTTCCTATTTTTCCTATTTTCTATTTAAGGATGAAAAATATTTTGAAGTGAAAAGTCAAATTTATGATCTTAAATCATGTTTTGCTAAATAATGCATTTTGAAACGGTGGCTAGCATGACAACTCGGAAAACCTTAATCTAGTGAACCTATTTCAAGTAAATACAATCCTACTGGTTGTAAAATAGAATGAAACAACCAGTTGGATCGGATTACTTTAGGTAATTTTTCGTTTTCTTTTTCAAAATTTTTCACCAAAATTGATTTCAATTAGCTAAGAAAATTGTTTTAGAAAATATGCTTTGTAGGAGGCCTAAAAAACTTAAACATAACTTGTTTTGTAATTTTTTGCTAAGCCTAGTATAATAATGACGGCAGTTTCTCTTCAAAAAAAGTTATTCCTACGGTCACTGTTTTTTATATACCAAGTTAAAAATTATAGTCATGTGTTCTTGTCTGACAATGTAAAATATGCTCATCTAGAACGATTTTGTAAATATGTTGATTTTGGAAAGCTTGTGGTACTGGCTGTATTTTGGTAAATACAACCTTAAAAAGTGTAAAATAAAGTATTTTGAGGACAAGTCAGATTTAGTGATTTTAAGATATCTTGTAAATCTTTAGCTTAGCAAAATGGTGGCCACAAACTTTTTACTCAACACAAATTGGCATAAAGATTAGATTGATTTGGTTCTAGCAGAATTGCTCAAAACTTCAAATTGGTGTTTACTGCCCGGCGAAATGTAATTTAAACCAAAGCTTTTCTCTGGATGAAAATAATCAGCTACACAAATAAAGAATACAAACACTGAGAATACAGTACCTGACAGAAAATAAACAATTGTGTCTAGTTAGCAAATTCAACCATAATTACCTACCGTTATAAGAGAGTCACAGAAATAGCAATAAAATATCTTCCCAACGTGAAAATAAGAATAAACGGGGCACGAATATATGTAATAAGGAAATAATCTGTATGGTGAGCTAGCAAAACAAAAGTGGTATGTGAAAGTGGTAGCTCAAAGACAAAGAGGAAGGCCACGGAAGAATGATAATTACTATTCCTTCTAACCTACACATGATAATGTCATATCTAATGGACGTACACAAGGTCAGTATTCAGTGAGAAAACTGGTATACATTACCTTTATACTGAATAGATCTTTAAGAGATGGCTCACAATAGTGTAGAAGGCTCCATAAACTTTATCATTCTCGGCATCTAAAATTGTTTGGGCACGTCGTACGTATGAACGAAGATAGATTAGCAAAAACAAGTAATATACCAAAAGAGTAAACCTACGACAAAGAGGAAAACCAAGAAATAATTATCATTTCAATTGCTCCTTGATTCCAAGTTAAAATGTCTCACAGAATTGACGTACATAGTCTATTCAAAGAGAAAGCTATTTTACCTTACCTTTATTCTCAAGAAATCTTTAAGAGATCGCTAACAATAGTGTAGTAAGCTCAATAAACTTCATCTTTCATTCTTATCAGGTAAAACTAGTTGGGCAGGTGGTGCGCTTAAACGAAGATAGACTAGCAAAAAGAAGTGTTATGCCAATATAGTCACCCTATGACAAAAAGGAAGACCAAGAAATGATTGTCACTCCTATCATCCTTACCTGCAGATGGGAATGTCTTACAGAAGTGACGGACAGTGTCAGTATTCACAGAGAAAACTGTTTAACCTTACCTTTATTCTAAAGAGATGTTTAAGAGATCGCTCACAACAGTGTAGTAAGCTCCATCAACTTCATCGTCTCATTTTCAGCAGCTTAAATTGGTTCGGCACGTGGTGCGCCTGAACGAAGATAGACTAGCGAAAAGAAGTGATAATTCTAAATAGTAACCCTACGACAAAGAGGAGGATCAAGAAACAAATATTATTCGTAGAATAATCGTAAAGCAGAATTGACGTAAACAGGGTCACTGTTCGCAGAGAAAACTTGCTTACTCTACCGCGTTAGTCTAAAGACCTCTTTAAAAGAACTTTATCAATAGTATAGTAATCTCTATCAACTTCATCTGGTGAAAATAGCTAAAGTTAGTTTGGTTTCTTTTAGGTATAAACAAAAACACACTAGCGAAAAAATGGTTGGCCAAAGTAGTCACCCAACGACAAAAAGGTAGATCAAGGAAGAATTATTATTCATGATCTTCCTTACCTGCAGGTGTATATATATATATATATATATATATATATATATATATATATATATATATATATATATATGTGTGTGTGTGTGTGTGTATGTATGTATGTATGTATGTATGTATGTATTAACAAATATGTAGCCTACATGGCAAAACGGTGCCTGGCTAAATATAGGCAAATGTATTCTACAATGAGAACCAAAATTATTTGTTCATTTTTAAATGTCAATAAAAAAGTAAGTATGTTTCAGTCCTAAAAATTAATGACAACAATCGAAATAGGAGACATTGAATATATTTTCGAAGTTGTCTAATAGTTGTGAAAATAGAGCGTTGGAATAAACAGCACGACATATCTTCTATTAAAGAAATTATTACATTTCATTCCATAAGTGTAATCTAGCGATGATCTCGTCGTCAATTTGATGTTCATTATGTCCCGATTTTAAGTTTTTTTAATATTGGTTGCGTAAGCGGCAAAATAATAGTTCCCTTTAGAAAAAGAAAATCAACTATTAGGAGATATCTGCATGCAATTGTGGAAAATTTGTTGTCTTTTTATTTCTTCGTCGGTCTACTTCCGCGACTATGGCCAATCACCGACGCCAGGGAGCAGTTTCACCTTACTATCCTGGAAATTTTGCCGAACCCCTGCCTTTCTGTAAGGAGGGTAGTTAACTTTAACGTGCCCAACATCGCATGGACACGTGGCTGACGGGTTAACTCCCCATCAAAAGAGCGGAACGTGCAGACATTCAACTTGCTCAAACACAATTCCACAATTTTGGATGATGTTAGTGTTACAGTACGTACTGAAAAAAATGAAAGGAGAGCTCTGTGATCGAACCCAGTACCCTTCGGTTCAGAGGCACGCGTTCTTACCACTGAGCCACCAAGGCTCAACCGTGAATCATGTATGCAGTATGGACCAGTTTCACCAAGTAAGGGCAACAACAATCAATAAATTACGGGGTCTATCTTAGTTTTTTGCAAAACGACCTAAATGAGTTTTTACCCATCCATGTTATGATTTCAACCCTACGGAGCACCTGCCCATGTTACTGCCTCAGTGAGAAAATTTTTAACTGAAAGATTTAAAGATCAGGGGATAGGTTGAGGAAGACCAATTCCGTGGCCGCCGCGGTCCCCTGACTTAACTCCTTTTGAGTTTTACTTCTGGGGGATGTGAAGGAATGGATACATCGGATCCCTGTAACCATAAAGGGAGAACTATAACAACGCATAATAGAAGCATTCAACAAGATTCAACATAAAGCAACCGTATTTAGTGGTGTGTAGGAAAATCAATAAAACGAAGATTGAATGCATGTATTCGAGCAATGGGTGGACACTTTCAACATTTTCTTGTAATAATTTCTATTGTCTTCCATTTTAAATGTCACTCTTTTCGTATCACGCAAGTTTCAAAATAAAATACCTCGAAAACCATTAAGTTTATCGATTTCATTCAGAGGTACATTTTTTATGTAGAACTAAGCAGAAAATAACCACCATGTACCAAATTAGAAGAATATTAATACCAAGAAAATTATGATAAAATAATCATCGCAAAAAATTAATAAAATTGCCCGACTACGCTAGTAGTCCATAATAGTAACAAGAGTTTATAATCAAAAAGTGTATTTAAGTATATGTGCTAACTGTACCAAGTTTTATTAAAATCGAAAAATCCGGTTTAAAATACAGGGAACACCATAATTTTAAAATATTTTCTTTCACACGCTATATTTTAAAAATGGGCTGTTTTGAAGGTATGTATATATAACATTTTGGTTTTATTTTTGACCACGGCATCTTCCATTAAACGATGTCGTTGAAACACCCCGTATGGGGTATATAGTCGCCACGTCATGTAATACAATTCTCTCTGAGGCCGGTTACCTTTAAACAAAATTATATGAATGTGTGCTGATTATCATTGGTATAGCATACTGACCAGCTCTAATAAGAGCAAAATCGGGATGTGTTTTTAACGATGGTCAAAATGCATCTAGCCTTACATTTTTTAAATATTTACAGTATTTAATTTAAAAACATCTTTAGTTTGTACCTAAATAATGCGATATTCAATTTGTTCGCGCCGTCTCTTTTCGCTGGCTACATTTTGCGTAAGTGCTTTTTTCCTAAATATTAATTTATATTTACGTTATCGAAGCTGAGAGAGACCATATTGTATATGTCTCATTTTTGCTCGAATTGCATATCACTGAACATTTTTGATATCAAAGTCAGTAGCATGTTTCACGTAGAAGGTAAGAGTGGTAGTAGAAACCGTTTTTATAGTAAACCCGCTTGTCTAGTAAACCCGCTTCTATAGTAAATCCGCTCATATAGTAAACCCGCATCCCAGTAACTAAATAGTATTTAGAAAACTAATGGTGCAGTATCACAAATCATAACTATGAAAAATTTACGCGAATGATAAAACAATATCGTTCCTCAACGCAGTAGTGCTTATTTATACGCGAGACGGTTTATACCCAATTTCACTTCCTTCTGACCCTTTTGATCAAATCAACATCTTAGAGAAAGATCAGGAAGGTAAGTACTGCTGTATTGTGACATTTTTTTTTATTTGAACAACACACCACGAGGGCTTACAGCCTAAATACTATAGTACCGTGGGTGTCGACAAGGAGGAAAGAGGCAATTTGTTAATTCTGGACTTGCAAGTTCTGAGGACAAGGAAAAACATGCGCCGGCAAGGAATTCCACAGCTGAGAAGTCCTCGGGACAAAAGAGCGGGCATAACAAGATGTTATATGTCTGGTGACCTGGACAGTAAAAGGGTGCATTTGCTCTGTTCACCTGGTAGATCTGTTGGGGGCAGCAGGTGTAGGAACTATGGAAAAAAGCTCCTCTGAGCACTGCCCGTGTATATATCTATAAAACAGAGAGAGGTCACCAACGACACGTCGGTGGGCAAGGCATGGCAGCTTTTGGGTGAGGGTATGGTCACCAGTAAGACGTATAGCTCTCTTCTGAATGGAGTCCAGGATAGCGAGTGTAGAAGCGGCAGCAGCACCCAAGATGTGGGAGCAGTATTCGAGGTTTGGCCTTATTTGTGAAGTATATAAGGTATAGAGATTATCTGGTGAAACGTATTGGTGATCCCGGAAGAAGACGAAACCTAATTTCTTAGCAGCCCCTTCTGCAATTGATGTGACATGTTGGTGCCAATTGAGATTTTGATCCACAGAAATGCCAACAAGTGAAAAGGGTGCATTACTTTGAATAACTTGGTTGTTCATTGTGACGGTTCTAGGGCTGGTGTATCTTTTATGAGAAAGAAAGGAAGACTGAGATTTGGTGGGGTTGAATTGTACAAGATCTATACTTCCCCAGTCTAATATTTTTTGGAGATCCACGGAGACAGAACCCTCCATGTATCTGCGATCCTCATCTAGTTGGGTCAAAGAGACAGGCTTAGAACATTGTATATTTGAATGGAGGGTGCCGTCGTCCGCGTAACTGTGAACTGGGTTAGATGTGCTAGAGAGGAGATCATTGATGTGGAGAAGAAACAAACTAGGGGCTAGAGCTGAACACTGAGGAACTATTGCATTAATTGGATATAGTTTAGAGGAATGGCCATCCACAACAACAAAAATGCTCAGGTCGGAGAGGAAGTTTGCTGTCCAGGCAGAGAGTTTTGGTGGTAGGCCATAGGCCGGAAGTTTATTAAGCAGCGCTGCGTGCCAGACCTAGTCGAAAGCTTTGGATATGTCTAGAGCGACAATCTGGGATTTACCGTGTAGTTCTATGGACTTGTTCCAAGAATGGGTGACAAAGGAAAGGAGGTCGGCAGTTGATCTGCGCTGACGGAATCCATAACGTAGCTTTTTACTTTTTCTTAAAATTAGATACAGTCCACTTAGTTCTCATACAAAACACAATTGTTTCTTTGAAATGTGGTCATGACACATGTGCCAAATACTTTCCTATGTCTTTCTTATTTACAATTTTATTCTCAAATTAAAAATAAAAGCATTGAGGAAGGTGAAGTCTTATGTGTATTACCATATACTCTGTGTCAAAAACTTTTATTTATAAACTACTACAGACTACAATAGTAAGATCATGTCATTAGAACTGCTTATGAAGCTATGATAATCTACAAAATTTTGAATCTAAATGCACCATACTAATCTAGGCAGTTATTTTAGTGTTTTTTAAGTGTATATATTTGCAATTTTTGTATTATCTTGTTTCTTTAACGTACGTCTATTTCTACCATTCACCGGCACTAGGAAGCGCTTTCACCTCACTATCCTGGAATTTCTTCGAACTTCCCCTGTTGTGTAGGAAGAGTAAGAATATCTAAGGTGCCCAATCTCACATGGTACACGAAACCGATGGTTTAACGTCGTCTCCAAAGCACTGAACGTGCAGACATTTAACTTGCTCAATCATGCCACAATTTCAGTTAATGTTCATTTTTCAATACGTACTAAAAAGGAAATTGTGCTTTTACTGGAAATCGAACTCAGGACCTTATGCTTCGGAGGCCTATGGTCTCGCCACTGGACCAAGAGGCTGCTATTTGCAGGTTACAACTTGAAAATTAATAAGTAGATCATGGCAGTAACAACAGTAAATTAACAAATGATTAAACGTTAATTCGGTTTAAGAGCTTTTCAACTTTAACTGGGAATCTTTCACTTATTATTATAGTAAATTAAAAAAGTCCTTATGCATTAAATATTCCTTAATGCGCCTCTTTTAATATTCATAAAAGCCATTTCTGTTAGCTTATTAAGCACTTTCATATTAGCAAAGTCGCTGAGACGCTTTTCTCTCGAGAGCTATAATATTTCACAGCCGACTTTGATTTGTATTTATAATGTATACGTTTACATTACCTCTGTAACTCCGTTTCAGCGAATTTTTCAACAATAAATTTGCGTACAACACGAATTTAGGAATTCCTTAAATTTCTTCGAATAAGTGCGAACTAAGAACTCTAGAACTTGTATCCGGGGTCAGTTTCAAGTTTAAAAGGTTAGAATATACGGAGTCTTTCATTGACCAGTCCAGAAGGTCCAGAGGAAGACTACCTGATAAATTTGGAGATGGGTTTTTCGAATAAAATTATTGAATTGCAGCTATTGCTTAAGTTGGTGTAAACAAAATTAAGATTTAATTATTTTCTCGCAGATTTCTCAAAACTGAAACGTAGAATACATCTAGCCAACATTGTTCCGGTATTTGGGAAGAAATGGGCCAGGGCTGACAATTTACAAAATTGTTAGTTGGTTAGAGGCAGTCTCTATTTATAACATTTTCTGTTAACTGGAGTTGGCATGACAACATACTACCTGGTTCCGCGATCTTGGCGACCCTATCGTACATCTCACAATGTTCTTTGGATACTTACACCAAAAAGCTCACATAAGAAACTAGTTTTATTCACCATTTTTCTTTCAGCGATACTACATTGCATTACCTCTTTCAGTTTTCTACCAGCATTTACCTCAATGAATTTGTTGCTTGTAAGATTCATATGAATCTTTTACCGTTTAAGTATTGAAATGGCCCTAAATCTATATATTTTTTATTTTCCTTAAAATTCTTTTTAAACTTTTCGGTTAGTTAAAAAAAATGAAGTTCAATGGCGTGCATAAATTGTTATTTCAAAGAAATAAATAAGCATTTCGTGACATTAGGAATGTAAAGTAACCCTTAACTGGTTCGGTACATATATATTACGTAAAAGGCTCGGCCTAGTCTGACGGACTACGTATTAGACTACTTTTAGATGAGAAAAAACATAGCCAAGACGCCATCAAACTGATAAATATGTATATTACCAACTTGGATGAATTATAATATGCCAAAATAAACGTAATTGAAATAATTAAAATTAAGTACAATTCTAAACAAAATATAATGTCGGAAAAAAGCATAAAATGTAGTTATTCGCAAACAGAACGCTATAAAATTTTTAAAACAAATATCATATTCATGATTTCGGACTATTGTGTTCTTAAAAGCTAGTGAAAACGAAAATCCAACGAAAATCTCCAATTCCAGCACGGGGAGAATTTCCTCATTTTTGAGCGCAGTTGTTACAGACAGGTTTTCTGCACTGTAAAGCAACGGGCATTTTGCAGTCGATGCACAAATATTTCTCAATCCTACGCATTTTGGATGGACATAAATGGCAAATCTTACGTTTTTCAAGATCCAGAGTATGGCTTTTTGCTTCACTTAGTTCATTTGGAATTCCAAGTAGCCTTCTAATAGTTACACGTACATGACGTGAAATACTTGCTATCCTCAAACGTCTTCTCATGTGGTCTTGCATTAACTGCATGACTAACCCAATGCAAAAACACTGTTTTCTCTTATTATGGGATTGTTCTTATAGCATTGATGTATTATATATATATAATATATATATATATATATATATATATATATATATATATATATATATATATATATATATATATATATATATATATATATATAAATTAATCACGGAAATGTCTAAGACGGGAAAAAAATTGCTAATGGTCATCGTCGAGTTTGGTAGCTTAGTGTACTTTCCAAACATTTTTCGTCAAGAGAATTTACTCCGCCTTTGTTTTCGTTCTGGTAGCAGATTATCTCTAGCATGCTTGTAGAGGGATCAATAAAAAGTCTATCATGCATCGGAGAAACTAGCACCGTGGCTTTTCCAACTTTTCCAAATTAGAAAATCAGAGTAAACTCTTCTTTAAAGCCATAGAGTGTTGATCCCTCCGTCCTTCTTCTGCTGGGTACAAATATGGTGGTATTTCGTTTCTTTTTTTCACTGTGCCCTCATACGTAAGATTTTTCTTACGCAAAGCTTCGACAACTGGAATAGACGAATGCCAATTTTCAGCAGTAATATTGCGATTGCTGACATGTTTGTAGAGGGATCAGTGAAAGTATATCATGCATATGAGAAACGAGCGCTGTGGCTTTCCCAACTTCTCCAAAGTTGGTAATCAGAGTTCAATCTTCTTTAATGCTACAGAGCATTGGTCCCTCTGTGCTTCTTCTGTTGGGAATAAATATGGCGGTATTTCGGATTTTTTTTCACTG
Organism: Tillus elongatus; assembly: GCA_964006375.1. Lineage (NCBI taxonomy): Eukaryota > Metazoa > Arthropoda > Insecta > Coleoptera > Cleridae > Tillus > Tillus elongatus. Next base: position 278,105,079 of record OZ023262.1, read on the forward strand.
TGCCATCATACGTTAAATTTTTGCTACGTAAAGCAATTTCCAACTATAATATTGCGATTTCTGTTTAATGGCGGTCCAGCTAGCCGCAATGCAGCTTATGTAGATTTTAGGAGCTTTCTATCTTTATCAATAAGGTAAATGCATCTTTTCCGCTGCATAAGGATGCATTATATAGATAACTATTTCACGCAACTGTGAGACATTGTGTCCATATTTTGGTCATTTGTTTAGCATATACACCTTCAAACAACATCTTCCACGGAAACTCACGAGCACTTCATCGACAGTGACAGACTGACCAACTCCATACACACCACGACAATTTTCTATGAACGTGTTGAATATAAACGAAATAGCTGCAGCTTGTTCTTCCTTTTTAGGTTCCTCGCTATCCTCAGGATTGTCAAATCGTGTGACGGCTAAAGAAACAGCAAATCTATTCTTGCTGATAACTGTTCTGAATATCTCCCTTGAAGTTCCATCAGTTACGAATAACCAGTCCCTATTTTTGTTACTGCAATAAAGCCGTATCTAAATAATATAAAAGGCCCAAAATGTCTTCAGCTCAATGATGTCAGTTTCTCTGACATGATGCTTGGATTTAGCAGAATATCTCTGACGAATTACACTCAGCTTTGTGTTTGTATTTTCTATAATATGCAGTAACATATTATCACTGAAAAGTAACTCACAAATGGACAATGAATGCGCAGTGGATGTTGTGCTTTCTGGGTCTAAATGACGGACGAACTCCTGAATTCCACCACCTGTGCCGATTTTTTTTTATATAAATAAGTTTTGTTACTCTCAGCGACGTCCACTCTACTGTTTTTACTAACGTTCCTAGCATCGGACAATTCTGAATTTGTATCGTGTTCTGATTCAATGTGATAATCTTCAGACACATGATCTATATCACTGCCACTGTAACTTGCCTCCTCAAACAATTTTAGGAGAGTATCTTCGTAATTGCGCTCACCTAGCATACACATTGGATGGTCCAACCATAGTTATTCCAAATAGACCGCATACAAAAGTTACACAAACAGTCCAGCGTCAGACTACGGTTGAACTGAAATATCTTATTACTTGTAGGGGAATGTTGCGAATACGTCACAAATATCCTCACCTATCATTCTCCCCGAAGATGGGTTCGTAGGTGGTCCGATCAACTTATTAGAAAGAATAACTTGAACGACGTAGTCTGTCAACCAAAGCCAGATCAATTAAGGGGTAGATTTCTCTCTGAATAATTTTGACATTATAATCGGTTGTAAATTTATTTATGTAAAGTTTTACACTATCGTCATTAATGGTTTCATTTAACTCGTTGTTTGTTTAAATCTGAAAGTGCAATGATTTTTCAACTACTAACATCCCTAAACCTAGGTTTATAGACACATCTTACATATATAAAGACGTGAATGATAGTAATCCCCCATTGTACGTCTTTGTGGACCTTGCATGTGGAAAGCATTTGGCACAGTAAGTCGTACCAGAATGATAGACACTTTGATGACGATTAATATACGTGAGGTTGGACGGAACCTGTTAAGGGGCTATTTCTCAAAGAGACTTTATTGTGTGAGTATAAACAATGTGACCAGTGTTATGGTGGGGATGGTTTTTCACAAGGAACTATGTTTGGACCTATATTATATATTATTTACATAAACAGCATGTTTTTTTTGACCTCTCGACAGCATTATAAATTTTGCCGACGATACAACCACCTATTTCAGCTCTAAACATGGACCACTCTATCGACGTGGTTCAGATTGACATCTCCTTAATAAAGGAGTGGTTTGATTTTCACTTGCTTTCATTCTGGAGAAAACAAATTATATAATGTTCGGCGTAAACGATTCCATGTTACCCAGCTTGCCCCGTTATTGATTAAACTCGGTAAAGAGAGTTCATAGAAAGTCTTTTACTGTTAGTATTCCCTCTCCAATACTCTCCCAGTTCAATGCAACTTATATTTTAAAAATTTTTACGGTTTTTATATTTATTGTCTCCAAGAAATTTGACATAAAGTTATTTTCAAAAACTTGGTAAAAAAATTCATCACAGGCAAATATGTTAAAAGTACTTTTATATAAAATTTACCCTACTATCAGCTTAGATAGTTTGCCTTGTGTCCAGCTTTTCTCAACAGTACAGAAAAAACGTAATTAAGCATATCAAATTACATATAACTAATATCTTTGCCTAAATCCAATGTATCTAAATGTGATGTCTAAGAAATATGTATAAAAACAGTCTTGCTTACAAGTACTATTCCTAAAATAAAGGCAGTGACAAGTGGATAAAGGCACCATAATCAGGCTTCTTGGATATCACTCTTAAATCCTATATGATGGAAATTATGTCTCGCCAATTTATTAGCTAACTCCTGTAATATGTCACGAAATATAACAGCATCCACATTCTCACCCAACATATAAAACAAAAACCAATCGCCCATCTTACTCTTGCGTACAATTAATTCTATTGCGTCTTTTCTTACTAGTCTAAAGCGCATGCGTAGCAAGTAGACTCGCATGCGCGGTGAAAATATAATTATTACGCGATAAATCACTGTCAGAAACGTCAGTATTGAAAGAATGATGAACCAAAACCAAAGAAACACATATATTTTCTCGTTGACTACGTTCAAAGGTAAAATGCACATGGCGTCGTGTTTCTCAAGATCACCGGAGACTCCATATTTGTGAAAGGTGCACTTGGTCATTCTTGGAAATATCTGGATCATTGGGTCTATACGGTCTTCTTCGTCGCTGTTCAGGAAAGCTAAGACTTCAAAACCGAACATGAGGAAAGCTCCATCGAAGAAGCGATTCATTAAGAACATTTGCCCTAAAACACAAAAAAGCGGTTTTGAAAACAATTATTTTAAAGATGGTATTAAAATATATAATCAATACGTCATTTATTTTGGAAGTCATGCAAAGAATAAAACTTTATGTTGTTGCCTAACTCATTTGCAATTTATGATACATAGAACTATTAATTATGATGATGATGATAATGAAGTTTATTTAGCAAAAATGCTACTAATTCACACAAAACGATGAGTATATAGATTTGACTACTTAAACACAATTTGCTAACTAACTTAAATCAAGTCTAATATGTATACCCACTAACTTATATACAATATATAACGTACAATTTTTTTAAGCTAAATCTAATTTAAACAAACTATGTTAATCCACTTCTAAATTTAGGTGTACTGTAACAAATATTGCATTTCGCTACTGTAATTCCAACTCATATTTTATAATTAAATTCTGCAAATATTTATTTCCAAATAATTCTGCTGTATACCTATTTTTAACCAGGTGTATATAAATAGAAAGCTGCATAAAACACCGGCCCATCCAGATTAAATCAACATTGGAATGTTAGGTATCTACTGATAAATATTACTAAAAATTCGTAAATTCACAAAATTTGTAATATATTCTGCCCATAAGAGCAACAGAGACACCAAAGCTTCTAGAAGTAGCAAGAGATGCATATATTTTCCAATATAAAAGGCACTTCGCCTGGCTGGTGAGATCGGTTCTGTTCCGCCGTTTGAATCTCTTGTTCAATTAAGAGCCTTCACAGTAAAAGTATAATTACGTCATAATCCAAGTTGTCCCCCCAGTATAAAATAACAGTCACCGTCCACAAAACCCCCGAATTTTCGTACCGCAGCGTTACTGCCAACCCGTAGTCTGGAACCTATGGTGAGAAATAGTTTACTGATATTTTTTTTAAAATTATTTCTGCTATTTCTACCGTTACATTTGAATTTGATCAGCTCCGTTGTTCTCCAAGCTCATCTGTTTTCGAAACATAATTGCCTGTTTCCTGATTTTCTTGCTCGGCCATTTTTCGCTATACAGGTGTTCACCCCCGTCCTCTACTATTAACCCGTGCTATTTTTTTTTAATATTTGCACAATTGTGTATTTATTTTAACCGGTGTGCTTGTTTCCATAACTTACCAAAGCTCAATTAACCGAAACATTTATTTTGATTTATGCATATTATATCTCGTTCCAGCTGGGCGCAGCAAATACGTAATGGTAACAAATTTGCATAAAAAATGCCTGTTGTTAAACAGTAAATATTTGTTAAAAAACTTGTATGCAGCAAGTTACTTGTGGTAGCGAGTTTTATTTTTAAAAAAAGATAAATAGCAAATAAAAGTATAAAAAATACATACAGCAAATGCTTTGTTGCAAAGAGTTATACAAATATTTCAAATCTTAATAAGAGAGCATCGGCCGAACGATATGTCACGGGTGAGCCTGTGTGATACAGGGCTGGATTCGTAATTGTTTCCGCTATGTTGTTACCCTTGACTTTGTTACGCTCGCCTTTTTAAGACACCTTACATTTTAATGATCTTACCAACTGTTTGAACATTTTCAATGGCTACTACATTTTTTTGATAGGAAATAAGCGAAAAATCTATCATCACAAAGAATTATAAAAACTCGCTGCTTGGTAAAACACTGTCTGCCTTCTTGCTAAAGATTTTTAAGAGGACTATCACTAGTTGACAGTAAAAAGGATTTAACTGTTAACGTGTTGAATGCAACGAATCATTGATTGTGAAATGGAAAATGACATCCGAAAAACATTTTATTCCCTTGAGAAATAAATAAGTGAGGACAATTAATTTCTACTAATTAACTACGAAGTATAAAATACAAAGAACTTATTCCTTTTTGAAATATAAAATCGGAATGAGAATAACACTTTTATTTTGCTTCACTAAATAGAAAAAGTCTGGACGCAGCAAGTGCGTTATGGAAGTTAATTTTCATAAAAACTTTTTTTGTGTCTCTCTTATGCAAGCAGGCATCAATCTGGTTACAGGTGTAGCCTATATAGCAGAAACCATGTACTATATTTGATCAAAATTACTTATTGTTTGAAAATGTACAAACATTTTCTGGAAATAAACTTTAAATGTTTCCGAGAAAACTGGTTTCCTAGCCAACAAACCTTAGGTTAATAGCAAATTGAGTTATTAAAATTTAAAGCATTTAATGAAAATTCGCTACCAAAACGCAAATACTGCGTCTCTTTTTTTTTCTTTTTAAATTTATTAAAATATATTACCATGACGCACCTACTGTATAGCCTATCTTTACAGGTTTTCCAAAAACATATTTTAATTTAAAATTTTACCGATATTTGTACTCACCAACAACATTTATTAGGGATAAAACTTCACAGAAGTAATACTTATATGCCCACCAATTGTGGTACCTTAGATTTTCCCACAGGTAGTCAATCATTAGCTTCTTTTTCTGCTTCTTCTCTATTTCGGAGCAGACACCAACATCGAGATCCATCATGAGGGCGTGAATTTTTCCTCCTTCCCATGATTTCCACAGCCATCGGGGTGTGTAAAACAAAATTGCCTGTAAAATATCTTTATTTATATTTGATAATTAAAAATAAGTCTAATACTTAAATTATTTTAATGGATAATGAAACAAAATCAGTTAGTCCCAATATAATAATACTTCAAAAACTACTTCAATTTCAACGGGCACTAGTTCTTACTTATTTATAACTGGCGCAGACGCCGTCGGGATATAGTCTAGGTTCTAATATTAAAAAGTGTTTATGTGTCCATTGTAATGGTAGAAGGTTTTCGACAGGCGAAGACTGTCATTAATTCGTCACCCGCAAGAGGAACAAGTTTACTATCGAATACCATCGTTTCAAGAACAGTCAATTACATGTGTATCAAATTATACAACAAAAAGACATTCAGGAATCAAGGATCTTCCCGAGAAGTTTATTATATATATATATATATATATATATATATATATATATATATATATATATATATATATATATATATATATATATATATATAACATATCACATTTACATACCTGTATCTCTCTCATTTTCAACCTAAAGAGTTGAAATTTTAAAGTGCAAATTCTAAAATCTCACAAAATATTTGGAATTCACTAAAGCTAGTAAAAGTTAGACAGGGTGTCCGAAATATACCGGTCAATCGTGACAACTTTAAAACCTAATAATTCTCTTGTTTTAAGTAGAAGACCCTATATTTTATAACGTGAATTCATGTACTTTTTATTATTCTTGCGATTGGTATCAACATTACCTATACCCAACTCCCACCGATTTGAAGATATTTAAAATTTATTTGCGATAAGAAATTATATTATTAGTTAGTTTATCAGGTTGCCTAGGAGATGAACATTTTAAACGTCATCTTCCTAGATAAGTAAAATATGCAACGACTTTTGAATATAACTTTTATTTACGAGAATATAATCGAATTATTAACAGAAGATGTTGTGTGGTTGCACAGAGATTTCCACAACACAGATCAACTCGTTACATGATCAGAATACTGCTAGAACATTTCTAAGGATGGAGTGTTTTGTCCAAAATTTCATAAGAGTAAAGAATTATTAGGGAACAAAGAGATTTGTGTGTTATCACTTCACAATAAATGTTCGAAATGGGTACCGTTCACTTCGAGGCATTTGATGGCTCTTCTAATGATGGTACCTGTGGCTCGAGAAAGGTAATCTTGCTCCACTGGGTTGAAGGCCTCTAATACTCTAGCTATCATGTCTTGTTTTGTAGTAGCTGATCCCTGGTAAACTTTGTTCTTAATGCACGCCCAGATACTGACATCTAGTGGAGTCAAGTCTAGTGAGCGAGCCGACCAACGATGAGGACCACCGTTAGCTATCCATCTGTCTCCAAATGTTTCCTGGAGTAGGTCGCTTACTATCTGTGAGTTGTGTGGTGGAGCTCCATCTTATTGATACTAAACTTCTGCAGCTTCGTGTTCATGCAAGAAGTTCAGTGCTGGTATCATTACTTAATGCAGAATGCGACAATATCCAAAACCTGTGAATAATTGTTTGGAATTCGTTCTTACCTTTTTTGTTAATCTTACCATTATTACTAATATGAATAAAAGGGTCCTATTTTCAGATTTAGTTTCAGTGAGTCTAATAAATATTTTAATAACGTCATGAACCAGTACGCAAATGAAATTCAGTAGTGCTTAGAATTATTGATACCAACCTATTAAGTACTCATCATAAATGTTAAGGGCAAAAATTCGATTGTATTTTAGTGCGCAAAATACATTGAAACTCCAACAGTCCTGGAAATTTCGTTCCCTAGTAATGTGAGGATTTTCGTCCGACCAATAGTGACTGTTGTGACGACTGAACTTGCCCCTCTTTGAAAATTTTGACTCATCGCACCATATAATTTTTCTTGAGAAATTTTCCATTCACAGAATTCTACACGCCGGGAAAAGTTCGAGGTTCTAAATGGTGTATTAAAGTGAACGAAAATGGTGTCCATTTGTTAATTTTTAGAATTCTGTGAATAGTTGCTCTTGAAAGATGCAAATTTCTACTGTAGTGTCTTATTGGCGCATGCGGATAAGCAGTAAAAAATGCCAAAACATTTATTTGTGTCTCTTCATTGTCCAATATCTGTTTATTCTTATTACCTTCTGAACGAAACGTTTCACTCTCAGAACAATTTTTTAATAGTCTTCTGATCATGTCAGGAGTTGGTCTATGTCTATCTGGAAATCTCTTTGCAAACACGCGACATGTTCTGCTAAGAATTCAATTACACTCCCCATAAATGATAATTAAATTCAAAAAGTCATCGTTTGAGCAATTGAAGTGTGCCATTATTGTGGAAAATACTCTCTTTTATTAAAATAAAATTGACAAACGTACTTTACAGTACAACCATTAAGTTTAGTGTCGGAAGATGACGTTTAAAATTTTCATCTCCCTGATAAACTGACTGATAATTATTTCTAATCGCAATATGCCTCGAAGTGAACGTTGCAAATTTCGAGCATTTATTGTGAAGTGATAACACACAAATCTCTTTGTTCCCTAATAATGCTTTACTCTTATGAAATTTTGGACGAAACACTCCATTCTTAGCAATTTTTCATCTCTTAGGCAACCTGATAAACTTATTTCTTATCGCAAATGATAAATATCTTCAAATCGGTAGGACTTAGTTATAGAGAATTCTGATACCAATCGAAATAAAGATAAAAAGTACATAAACTAACCTTATAAAATATATGGTCTTCTATTTAAAATAAGAGAGTTATTAGGTTTTAAAGTTGTCACGATTGACTATTTCGGACACCCTGTCTAAATTGTACTAACCTTAGTAAATTCCAAATAATAATAATAATAATAATAATAATATTTATTGTTGCACATTAGTTACAAAACAATACAAGTTACAAGAATATACAAAAAGTACAGGTTAATAAATAGGACAAATAATTCTTAGTAAAATGACACAACAATATATAATTTAATCAATCCACTGAAGGCGAACCTTGTTAGTGGAAATACTTAAAATCTGACACCGTTGTCACCTGTTTCGCTCGCTTGACCCCGCCGTCAGCCATACATGTCTCACGCATATCAGTTCGCCAAAGGCGGCGCGCACAATGAACATCCCTTTGAAGATATAAATGCACCTGAAAGCGCAGAGACAAGCTTACAGTTGCACAATCATACTCACGCGAAAATACACACACACACACATACAGTCTCAAACACACACACTCATGTACACAGTCACAAACCCACACACACCATCACACATACACACACACACACATTTAAGCACAGATGCGCACATACATTACCTGAATTTACCCATCTACACTCATTGCAATCACCTCTAAACTGATCGAGCCCGTCAACCGATCTTTCACATAAGCAACAACCAATTCTAAACTATAATCAAAATACTCAAATCGATCAACCCATGGACTTCGCCTCTGGGTAGTGATGCTATCCACCGCCTGATTCTTGCCTTGAAGGGCTTGACGGAGTGTAATTCCCTAATCTCAGGTGGAATTCTGAAGTACACTCTTGGAGCAAGGTAAGTCAGCGATCTCTGCCCTATAGATTTCTTGCTTCTCGGTACAATTCCCGAGGTTTCCTTTAACCTTGTACTATAAGGATGATCCACTGTGTTTAAGACATTTCTATTTTTGAACTGCCATGTCAGAATAGAGCCCAGATACAACTGTTTCACGTCAAAATGTTTAACGTCCCGGTATAACTGGTCTGACGAATATAGACGTGGTTTTTCATACATCACCTTCAGTATATACCTCTGTACGACTTCCAGACGCCGAAGGTGAGCATCCGCGACTCCTCCCCATACCGCAATTCCGTACCTGAGATGTGACTCCACAAGAGCGCAGTAGATAATCCGTAAATAATCACATGTAAATACCTTTTTCAAAGTCCTCACGCTAAACAAGATACTCCTCAATTTTTTTACAAGATACTCCATGTGATGGTCCCACCTCAGATGGCAGTCAACTACAACTCCAAGATACCTTACCGTCCTACAAGATGATATACTAAAAGTGTCAGAACCCTGTATTACATCTATATATTCGTACTCAGGTTGGTTATTTCTGTAACACGAAAATGGAATAAACTTTGTTTTAGTATAATTTATGGTAAGCAGTCTGCTGCTAAAAAAATTTACTATGTTCTTCAAGTCGTTTTCCACTTTTCTTTTCAGGTTGTGCCAATCAGTGTCACTATAAAATACCGCAGTATCATCTGCAAAGCCCACAACTTCTCCCACGGTCTTAACTCTAAATAAATCATTTATGTAGATATTAAATAGTATGGGACCCAATACCGTACCCTGTGGTACTCCACAGAGGAACGGAAGGGGCGCACTAACAACATGGCCTACTCTAACCGTCTGTTGTCTGTTGGATAGGTAATCCTTTATTAGATTATACGGGGTTCCTCTGAAGCCTATGTCACTCAGTAGTAATAGCAACTTATCATGGTTTACCGTGTCGAAGGCCTTAGCCAGGTCAAAAATCACACACATGGACGATAGTCCATTATCTAGGCTTTCATAAGCATTTGAGATCAATTTAATCATCGCATCTTCCGCCGACCTAGACTCTCGGAAACCAAACTGTTTATCAGACAATATGTTGTATTTTTTGAGATAATCAGTTATTCTCGTCTTTAATATATGCTCAAAAACCTTTGCCAAAACACTAATCAAAGATATCGGCCTGTAATTGCAAACATCTATTTGACTTCCAGACTTGTAGACTGGTATGACAAGAGCATTCTTGAAGACATCTGGAAACACTCCCTCACTCAAGGACCTATTTATTATATACGCTAGAGGACCACTAATATATTGCCTTACTTCTTTAATGTGTTCTGGTTTTATACCGTCTTCTCCCGCGCTCCTGGGGCTAGCCAGGGATCCAATAACACTCCCCACCTCATTTTCATCGGTCGGAGACAAAAAAATCGTGTTAGCAATGTGGGTCCCACCAGCAGTCGCCGCTGTAGCCGGTAACCCGTTTGCCAGTCGTTCCCCTAAACTGCTGAAATAATTATTGAATCTATCCGCTATGTCCAGCGGATTAACTAGCATTTCTCCATACTCGCTTTTTATTTGTTTTATTGAGCTACGATTTCGGGTTTTCCCCCTCAGGTTATTAATAGAAGTCCACATTTTAGCGGGTTGAAGCCGGCATCCTTCAATCTGTTTTTTATAGTAGTCAGTCTTTGCCCTATCAATTATGTCATTCAACCTGTTTCTATAGACTCTAAATTCTTCAGCAATATTTCCATCATGTGGCCGTCTCAGTTTATCTTTATATAACTGGTTCTTTTTATTTACTGCATTAATTAAACCCTGGGTGATCCAGTCTTTTCTTCTTCTTTGGTTGTACTTCAATTTTACCACTTTAGTGCTTACGTTTATGTATTTCTTAACCATATTGACAAACAAAGCAGCAGCCCTGTTTGCATCAGTGAAACCATATACAGCCTCCCAAGTTTCCTCACTAACTTTTTTCTTAAATAATTTCATATCTAAAATGTGTCTGTATTTATCCACATTCTCATTTGTATCATCTAGGTCTCTATGCTTTATTTCATGTGGGAGTCCTATTTGGAGGATGGTACTATAATGGTCAGTAATGCAAGTTTTCAGAACAATAGGGCACAAATTCACAGCAGTACTTGCTCTCAAAAAAATGTGGTCTAGGCAGGTTTTACTGTCTCGAAAGACTCTGGTTGGCTTATTGATCACCGAAACAAACCCCTCACCGGACAAAATATTTAGGTAATCACTAGTAAAGTGTTCGCTGCTTAATATATCTATGTTTATGTCTCCTAAAAGGACCTCCATGTCAGAACCCCTTGCATGTCTAACTAGATACTCTGATAGTGCGTCGTTAAAGGAATATTCGGATGAAGTTGGGGACCGGTATATGGCGTTAATTGCCACACATCTGCCACAATATAAAAATGTAAGCCCAACAACCCTAAACGCATCCAGCTGCAATATATGATAATCATAATTATATATTTTTTTAATATATACCATCACACCATCATTCTGATTGTAGTTACCGCCATTATATATCATATCGTAACCTGCAATACTAAAGCTGCCAGTTTCATGTAAAATCCACGTCTCGGTTAAAACAATCAAATCAAATCCACTTTCAAGCGCATTCAAAACAACTTTCAGTTCATCAAAATTTTTTGCTAAGCTTCTAATATTACTGTGGAAGATTTTAAGCTTGTGCATATCAAACAAACGGACACACTCTGGTATGTCTTCACAGACATGGGTCTCTATTTCTTGCGCAACAAAATCTCTGATGTAAGGATCCATCGTATATAACTGACAGCAAAGCGAAGAAGCTATCATAAACTTATAACAAGGATTCAGAGTCAATCTTTAAGCAAAACTAAAAATTTATCTGACAATAAATGACAAAATCTAAACTAGTCACACAAATTAAGTACCCACATACATCGCATACAGAAAGAACATAGCAATCTAAACTTACATAAATCGCACACAACGAGTCAGTCCTCACTTCCTCCTAATTTCGTCACCTCTCCTCCTTAAAGTGTCGATTTTGGCAACCAGTGTGGCAGTTCCCGAACCTGAATGACCTTGTTGACTTGCGTGACTTCGCAAAATCTTTTTATCAGCTGCAGTCGCTGGATGTTTTTGAGATGCTGATAGTGGCCCCACTGAAGGTGTACCGCTCTGCTTCGCAATGTTGATTGCAGACTCCAGGCCAAACTCCCCCAGTGTTGGTGTTCCAGGTGTACTATTTGGTGTTTCGCTGATCTCAGCTCTCTTATCTTCTTGGGAAGGGGCAGTGGTGTAATTCAGTTCATCTGGTTTGTACTCCTCTCCATCTACCATCAACTTGCCATTCCTTATGTATGCATTAAGCTTATTCTCTCTAGCGGACTTGAGCTGTTTCCTCAGGACTTTGCTCTCTAGTTGTTCCTGCCGTGTAAGGTCTTGCTGAATGAATATTTGAGTACCTTTCAGTTTTCTTACGTTATTAAGGATTTTGGATTTCTCTCGGGGAGAGACGAACTCAATAATGACAGGCTTGCTTATTTGACTTTTACCTATGGAGTATACATCGCTTACTAAAGCCGTGTTAATGGCAATATCCAACAAAGCCTCGATTTTCCTTATAACAAAAGTAGTTAGCTCCTCTTTGTTATATTCCACACATTTTATTCCGAAGATAATGATATTATTCTTCTTTATTCTTTTTTCCAGCGTCTCCAATCTTCTATTTAATATATCATTCTCCCTTTTAAGATTTTCTATTTCTTGACCAGCAACAATTAGTTTATTTGTAAATGATTCTTTGAGCTCATCCACATGGGCCCTAAAGTCTATTTTCATCTGTTGTAATGTGTCATAAATTTGTTTGTTGGTTATACTTTCTCCGTCAGTCATTTATATCTCGTTTATTTCTCTCAGCTGTTTATCGAATTAAATGAAGAGATAAATTGTGGATATTATCACCAAAATAGGACGACTATATCTTTCTTCCTTTTTCAACTTATAGCCTTATATCCATCAACTCAAACTATGTATATAATACAATTGTTGACTATTTTTACATGTAAAAAGTACAGTATACTACGAAATAGGCTGTAACTCACCCACTAACTTTGAACCACAAATTAACAATATCTATTTCTCAGGCTATTTCACTTTTATTCGCCACGAACAAGCGACACCGGCAAACACAGATGACACCCAATATATTTCATGGGATCATAGAATTTGCACTATAAAATTTCAACTCTTCAGGTTGAAAATAAGAGAGATACAGGTGTGTAAATGTGACAGTGTTTTTAAGAAATTTTTGAAAAAACTCAAATATCTCGAAAATGGTTGAGAAAAATGACATAACATGTTTGTGAAGCCTACTATAAAATTTGACGAGCAATCTAGATCCCTAGTAAAAATTACCATCTTCTATTTAAAATAAGAAAGTTGACGTCTACTTCCGGTATAACCGGAAGTCCCATACTAACCTCAATATTTTCAGTGAACTGTAAATTTTGAGAACCCACGTGCGTGATTTTCAGAATTTAATTATGAGCCGTACTCCAGAAACGGCTAATGGAAATTCTACGTGGGACACTCTGTATAGGTTATACCAAATTGCATGCCTGCTTTCATTAAAAAAATCATATTTTTTATGATTTTTATGAAAATCCGCTACCATAACGCACTTGCTGCGTCCAGACTTTTTTTTTATGTTAAACTACTTGTATTACCTTTGAAAGATTCCCGCTCCACAACATACAACTTGACAGAAACTTGCCAAAAACTTCAGAAACTTGACAGAAAACAATCAACTATATAAGCTGCCTGAAAACTAAACTATTTATTTTGATAAAAAAGCTGTAATCAAGTTTAATATTTGAGCATTGACAACAACAATGACACTATGTAATAAGTAAGCCTCGCTTTATTGAGCTATCATGCGACATTAAAGAATCACGGTGAAATAATAAACTAATATTGTTTATAAATAATGAGAATGCAACATAAAGAAATGCCGCGCCAAGAAAATGTATTTTTAATTACACAGATGTTGAGGTACTATTTTCGAAACGGTTTATTAACACGACCTATTTTTAGTTTTCAGTTCATTTGGATTACAATTAGGGATAGTATGTTAGGTATTTAAAGAAAATTGATGATGTCTGAATGTGTGAAAATGTAAAAGAATGTTATCTGTCAACAATACAACGATAAAAATTCAAATTATTTGAATCATTACCAAAGATTTAAATTTACATTTTTTGACAACATCATTAAATATTACCAATAAAAATCCAATCATTCTCTAACCTTTGCAACAAATAAGTGGAAAGAATTAAACAATTTAAAAACTAAAGCCCAGGCAAGGCGATTAAAATAATAATAATAATAATAATAATAATAATAATAATAATAATAATAATAATGATAATAAACAAAACTGGAGCCGGGTATAGACTAAATATGAAAAACAGAATAAGAATATCCCACTTATTATACATGGATGATCTTAAATTATACTCTGAGACACAAGATAAGCTCCACTCACTGATTAATACTGTTAAAATCTTTAGCAATGATATAAAAATGTCGTTTGGACTCGACAAATGTGCTATAATTAACGTCAAGAGAGGGGCAATTGAAGGTGACCAACATCCCTTCTGCGATATAGAACAACTACCGCCTGAGGAGACATACGCTACGTAGGGTGTCCGCAAAACCAGCGTGTGGACCATAGCCGGCTAAAGCGAGAGTTCCAGGAGAAGTATAGGAAGCGAGTCACGAAGCTCATAAATACTAAGCCTTCCGGAGGTAACCTCTGTGCTGCTATCAACTCATGGGCGGTACCAGTATTGACATACTCTTTTGGAGTTGTCAAATGGTCTAACACCGACTTGGATAAACTGGACAGACTCACGAGAAGGCCTCTTACGAAATTTCGGTGCCTTCACACCAACTCATATGTTAGAAGACTGTATACACCTCGGAAAGAAGGCGGTAGAGGGTTAATCCATATAAAGAGCCTCTGTTTTAAGCAAGAAAGAAACATGCGACAACGTTTTCTTGCATCGCAGGATGAACTGATGAAGTTGGTGGTGTGCGAGGATAAGGATTATACTCCACTTAGGCTGGGTCAGCGCAACTATGAGTTGGACCCCCGGCTGACCAGGACGGTGTAGTCCAGTGGGGCGACCAGGCTATGCATGGGAGGTACCCCAAGCACCTGCAGGCGGATAGTGTTGATAAAACCTCTTCGCTTATATGGTTGGTCGAGGGGCAACTCTACCCGGAGACAGAGGGTTTTGTGATGGCCATTCAGAATAGGGTTATAAAAACTAAAAACTACGAGAAGCATTGTCTAAAATTAGAAGTGGTGGATAAATGTCGAAAATGCGCAGTTGTTGGAGAAACCATTGAACACGTCATAGCAGCATGTCCTGCTCTCTCAGACTCAGCTTACTTACGCAGACATAACCAGCTCGCCAAGATCATCCATCAACAAATCGCTTTGAAATACAGCCTCCTGAACCCGTCAACAACACGAGCTTACTACAAGTATTCTCCGGAGGCGGTGCTGGAGTCGGCGGACTTTCTTCTGTACTGGGACCGACCCATGATAACGGACCGCACTGTGGACTTCAATAGGCCAGACATTGTCCTGATAAACAAACAGATGAGGCTTGCTGTGATCATAGACATTGCTGTACCGCTGTCCCATAACATTCAAAAAACTGAAATTGAAAAGATCACCAAGTATGAAAACTTGGCATATGAAATAAAAAACACATGGAAGCTCCAGAAGGTGGCTATATATCCTTTCGTTATGTCGGCGGAAGGAATAGTCACCAAAAATTTCATGGGAAATCTAAAGGAACTCGGATTACGAAATAACATCCTCAACGTGGGGCAGAGGGCGGTTCTGCTGCAGACATGTCACATAGTCCGAAAATTCCTCGGTTATGTGGCGACCTCAAACACGTCTGCTGTGTTGAAGCACTGGAAGTCAGACTGTAATAATAATATCGACATAAGGGGATATGATGAATTGCATCCCCATTTACCGAGCCGAACCCCAATGTCGCGCGCGGGGGGTCGGTCAAAAGGTTTCCAGTAGTAATACTGAGAAAGTGTAACGCTTATATCAAATAATAATAATAATAATGATGATAATAATAATAATAATAATAATAATAATAATAATAATAATAATAATAATAATAATAATAATAATAATAATAATAATAATAAGTGAGACAGTGGAGGGCAGATAGTGTCCCAGTGATTCCAATAGTCATGTCGTCAACTGGTATGGTTCCTAAAAATCTTCGAGAGAACGTTAAGAGACTGAGCCTTGGAGAGCATCAGGTTATGCAGAAGACAGTAATACTTGCAACTGCCCACACCGTGCGGAGATTCCTGAGAAATGAGGATGTGTGGCCCCTGGGATAAGTGAATGTTCCCCTTTGAGGGAGTGTGATAGCCCTTCAGTAATTGGTTCAATAATAATAATAATAATAATAATAATAATAATAATAATAATAATAATAATAATAATAATAATAATAATAATAATAATAATAATAATAATAATAATAATAATAATAATAATAATAATAATAATAATAATAAACATCAGCTGTCTAGCTAGTTGCCTCCAAGGGCAGGCAGAAGATTGCTTGAACATTTATAACCCTAGTGTTATAATAAATGTACGCATGATTCAAACAGCAATGGCAACATATGACAACGGAAGTTATTTTTGCACAACTTTTTGTGTGGATATGAACATGTCAGCGGTTCTCCCATAAATGTCACTACTTAACATAATGAAAAAAGTCAATGAACTCGATGCATTAAGTCAGTCAGAAGACAAAACTGGCTTGCGTCGCCACACACAATACAACATCTTATCAAAACAATTTATAAAAAAAATGATCTGCAAGATGGTTTCTACAAATGTTTTGAATTTCTTGAAATAAGCGCGAACTAGGCCCACCGGAAACCACATCTGGGATATTTTCAGTATATATATATATATATATATATATATATATATATATATATATATATATATATATATAACTGTGTGTGTGTGTGTGTTTGTTTCTTTTCTTTAACAGCGGTCTATTTCCAAGACTATGGCCAATCACCGACGCCAGGGAGCAGTTTCAGCTGACTATCCTGCAAATTTTGCCGAACCTCTGCCTATCTGTAAGGAAGAAAAAGATTTTAACGTGTCCAACATCGCATGGACGCAGCACGCCCCCTCCGAAGAGTGGAACGTGCAGACATTCAACTTTCTCAAATACAATGCCACAACCTCGGTTAATGTTAATGTTATAGTATGTACTAAAAAGGTGAAAGGGAAACCATGAGATTGAACCCAGTACCTTTCAGTTCAGAGGCACACGTTCGTTCTTAGTTTTGCCGGGGAACTTTTGAGTTTTCTCTCAGAGAATTTTCCTAATCTTAAAAATTAATTTTAACTGTTTTCATAAAAATAATTTTTTCTCAAATTTTTGTAAAATCTTGATGAATAATTATTGTTTATTAATCAGAAAAAAAAAATTTTCGATCTTTTGCGATTAGCAAATTTTAGTAAAAAAATACAATTTTTGTGTAATATTACATAAGCCAATTTTTTTTAATATATTTTAAATTTTTGGACAAGTAATGGACAATTTTACTGTCCTTTTTTTTTATTTTTAAGAAAAAGCTTTTAGTGATTGATTATATCTTGGCAGTGGAAGTTTTTGTGTAAATTGCTTTAAGATGTTCGTTAACCAGGAAAAACGGACTAGTTTTTTCAGGAACATCTTAACATTATTTTCGGAAAATTTTTGTACTTTTTCGAACAATAAAGGTATTTTGAAAAATATAATATATTGATTCTACTATAACGGTTATAATGTTGACCAAATTTGACACTTTTCATTAAAAAGAGAACATTTGCCATTTAAGCATGAAAATTTATGAAAATTCGCTACCATAGCGCATTTGCTGCGTCCAGACCACTATTATAGTTAACTACATAGGCAAATTCTAAATAAATCGTACAAATAGAGCGTATTCAATGGATATTTAAATAAAAGTCATATTACCAAAGTGCCTAAACTGTTTTTAAAATTTGCAGAACTTTGATTTATTATTTATAATTTGTTTAAATGAAATATGGGAAACAGTTTTGAAATTTCAAGACGTCTAGATTCTAAGCGTTGTTTTGCCTTTCTGATTTTGTAACTTATTTAAACCTACCGGTCTACAAAAGTCAATGGAGTTTCTGCTACAAGAATTAAAATTTAGCTTCTTGAACATAGATGTCGCCAGCTATGTTCAAGAATATATACATATTATTTCAACTACAATTCACAATTTATCATCCCTATTATTGTCGCCGTATTCCGTATTCATTCTCTCTTCCATATGTGTATTTCTTGTTGAGCCACAATGGGTAATTGGAGGTATGTCATTATTACTTCTTCATGTCGAGCAGTATTTAAACTGCACAATGAAAATATGGGCGAAGCAGATAGTAGTTCCCAATTTACAGGTGTTAGGTAACGGGACGTTTTGTTACGTCTAAACGGCACACTTTTGAAATATTTTTTGAAGTAACGTTATGTAGTTCAATAGTAGCTACATTTTAAAAATATTTTTAGTATACAGGTGTTCAAAAAAAGAGTGGCACATTTGTTATGTTTTTCTTATAGAGCAGCCTATGTTTGACGACAATTTTGAATTCTACGCAAAAAATAACATCTACTTCTATAAGGGTTCCCGATACCTATCTATTACGGTTTTTGAGATATTTTGATTTTTTTATATCGGGGAGGTTTGAAAATATATATTTACGTACAATAAAAAAGTTTGTAGAAAAACTTTTCCGTAAACTAAGATATTAGGATCATTGCTCCTATCATCTAATGATTTGATAGCTTTGAATAGTTCACAAGGTGCTCAAATTATCCTGGGATTTTATGTGTACATTTGACTCCAATTATCTTGGTTATTTAAAATACAACACCCCGTATTCTATGTGTTCCTCATTTTGCTAGTTTTATTTTCTTTAAAGCTACTATAGCATTACATATACCTAAATGTTAAGATTATGATGTGAAGTAAATTTTGCCAAACTTGTCCTAATTTTCTCTACAATCAATGTTTAAGTGTGACATTGTAGGCCAAATTGTTAGTATTTAAAAATTCCTATCTGCTTATTTGGAAACTTTAGTTTGGTTCTAATTTCTCTCTGAGTGTAAAATGGGTGAGTTTATTATTTATTAGATTTCTTTTTTATCAAAAGTAATATACAATTTATTTATCATCCTTTGTGGCAGTTTATTCAAGGGAACTTGGCTCATTATAAGAACTGCAAATTAAGAAATATAAATTCATCAAACATACACTAATTTGGACAAAAATTCCTTTCTCAACACTAAAAGCATAAATTCCCAAAAGAAACAACAAAAAACGCGTCCAGACACGACAAAGCCATAAAAATCAACCACAATTTAAATAAGTACGCTACCAGTGAGGTCCCTTTCCTAAACAAACGATGCTTTTATTTCTAAGGCAAAAATCCGCGCAAGGCAATGTGGAAAGTTATAGGTAACAAGAGTTTGAGCCGGGCATCACCAAATTTGACCGCGACCGATTTCAATATCTATTTTTCAAATGCCGCAGAAGACTTGTTAAAGACCGTACCTTAAAGTTCAGATTCCTATAAATTTTATATATCTAAAATAAAGGCTGATGATAAAACTAAAGAAAATTTCGTACAAAAAGGTCACATATATCGAAATATTGGATATAATATCAGGATTAAAAAACACGTGTTCCTTGGATTGTTTCAATATAAATATGAAAATTTTAAAATGCATTAAATATGCTATAATAGTCCCACTCACAAAGTTGAATAACATTTGTTTATCTAGGAACATAGTTCCGGATGCCTTGAAACTGTCTAGGTCATCCCGGTTTTCAAAAAGGGAGATTCGGAGTTATTGGAAAATTGCAGGCCAATTTCTATAATTACATTTTTTTTCCAAAATATTTGAAGTTGTGTTGTACAACCAAATTAGTTCATTCCTAGAGGATAACAACTTACTGTCACACTCACAATTTGGTTTTAGGAAAAATCAATCTACATCTCTAGCAGTAAGTAGCCTGGTGGATGATGTTTGCATGGGCTTCGAGAGGGGTGAGCATACCTATGCACAGTTTCTCGACCTGTCTAAGGCATTTGACTGTGTCCTTCATGATATTTTAATAAACAAGCTTCAGTTCTACGGCTTCGATACCGACAGCATCACTTTTTTAAAATCATACTTGGAAGACCGATCTCAGTTTGTGTCAGCTAATGGGGAAAAATCACCTACATTAGATCTAAAATACGGTGTGTCACAGGGATCGGTCCTTGGACCTATTTTGTTCTTGATATACATCAACCACCTACCAAAATCAACTGACTTGGGTAATTTTGTTCTATTTTCTGATGATACGACTTTTGTTTTCTCAGATCCAAACATCAATACAGTACACTCTACCATTATCAGAATAAAATATGTCTGTCAGCATTGGTTCTTGGCAAATCGGCTTAGCTTGAACAGCCTGAAATCGGAGTCTTTATTGTTTTCGTTAAAACACAATCTCGTCATTGGCGCTAACACCGAGCCTGTGAAGTTCCTTGGAGTTACGGTCGACAGCAAGCTGATCTGGGACTCACATTGCATCTATGCATGCCAGAGGGCATCCCGTGGCATGTTTCTCCTGCGGAGTCTTTCGGCCAAAGTCTCTACTCCCACCTTAAAAAGTGCATACTATGGATGTGTGCATAGTATCTTAACTTATGCCATTCTGGTATGGGGGCACTCACCACACTCTGAATTGGTTTTCGCAACCCAACGTAAGGCAATCCGAATCCTGGGCGGTTTGGGGTGTAGAGATGACTGTCGTGGCCACTTTAGAAGCTTTCAGATACTTACAATACCTTTTGTCTATATTTTGCCGTGTCTTTTATATATTAAGTGCCGAGAATCAGACTTCACTAGGCACAGTACCATTCACAGTCATCTTACGCGCGGTAAAGATAACTTCGCAGTCGATTTCACGCGCTTAAAAAGAACAAGGAACGGAACCAACCGCTATGGAATGTAATTTTATAACAAACTTCCTCATAATATAAGAAATTTACATTACAACAAATTCAAGTCTGCCATTAAGAACATTTTGATAAGCAATGCTTTTTATTCATTTGATGAATGTTTTGCTTATCGCATAAAATAAACGCTCCCACGCCATGCATGGATATTGTTCTATCGCGGGACTTGTTGACTTGTTCTGTTTTGTGCTGTTTTTCTTTTGTTTGGATGTTAATCCATATTTTTATGTTTCTGTATATTCATCAGGTTTTAATTGTGTGTTTTGACCTATGCTGCTGATTTGTATGTATACTGGTGAATAAGATGTATGATATCACTTTTGTGATTTCGTTTGTACGAAAAAGCATATGACCTGTGTAATGCACCACTGTACAAAGACACCAATAAACTATTATTATTATTATAATTATTATATGAAAACTCTACAAGTCATAATTTTGGCTTTGTCACAGCCGCAGGTGTATACTGCTTCCTTTCTGTCTGACTAGTATTCGGTTCTTCGCTTGTGCTGGCAGAATTTGTTCGATAAGTTTTCTTCGCTACCTTACCAGTCACCTTCGCTCTATCAATGATGTATGTCACTTCGCACTATGATCCCAGATTTGTCCGCTGAAGATGTCGAAAGCGCACTGTTTGACTATTGTTCCAATGCTGGCTCCTTAATCGTCCTGATATCCGATAGATCTTCCAGATTTTCTGCATTAAATATGTCGCCACTTACATGAAGTTTTCCAAACTTAATATATGCATTCTGTTTTTTAAGCTTAGCCAGTTTAAGATGTTTTCTGGACACTATGTTTTCCTTCTGTGCTTTTGATGCCAAGTCCTGCCAAACGAACTCATTTGACCCCTTTAGCTTATATGTTCTGGATCTAACGGTCTTTTTCACAATGTTTGACAAAAACTCCACTATAATTTGTTTCTGTATACCTTTGCCAATCTTGTAGATATCATTTAAGTCATTTATTTCGAGACGTATTAACAACGAGCCATTAAAAAGTTTCACAGGGTTGTTTCAGCAATATACTCGTTGTCATCGACGTGAAAACCAAAGATTATGACATTATTTATCCTAATCTTTTTCTTGAAAGTGCTGTTTTTAGTAAGATGATAGAAGTAACTGGTATTTGCTACCTATTAGAATATTCAGTTTGAGCGTACAATTTTATAAATAAGAGTATATAATAAGTATAAAACAGTTTAATAAAGCAAAATAAACAAACCAAAAGAAAGTACTTATATCAAACCTTAGGAACGTGGTTAAAAATAGCTCAGTAACATCAGAATACAGAAACTTTACTAAAGCAAGTGCTTGACATGATGTTCATCTAGTTGAATGCAACGTCTGGTTCGGTCCTCAAAAGATCTTCTAACATTACACAACATATTTGGTATGATAGAAGCAAAAGCGTTCGTAGTTTTTAATTTAATATCATCTGCAGTTGTTGAAGGAGTACTGTATACAATATTTTTTAATACAATTCCACATAAAGAAGTGCATGGAGGTTAAGTCTGGGGATCTAGGAGACCACTTCTCCCAATCCATTTATTTGGAAATTTTATATCTAGATAATTTCTCACTTTTCCTGTGAAATGAGCCGGCGCGCCGTCTAATCGAAGCCAGATTCTTACTCGGACCTTGAAAATCAGATATTCCAGAAGCAGCTCCCCCACCCAAAAATTGTATTTCAAATCAAAATCTTAACATTTAGGTATCTGCAATGCTTTGATAGTTTTATAGAGGATAAAAATGTCAAAATAATGAATGAATAAAATACAGGGTGTTGTATTTAGAACAACCAAGATAATTAGAGTTAAATGTACCCATAAAATACTAGGATAATTTGATCACCCTGTAAAATTACCAAAACACTAAAATGCATTAGGTGATAGAGCAATGACCCTAATATTTCAGGTAACAAAGCAATTTTTCTACAAACTTTTTTGTTGTACGTAAATATATATTTTTTTTCAAACGTTCACAAATATCGAAAAATCAAAATATCTCAAAACCCTAATAAATATAGAGGAAAACAAGTAGCTCTTATTTTTTACGTATATTTCAAAATTGCCATCAAACATGGGCTGTTCTATAAGACAAGATATAACTTTGATGTGCCACCATGTTTTGGAGCAGCCTGTATACTATAAATATTTTTAAAATGTAGCTACTATTAACGTACATAAGGTTGCTTAAAAAAATATTTTAAAAGTGTGCTGTTTAGACGTAAGAGACTGTCCCGTTACCCATGAAAGACCCTGTATTGGTCAATACAGAACCACTATAATGCAACGAAATATTATTTTCCATTACCGACACCTTGTGTCGATATGACGGTACAAAATTCGTAGCGAAAAACCAAACCAGGTGGTATGCATCCATCCAAAATTGTCTGCCTTTGTAACCTTCGTTTGGTTTAAAAAATATTCACACACGAACAGAAGACACATAACAAACATTATCCTCATGAGAGCAGGACATTGCTCAACCCCAAAACATTTATATAGGATAGGAGTTAAAGAAACACCAAACTGTGATTGTGGAGAAGAAGGAGACATAACACATATGCTCTTTAACTGTAAAAACCGCCCACAACAAAATAAGGACCTATATCAAAAACTTATTGAAAATCACATAACAACACCAATTCACACCCAACAAATTCTAACTGAACTAAACAGTAAAACAATTAAGATAATAAATGAATTTTTTAAAGAAAACAAAATTAAGATTTAATAAAAACTCTACACCTATTACAATCAGCCGCACCTACGCTAAATACGTATCAGACTATCAAACATAATAGAGAAAATATGGCGATGCCAATATAAAGTCCGACAATCGACAACCGTCACTAGATTAGACTATGTTTAATGGCTCAATGGACCTACGTCTTAGGCCAAACAAAATAGACATAGAATAGAATAGAAGTAGCTAGACTAGAATGGTGGAAGCGTTTACAACATGTCATAGTTACGAATTAAAAGTACGCATCTCCTCCTTGGTAAAATTTTTCAACAAAAATTCACCAAATTTTATGACTATTACATAGGTTGGTCAGATAACGCTAAAATTATATGAACTAATTTGAAAAAAAATATTTAGACAATATTATTTGGTAATATATTAGTTACCTTTACCACAGAGACACAGAGAACGTGCAAAGTAGAATATAATAATAATACCGGGTATATTTCCCGACCAGAATAACATAATTCGTATGTAAAATTCCTACGGTCTCGTGGTATTTGTAACAATATGTCCAAAAATGGCATGACTTAATTCTGGCAGAAGGTTGTACGTAGATTTGATGAAATAACTATTATATGTACAGTGTGGAACAGCCAAATGGAATAAATTCGATAACGGATAAATGAGGGCGTGTTGGGAAAAACGCTTGGACACGTCGATTTGTATTTTTAACTGCGCATCTTTTTCAAGAAAAAAAAATTATATAGGGTGCGTCATGTGACAGTGGCCAATACCAACTTTCTTATTTTAAATACAAGCCCCTGTATATTATTAATTTTTTGGATTCTTCAGAAAATTATAGACATAATTCATGTACAATGTTCTATACCTATCTTCAACTGTTTCGGAAATATTAAGTATTTTCAGATTTATTACAAAAATTAACATTAAAAATAGAAAATTATTTTATTTCACAAATTCGCTACATTGCATTCAATACTTATTTCCCATTCAGCTCTTGATAATGAGAAAGTAACCAAAAACCATTCCTGCGTTTCTTTTTACTGATATGAAATGAAACAAAAACAAAAACAGTTTTCTTTCTGTTCGTATAAAACTCGTAGCCTTAGCAACTTGTTGTCTGCCTGCATGACAGTAGTGATTAGTGTCAGTGCTATTGTCGTTTGAATTTCGTTAACTGTACGTAATAATATCAGAAAAATGGTTCATTTAACAGAAATTCACAAAATAACCATTCTACAAATGATTGGTTATGGAGATAACACACGGACACAGATGGAAGTGTCTCGCTTATTTCACGAAAAATTTCCAAATTTGCCGCCTGTATCCCAAGGAACAATTAGCAAAATAGAAAAGCAGTTTCGCGAGCTTGGTCATGTGAGACAGATAAAAAAAGTAGCTGCCAATGCAGTAAGTGATGATACGAAATTGGATATTACGCTTGAGTTTCAAGAAAACCCACATACTTCTGGTCGACAAGCAGCCCAACTATTCAACGTTAGCCACACAGCAATTTTTCGAACATTAAAGGAAAGTAAAATGCATCCCTATAAAATGATACCAACTCAGGAGCTCATGGAGGACGATTTCGATAGGAGAACGTATTTTTGTGAACAAATGATGGCAATGTTAGATAACAATGTGATCCAATTAGAAGATGTTTTGTTTTCTGATGAGAGCACATTTACACTTCACGGTCATGTTAATCGTCAAAATTGCCGCTATTGGTCTAATGAGAATCCTCATTGGATGAGAGAGGAACATACGCAATATCCTGAAAAAGTTAATGTTTGGGCAGGAATTGTTGGAAATCATATCGTAGGTCCCTTTTTCATTGATGGCAACTTGAATGGGGATAAATATTTAGAACTGCTCCAAAATAATGTCGTGCCAACTTTGACAAACTTATATCCAGATCCAGCAAACCCACAAGTTCCTGCCAATAAAATATGGTTTCAGCAAGATGGAGCACCGCCCCATTACCAAATCAATGTCCGGCAGTACCTGAACCAAATTTTTCCAAATCGGTGGATAGGGAGGCGCGGATCGATAGAATGGCCAGCACGATCTCCTGATCTGTCGCTATTAGACTACTTTTTGTGGGGATATGTCAAAAGTATTGTATACAAAACTAAGCCCCTCAACTTAGATGACTTAAAAAGACGAATCACGCTTGCGATTAGATCAGTCACGCCTGAGATGTTGAGTAATGTTAGAAGACATTTCTATACCAGATTAGCATGTTGCCAAGATGTTCGTGGCGAGCATTTTGAACATTTACTACATTGACATTAATTTTTTTTTTGTTTTTTTAAATTATTAAGAAATAATCAGTATTTCTTATTAGAATTTGTGAAATAAAATAATTTTCTATTTTTAATGTTAATTTTTGTAATAAATCTGAAAATACTTAATATTTCCGAAACAGTTGAAGATAGGTATAGGACATTGTACATGAATTATGTCTAGAATTTTCTGAAGAATCCAAAAAATTAATAATATACAGGGGCTTGTATTTAAAATAAGAAAGTTGGTATTGGCCACTGTCACATGACGCACCCTAAATAATTTTTTTTTCTTGAAAAAGATGCGCAGTTAAAAATACAAATCGACGTGTCCAAGCGTTTTTCCCAACACGTCCTCATTTATCCGTTATCGAATTTATTCCATTTGGCTGTTCCACACTGTATGTGTGTTTCTTGTTTATATAGCCGGTCACTCATGCCTACACTTCGTTCTTCGATGTTCTTATGTCGTCGGCAATAGTCGCAATTAATCCGAACTTCCGCCAAACCATTGCAAGTAAAGTCTATTTAAAATGCAAATTTGCAAAACATTGAGATATTTAGTGCAATATTTGACACTCATAGCCAACATTAGTTCCAAAATATTTGTTCAAAAATTACCAATTTTGACCTTCGAAATTGACATTTTAAAAGTAATTTGTGTGATAATTGTTGTTGTTTCTCGAATTGTGGCTGTGGCTTTTTGTCATTTTATAGTATTTCTTGATCCTTTTGCACTAAGAGAATTTAATCTTTCTCTGTAATATTTAATACATTTGGTTGCTGTACACAATATTTTAGTATTGTGCTCCCCTCTGACTTCCAGTGGTACTTAATTTGTTTTCATTTAATTTAGAGATCTGAATTTTGGTGTGTACTATACCTTTTAAGATATATAGATTTAACATATCCTTTTCGAATATATGTGGCCTAAATTCTAACCTGAACTCCGTCCACCATTTCCTCCAGGCTAACAGGCCCCAACTCCTCTTCCTCACCGAAACCCAAATCAGTGCCAAAACAGCCACTAATCACCTTAATTTCCCGGGGTATGAGCTCCTTACTGCCTTTAGATTGCATGGAGGCGTGTGCGCATACGTCCGTAGCAATCTACCCTGCACCAGACTTCCCAATTTAGAAGCTGGAAGAAAAGACATACTATGGATAAAACTCTCTCTCAGGGCTGCAACTAAATTCATCTGTTGCATTTACCGGTCACCTTCTGACAACAACTTTGTCCAGCTCTTTGACTACCTTTCTGAAAAAACCGACTATCTGATTTCTGAATATCCTTCCTCCGAGGTCACTATTCTTGGCGACTTCAATGTCCATAATAAGGAATGGCTAGGATCTTCAAAAACCGATCCACAAGGGAGAGCAGCGGAGGCCTTTGCAGTCAGCAATTCTTTGGCCAATATGGTTCATCAACCTACTTACTTTCCTCGTATCCCAACACACAGCTCAAATCCCTTGGATCTCCTTCTTACTACAAACCCTGAATGCTATAAGATATCAGTCACCGCCCCCCTTGGTCGCTCAGACCACGGCATGGTCACTGCTTCCTGTGCAATGCAACCCGAGGTCACACAGTCATCACACCCACGTATCGTTTGGCACTACAACTCCGCAAACTGGGACGAAATGCGGGATTACTTTTCCTCATTTCCATGGGCGTCTGTCTGCTTCTCTCATCCTGACCCCTCTGATATCTCACAAAACGTCACCGAAATTATCCAAGCTGGCATGGAATTATTTATTCCACGTACACAGAAAACCTCTTCAGCCACTCAAAAGCCCTGGTTCTCTAAATCCTGTGACAAGGCCAGACTTGAAAAGGTCAAAGCTCACAAAACGCTTCTACACAATCCCAGTCAAGAAAATCGTCAGGCATTCAACGACGCAAGAAACCGCTATGTCCGTATTCTTTCTGAGGCAAAAAACTCGTTTAATAACCACATCAAAAACAAAGTCCTCTCAAGCTCCAACGGCGGCAAACCCTTCTGGACTCTTGCTAAGTCTATTGGGAATAATTTCTGCAAGAGCACGTTCCCACCTCTTGTCTCAGGGGACGAAATTGTTTCTACCGCCCTGGGCAAGGCTGAACTTTTTGCTTCGTTGTTCGCCGGAAATTCTACTCTCAACCCACCTCCAAATGTTCAACCACCAACAGTCCCCAATGTCGCGCATAAAATGACTGATATCATTTTCAAAACTAAAAAGGTACGAAAGATGCTCTCTTCTCTTAATACCAGGAAAGCCTCTGGCCTTGACGAGATCCCAGCAGTTGTTCTCAAAAAATGCGCACCAGAACTTGCTCCTGTCCTGACTCGTCTGTTTCAGATATCTTACAATAAAGGCATATTCCCTAGTAACTGGAAAACTGCTCGAGTACAACCCATCCCCAAAAAAGGATCCAAAGCGCTTCCTAGCAACTACAGGCCTATTTCTCTCCTTTCAGTCATCTCTAAAGTGATGGAAAAGTATATAAACACCGAACTACTAAAATTCCTTGAAAAACACAGTCTAATCCACGACAGGCAGTATGGATTCCGTCAGCGCAGATCGACTGCCGACCTCCTTTCCTTTGTCACTCATTCTTGGAACAAGTCTATGGAACAACACGGTGAATCCCAGATTGTTGCTCTAGACATATCCAAAGCATTCGACCAGGTCTGGCACGCAGCGCTGCTTAATAAACTTCCGGCCTATGGCCTACCACCAAAACTTTGTACCTGGACAGCAAATTTCCTCTCCAACAGGAGCATATCTGTTGTTGTGGATGGCCATTCCTCTAAACTGTATCCAATTAATGCAGGAGTTCCTCAAGGTTCAGCTTTAGCCCCTACTTTGTTTCTTCTCCACATCAATGACCTCCTCTCTAGCACATCCAACCCAGTTCACAGTTACGCGGACGACAGCACCCTCCACTCAAATATACAATATTCTAAGCCTGTCTCTTTAGCCCAATTAGATGAGGATCGCAGACTCATGGAGGGTTCTGTCTCCGTGGACCTCCAAAAAATATTAGACTGGGGAAGTAGAAATCTTGTACAATTCAACCCCACCAAAACTAAGTCTTGCTTTCTTTCTCACAAGAGATACAGCAGCCCTAGACCCATCACAATGAACAACCAAGTTATTCAAAGTAATGAGTCCTTCTCTCTTGTTGGCATTTCTGTGGATCGAAATCTTAATTGGCACCAACATGTTACATCAATTGCAGAAGCGGCTGCTAAGAAATTGGGTTTCCTCTTCCGGGCTCGCAAATACTTTTCACCAACTAATCTCTATACCTTATACACTTCACAAATAAGGCCAAACCTCGAATACTGCTCCCACATCTGGGGTGCAGCTGCCGCTTCTACACTCGCTATCCTGGACTCCATTCAAAAGAGAGCTATACGTCTCATCGGTGACCCTACCCTCATCCAAAGGCTTCCATCCCTTGCCCACCGACGTGCCGTTGGTGACCTCTCTCTCTTTTATAGATATCTGCACGGGCACTGCTCAGAGGAGCTTTCCTCCATAATTCCCCCACCTGCTGCCCCCAGCAGATCTACCAGGGGAACAGAGCGAATGCACCCTTTTAATGTCCAGGTCACCAGACATAGAACATCTTGTTATGCCCGCTCTTTTGTCCCGAGGACTTCCAAGTTGTGGAATTCCTTGCCGGCACATGTTTTTCCTTCTCCCCCGAACCTCCAAACCTTTAAGTCCAGAATTAACAAGCTGCCTCTTTCCTCCTTGTCAACACCCACGGTACGATAGTATTTAGGCTGTAAGCCCTCGTGGTGTGTTGTTGACCTTAAAAAAAAAAAAAAGATATAAACCTGCCTACCAAATTCAGTTGGCACACCTTTGTTATTTTCGGAGATAGAAAAACCCTCAATTTTCCCGAAAAAATGGTCCAAGTTTTAACTTATTCAAGTCATTTACAAAAGGAAGATATCTTTGAAAGGTCATTAAAATCGCACCATTATTTGGATAATTATCAGTGTGATATACTACATTTTTTAGTAATGTAGATTCTAGATGGATACAAGGACAAATAGAAAAATTCTGGACGCAGCAAGTGCGTTATGGTAGTGAATTTTCATAAAAATGTTTTTAATAGCAAATGTGTGTGTTTTTTTTTCAGAAAGCAGGCATCAAATTTGGTTACCAGTATAACCTATATAGTAAAAACAATGTGCCATGTTTCATCAAAATAACTTTATTGCTTGAAAACGTACAGAAATTTCCGAAAGTAAACTTAAAATGTAACCGAAAAAATCCGTTTCTTGGTCAACCTTATAGGTTAATAGCAAATTGAGTTTTTCAAATATGAACCATTTAATCATAATTCGCTACCATAACGCACTTGCTGCGTCCAGAATTTCTTAACTTACAAACATGCATTATATTTCGATGGAAAATGCAAAAACATAAGGCGTTTTCCACTAAAAAAAAATATTACTTATATCACCAACGACTTATGGGCCAGCCTGTGATGGTAGCAAAAATTTTTTAAGGTGTAGCTCAAGATACCGTATAATTAATGTATACAATATTTTTTCATATCTTGTATAATAACGGATATATTGAGCTTTATTGATTTTTTACGAAAATTCTACAAAAATTATATACCATTAAACGATAAATTAAGCTAAGGCTACTGCCAAGCATCAGTGAAAGGGTCTATTTGAAATGAATTTTCTGGAAATATTTTAGTAAAATAAAGGACGATGACGAAGACTTCAGGGTTTGTAAAACATTCTTCTTAAGACATTTTCTTTCCACAGCTCGTATTAGATTCAAGTTCTTTGCCTAAATGTTGCGAATTTTGACTTTTAAATTGTCACTTTTGACGTTTTGAGGAAAACCCCAATTTATTTTTCTTTAAATGCCCATAACTTTTTTGTCTTTTGACCTACAGAGCTAAATTTTGGTAGACGCCTTGCCTATAATGACATAAACCAGTGTACCAAATTCGGTTGCCCTTACTTTGTTAATTCCGGAGATATAATTTTTTTCGAAGGAAAACCCAAAATTTTCCGGGAAAACCTGGGCCGATTTTCCTGACTAACGAACTTATCCAAGCCATTAGCAAAAGGAAGGTATTTACCAAATTTAATCAAAATCGGCCATTATTTTTTGAGTTATCGGTGTGATATATATATATATATATATATATATATATATATATATATATATATATATATATATATATATATATATATATATATATATATATATATATATATATATATATATATATATATATAAACATATAAAAATTGAAACTGACCCCGGATATGTGTTCTGGGGGGCTTAATTAGGGCTCATTTGAAGAAATTTTTTCAAAATTCAAGTCGGGATCTCCTCATTAGTGAATTTTTTTTAAGAAAATTCACTAAAAACATAGCTTTTAAACATAATACTTGTTTTAGTTAAATAATCTTAAACAGAATTTAATAAAATTAAATAATAAAATGAATGAACTTCAATTTTAAACAATATTCCCGGAGCAGCTCAGAGCTGCTGAACAGAAAGGAGTCATTTATGTTGTGTAATATATAGTGTGTGTGATTTTAAAGCGCAACACCCTCTTACCTTGGAACATGTTGATCGAATCAAATGGTTATATTTTTCATGTGATGGTACTCGATTACCTTTCCTTAGCTGCATAAAAAAGTTGGGGTTTTCCCTTTTTAGTAGCTACCATTATTTCACATGGGTCGCATTTTCGAGATAACCTATTAGGAAATTTTTTTGCCATTATGGATAGCCGAATCGATTCAGGCGTATCGAGTTTACTCTTGTATCAAATTTGAGTCATCTACCTCATATAGGGTGTTTGTAATTCAAGAGTCAAGTTTCGATTTTTTTACTTTCTGACTTGGTCTGTATAAAAAGTGCATCTGTTTACGGCGAATGTTAATAGACTACTTGATTAGGGACTGTATACAGTATTCATAACCGGAATTTGAACTCCATATTATATACAGGTTGTTTTGTGTGATGCCCTGAAAAAACATTAAAGTGATTTTCCTTAATGTTACATAAATCCTTATCAGTTTAACCTGATCGATAATTATTAGACCAAAAAAAATCGGGAACAGATAGACTTTTATGATACCAAATAACAAGAACGAATAACTATGACATGGACAAGAAATGAGAACTAAATAGAAATGACAAAAATAAATGAGTTTGACACAACCTGATCTAGAACTAATTATAAAGAAACAATTTTAGTAACAAAAATTTATATTTTAAATCTTACTATGTTCCACGTAACCACCTTTATTCACTATACACTTTTAGTACCTTCTTCATATATTTCAAAAACACACCACGAGTGCCTACAGCCTAAATACTATCGTACCGTGGGTGTTGACAAGGAGGAAAAGAAGCAACTTGTTAATTCTGGACTTGAAGGTTCGGAGGTTCCTAGTGTAAGGAAATACATGTGCCGGCAAGGAATTCCACAACTTGGAAGTCCTCGGGACAAAAGAGCGGGCATAACAAGATGTTCTATGTCTGGTGACCTGGACAGTAAAAGGGTGCATTCGCTCTGTTCCCCTGGTAGATCTGTTGGGGACAGCACGTGGAGGAACTATGGAATAAAGCTTCTCTGAGCAGTGCCCGTGCATATATCTATAAAAGGGAGAGAGAGGTCACCAACGGCACGTCGGTGGGCAAGGGATGGCAGCCTTTGGGTGAGGGTAGGGTCACCGATGAGACCTCTCCCTAAATTGATTCTCGTGTGTCCAAGATGTTCTCCTGGTTTGCATCTACAAGCTTCTACAATTCTTTGCGTTAATTACTGAGGATGCTGAGGTCTGTTTTGGTACACTTTTGCTTGAGGAAACCCCAATTGAAGAACTCCGGGGGGGTCAAATCTGGTGATCGGGCGGCCAATATTTCAGTCGACTATTTTGCCTTACTACGAAATCTCTCATTGAGCCATCCTCGAACACCGATGTTGTTGTATATTGGTGCACTATCTGGTGGAAAAATCATTGATCTTTTGTCGTTTAATGACAATTTCTCTAAAATAGCCATAAATTGTTGTCCTAATAAATTAAAAAATTATGTCCATTTAAAGTCCCCTCAAAAAATACGGCGCCCAAAAGACATCCCAAGCCAAACATTAACTTTTTCTATATATTGTCTTCTTAATTTTATAAACGAATTAGGGTTATTCTCAGCCCAATAACGTGAATTTTGAGTGGATACTATGCCATTCGTAGTGAAAGTTGCTTCGTCGGTGAATGCAATATTATCAAGGAATTTATCATTCTGTAGATATTCTCCTTGGCAGAATAAGCAAAATTTCATCCTTCTTTCTGCATCATCTTGTTCGAGAGTGTGTGATGTTTTTGGTTTGTCGGACGTATTGCATTTTTTTTAAGGCATGTTCTTATTATTGAGAGACTGATATCTAAATTTCGAGATGCCTGTCTTAAACTAGTGTACCTATTTTGTTGAAAATGCCCAACTATGATCCTGTCCGTAAGTGTATTATCTTTGTGTCATGTTTTCTTTCTAGTAACTACTGTCCCAGAGCTGCCAAACATCTCATTTCTTCTAAACACTATTGCGTGATGGATTAGTTGACAATTTGGATGCCTTCGATTAAATTCGTCACCTGCTTTCCTGGAAAATCTTGCGTTATCACCAACAAGACGAATAATTTCAACTTTTTCTGCTAAACTAAACCGTGCCATAATTAAACGAAGCTAAACCAACTCGTTATTTATTATAGCTGTCAAAGTTAAACAAACAAAATAATTTCAAAGCCCACTAAATTTTCCAAATTAATTTTTACTTTTCCTTGCTAAATAAAATATCCAGCTAGCTCGTTTGCATGGAAAAAATATTTCTGTAAAACTGCTAGACTTTATTACGACGGCGTTCTGGGGTCACGTTAAAAAAATATTTTCTAATAATTCTGAGATAAAAAAGTCAGAATTCTGAGATAAAGTCAGAATTCTGTGATAAAAACTCAGAATTATGTGACAGAAACTCAGAATTCTGACATAAAAACTCAGAATTCTGAGATAAAAAGTCAGAATTCTGAGATAAAAAAGTCCGAATTTTGACATAAAAACTCAGAATTCTGAGATAAGAACTCAGAATTCTGACATAAAAAGTCGGAATTCTTACTTTTTTAACTCAGAATTCTGAGATAAAGAGTCAGAATTATTCGAGAGCTTTATACGACAACGTCCACTTGCAAAACGTTTACCTATTGACTATTGATGTGTAATTAGGCAGGTAGCTCTGCCTGTGCCGGTTTTACAGTTAGTTGATGGTTTACAAACTAAAAGGAAAGAAAATTGGTTCATTGATTATTGTTCTCGTTGCGTTAATAGAGTAATGCATAGTGCATAGGTGCAGATATTATGATTTTATTGATTATGTACCTAAATAAGTCGTCATATAAATATACAAGTATATTATTGTTTTAATCGACATTATACCATGGAAACTTTAGCCGAATTAAAGTCAAGTCAGCCTCAGAAGTTTATAAATAAATATGTTTGTGTTTTTGTATCTTTAACGGCGGTCTATTTCCGCGACTATGGAGAATCACCGACACCAGTGAGCAGTTTCACCTCGCTATCCTGGAAATTTTGCCGAACCCTGCCGTTCCGCAAGGATGGTAGGAATATTTAACGTGCCCAACATCGCATCGGACAGACGACCGACGGCTTTACGCCCCCTCCGGAGAGTGGAACGTGCAGACATGCAACTTGCTCAAATATAATGCCTCAAC
Organism: Tillus elongatus; assembly: GCA_964006375.1. NCBI lineage: Eukaryota > Metazoa > Arthropoda > Insecta > Coleoptera > Cleridae > Tillus > Tillus elongatus. The sequence continues at coordinate 278,139,962 of OZ023262.1, forward strand.
TTCGGTTGATGTTAATGTTACAGTATGTACTGAAAAAAGTGAAACGATAACCCTGGGATCGAACCCAGTACCCTTCGGTTCAGAGGCACACATTCTTGCGACTGAACTACCGAGGCTCTTATAAATAAATAACCATGAGATAAACATACGCTTGTTGTTGTTTGATGATTTGTTTTTGTTGCTCGATAAACATCATCACCATCACAATCGAAATGCGATACCATCTGTCGCAATCGAGAATCTCCGTCTGTAACTGCCCATTTTAATGCAGTGTAGTTTCCACCTTCAATCAATATTGTTCCATGTTTCCAGAAGTTTTACTTTTGATCTACCTCTTCCTTTTTGTCTAGGTATGTATCTTTCAAATAAAACTACCAGAAGGATGTTTTAAAATATGCCAGAGAAGTATTCTCCAAGTCTGTATGCAGTATGGACAAGTTTCACCAAGTAAGGGCAACAACAATCAATGAATTGAAGAGGTCTTCTATCGAAGAGCTTGCCGATTTCTATAGAAAATTGAAAATCAAGCAGATGAACGCTTCATATATATATATATATATATATATATATATATATATATATATATATATATATATATATATATATATATATATATATTGATATGGTTTCTATAAGGGGGTCACATATACATATATACACATACATACAAGCCAACAACACACTCTTTAAAACACCATATACAAAACCAAACAAACAACAAAAAACCTACTCTTGTATGTATAATGTCTAGGCGGTGAAAGATTAAAGTCCATGAATTGTTAGTCTGTGAAATTTTACAGGCATATCATAAGATCTGGTATCAAAAAAATTTAAAATCCAAATCAGGATTGATTCCCTAATATGTTATATTCATAGATTAAGGAAGGTAAGATGTGAATATAATAGTTGTAAATTATTTTATAGTAGTGAAAGGTCTACACGAAGTGAAAATTATATCCAGAACAGAATAGACTGCGGGAAAAATGATTTAACTTAGTGCGGACAAATAAGATACAAAGACTATAAAGCTAGATTAAAAAGACTCTATAACCTTTTTTTTTTTAATTTAATGTAAATATTGGACAATAAGAAATGTGTAAGTAGTTTTTAGGTAGTTTAGTAGAATTAGGAAATGTATGGTATTAATATTTATTAGGATTAGGCTTGTCAAACTGTATAACCTAGGATTTGGAACAGATGTTTTTGTTTAACATAAGACGTCAAATTGACACTATAAATAATTTATATAGGTTAAGAAATGCTGTCAAATGATTAAATTTACTGGCAGATGTCAAACGGAGAATACAAACAATTTAGATAGGTTAAGGAAGTAAAGTCAATGCAACAATATTAAAAATGAGGTAACCGCAGAAATAATAAAGAGAATTGTTATAAAAATCTGAAGAGGAATTTTGAAGTTGGCCAACAGGATTTTTCGACTGGTTACGGTCGTCATGTAAAAAAGTAAACAGAGGAAGAAACAATTATTGAGTTTTGGGAGAAAGAATAAATTTAAAATAGAAGAGCAAAACCTTATAAGTTTGGAACAAAGTGTTAAGAAAGCAGAGTTTAATCTAACAACATACTGTGAGTAAGTAGAATATAAGCGCTTACTGTCTTTGTGTGGCTAATTTCACAGCTACCGGAAATATTGTAGAAAAAGGCATTAAAACCATTATAAAGTTCACTTGAAAGGGGTTCCAACTGATTGAACCAACAATATTTGTTCTACATCAATCAGAACAAGACGCTTGTGGGGCCCTCTTTCGACCGTAAGACCAGTAGGCATAATTTGCCAAGAAGAAACTTCCATTGACTACACTTCAAAGTTGAGGATTTAACTTTGCTGAGCGGTTACCATTTCTTGTTGTTTTTATTAGTCTATAATTGTAGAATAAGAGACTTATATTATACCTAAGCCATTTAGAAACTTTAGTAAAAAAAAAAAAAAAACTGGCCAGTCATTTCTTTCCGGGGGTTGAAATTTGTTAAAAACAAGAAAAAAAGCTTTAAAAAAGAATAATATAGAATTAGGTGTTTGTCATCTATATTAACATAAATAAATAGTCGAGTTTTGTGCAAATATAAAATCTTTGCTTTAGTTTGGTTTATGCATATATAAGTATTAGGGAAATTCATATATTTGAAGTCATACAAATTTTAAAGGACTTGAACCCACTAGTCCCTGTTTTGAGAGTCAAATTCATTCATGTGATCAATTGTATGCGCAATACAGCAGTATAAAGACATTCAATACACCAAGGTGTAATACACACACAAACCTTTGGTGAACACACATTAACAACACATTACTCACTAAACTTTACAGGCAAATAAAAACCTAAAAGCTAAAATACTTAAAATCCAACTAACACCCAATCGTAGGGCAATTATATATAACATTAAAATTATTCATGGTGATAAAAACCCAAGCATAAACAATAATATAACAATATATATATATATATATATATATATATATATATATATATATATATATATATATATATATATATATATATATAATGCCTCCTCCTATCAATACGTATGGACTGTTATAATGATGGGGTGGACGTTAACTAAGCAGGACACTAAGGGAATAAAAGCTTTTGAAATGTGGACATTGAGCAAAATGACAAAGACAATAAGGTACACCGATAGAAACACGAATAAAAAAGTGTGTTAGAAGAGGTGACAGAATAGAAATGCTTGCTGAAAGAAATTGATACGAAAACGCAACATATATAGGACATATTTTAAAACATCTACCAAGTAGTCTTATTTGAAAAATACATACATAGACAAAAAGGAAGAGGTAGATCAAAAGTAAAACGTCTGGATATATGGTACAATATTGATTGAAGGTGGAAACTACACTGCATTAAATTGGGCAGTTACAGACGAAGAGTCTCGATTGCGACAGATGGTATCGCATTTCGATTGTGATGGTGATAATGTTTATCGAGCAACAAGAACAAATCATCAAACCACAATAAACGTATGTTTATCTCAGGATTATTTATTTGTAAGAGCCTCGGTATTTCAGTCGTAAGAACGTGTGCCTCTGAACCGAAGGGTACTGGGTTCGATCGCAGGGTTCTCCTTTCACCTTTTTCAGTACACACTGTAACATTTACATCAACCGAGGTTGTGGCATTGTATTTGGGCAACTTGAATGTCTGCACGTTCCGCCCTTCGGAGGGCGCGTAAAGCCGTCGGTCCCGTGTCCATGCGATGTTGGGCACGTTAAATATTCCTACTGTCCTTGCATAACGGCAGGGTTCGGCAAAATTTCCAGGATAGCGAGGTGAAACTGCTCCCTGATGTCGGTGATTGGCCATAGTCGCGGAAATAGACCGACGTTATAGATAAAATAACACAAACATATTTATTTATATGCTTCTAAGGCTGACTTGACTTTAATTTAGCTAAAGTTTCCGTGGTATAATGTCGATTAAAACGATAATATACTTGTATATTTATATGACGACTTATTTAGGTACATAATTAGTTAAATCATAATATATGCACCAATGCATTATTATATTAACGCAACGAGAATAATGGTCAATGAACCACTTTTGTTTCCTTTTAGTTTGTAAACACCATCATCTAACTATAAAACCGGCACAGGCAGAGCTACCTACCTAATTACACATCAATAGTCAATAGGTAAACGTTTTGCAAGTGGCACCATCTGGATGCTGTCGTATAGGTCTCGAATAATTCTGACTTTTTATCTCAGAATTCTGAGTTAAAAAAGTCAGAATTCTGAGAAAAAAAAAACAGAATTCTGACTTTCTATGTCAGAATTCTGACTTTTTTTATCACAGAATTCTGAGTTTTTATGTCAGAGTTACGACTTATTATGTCAGAATTCTGAGTTTTTATCTCCGAGTTCTGAGTTTTTATGTCATAATTCTGACTTTTTTATCTCAGAATTCTGATTTTTTATCTCAGAATTCTGAGTTTTTATGTCAGAATTCTGACTTTTTTATCTCAGAATTCTGACTTTTTTAACTCAGAATTCTAATTTTTATGTCAGAATTTTGAGTTTTTGTCGTAGAATTCTGACTTTTTATTTCAGAATTCTGACTTTTTTATCTCAGAATTATTGGAAAATAATTTTTTAACGTGACCCCAGAACACCGTCGTACTTTATTAACTATTCATAGGAATTGTCAACACAGGATAGATATTTTAATTTCATGATATTTAAAATGAAAATCATTGATTTGGAAGATTAAAAAAAAATCACTTAAATGTTTTTTTGGACATCGCAGAAAAAATCCTGTATAAGATATGGAGTAAAAGTATCATTTATGGATACTGCATACAGTCCCTAATCGAGTAGTCAATTAACATTAGCCATAAACAGGCGCACTCTATACAGATCAAGTCAAAAATTTTTTTAAAAATCGAAAATTGACGCTTGAATTACAAACACACTATATTAGGTAGCGGACTCAAATTTGGTATAAGAGTAAACTGCGTACGTTGAAATCGATTCTGCTTTCAATAATTCCGAAAAAAAGCCTAATATGGCATCTCGAAAATTCGACCGTTTGAAAAGTCATAGTAGGCACTGAAAGAAGGGAAATTTCAAATTTTTTTGTACAGCTAACGAAATATCATCAAGTACTACCACATGAACAAAATAGCTATTCGATTCGGTCAACGTATGCGAAGATAAAAGGGGGTTGAGCTTTAAAATCACACACACTGTATATTAAAACATCCATGTTAGATGCAAATGTAAAACATATTATCGTAAACACATTTTAAATACATTTTTTTGGTTTTCTTGTTAGATCACCTGTAAGCTTGTCATCGACTGTTTAAGAAAGTTAATTATTAAAATGAAAACTGATTCAACAATTAAATTAACTAACGGTTCTTATTAACGTAACCTAGCATTATAGCCAAAATAAACATGATATGTCAGTTTTATTTAGATCCATAAAATAACAGATTTATTTCAGCGACATATGTACAGCTTGTTATAGAGACTACTTAAACAAGATAGCCAACGATAAATTTTGTTAATCTCCAATGTGAACAATAAATTGCACATGATGAGTTTTACCGACTGGAAACGGAGAATTATTTTATTTGTACCAAAACAGTTGTAAATGCTATTCCTTTAAAGCTAGGATGTCATAAATTTAAATCAGCTCACTGTGACATTTGTATAAATGTTGTCGCAGTGATATCCTTTTGCATATGCGGAGAATAATAAAGGATACTAGTCAGGTTAAATATACCTAGGCAATTTCAAAAAATCCGAACATCCAGTGAGAGTTAATCAATTTAAATAAAATTCATACATAATGTGTGTTTAAACCAACTTAAAAAAGAAGTCTGGACGCAGCAAGTGCGTTATGTTAGTGAATTTTCATACAAATGATTTGGTACCAAATATTTCTTATAACTTTTTTTCTAGTAACATAGCAATCTAAACTTTGGTGTAAAGTTTACTCTTTATATCGTAAATCTACCTATCCTGACCTCAAAAAAGAACTAATCCCCCGCGAAAAATCATCTCGCATCCCTAGAAAATACGGTGTCCCGAAAATTCATAAGTCTGATATTCCCCTTCGCCCACCGTTCACCCACACAAAAACTTGCACAACATCTAGCCAAAACTCTTCAACCATTAGTAGAAAACGCTACATACTATGTCAAAAACTCAACCCATATCATTGACCTTCTTCAAAACAACACAACTTCTCAAAACGACATCCTATTTAGCTTTGATATAGTTTCCTTATTCACTAATATACCTCTATCTGACACCGTTGACATTCTCAAAAATAAACACAATATTTCACGTGATACCTTAGCTTTTCTAGAACACTGCACATCTAACACTCATTTCCTTTCTCAAAACATATTTTACAAACAAGTTCGAGGTGCGCCAATGGGTTCATCACTCTCTCCTGCATTGGCTAACATTTTCATGGAAAACTTCGACACATAAGTCCTCAGTCCATCCCAACTTAAGCCAACCTGCCGGTTAAGATACGTTGACCACATTTTCGCTGTCTGACCACACGGTAAAGAATCCTTTCTTACCTAAATAACATCAACTCCCAAATCCAGTTGACCGTAGAAATAGAAAATAAATTTTCGTTGCCTTTCTTAGATGTATGCATCACTAAAAATCCAGTCAGAGGATTTTCTTACACTGTGTACCGAAAACCAAACCACACTAATCGTTATCTTAACGCCCAACTCACAATCACCCAGCGTAACTGAATTCCGTGGTTCGAACACTTGTAGCACGATCCCTTAGATTAACGGACAACAACAACAAACAGACAGAATTAAACTTTTTAATACAAACATTGTCAGAAAAACGAACACGACAACAATCACCTACTACGAAAAATTAGAAACGCAAAACAACAAACCACTGTACCACAACAAGAACAGACAGAGTCCACACAACAACACACAGCGTTTTTACCATACACTAAAGGTGTCATCGACAAAATCAGCCAAATTTTTAGAACCCATAATATCAAAACCATATTCACAACAGAGCAAAAACTGTCAAATCTGATAAAAATTCCCAAGGATACGATTCCAAATGAATCCCACGGAGTTTCCGAAATTCCTTGCTCCGACTTATTTAGGACAAACAAATGGACGCATCCACAGTAGAATATATGAACACACCCTCGCAGTTAGAAAATCCGACCCCTCATAGGCGCTAGCCATGCATCATACTTATACAGGACACAAAATAGACTTAGACAATGCCAAAACAATAGCCCCGGTTTACAATTTCAAAACCAGAATTATCCGCAAAGCAATCGAAATCTAAAAACGTCCCGATTGTTTAGATAAGAGAGATGATGATCTTTGTCTTCTGATTACTTGTAAACCTATTATATCTTCATTACAAACACACAAAAAGACAATAAACTCAATAGACAATTTTATTGTCGCATTACCTAACTCAACAAATACCTGCAATCCTCTTAATCCTTTAAGTACCGTGACGAAAGTCCCTGACTCAACAAATTCCTGCAATCGTCTCAATCTTTTAAGTACCGTGACGAAAGCCCCTGACTTAATTGACCGTGACCAGACTCACCACACTGACAACGAAGCAGATAGACGAAACGATACATAAAATACAACACTTGCAACGAACTGCCAGATCTCTCTTAGGCCTAGGGTTGAACACACTGAGACCTTAGAGACGATCTCCGGCGAGATTTGGGGAGTAGGCAGATTGAGGCCCCGTTATCGAGCTACAACCCAACCCACCTTTGTCCACCGCTCTAAGGAGTGGGCGGATTAAGGCCTTAGAGTTCATGTCCTTACATATTTCATTTACCTCTTGAAAAAAGCTCCAAAACAGGAGCCGAAACGTCGAGTTTTAATAAATTCTGGACGAGGTTCAACCCGAGAACCGTGTCTCACATTAAAGAAATATAAGCATCGAAACTGACCCCGGATAAGGTGTCCTAGTTCGCGCTCATTTGCAAAATTTTTTTCAAAATTTTAAAGTTGGGATCTCCCCATTAGTGTAGTTTTTCTACGAAAATTCCCTAAAAGCCTGTACGTGGCAGGTTCGTTATGGTAGTCCGTTTTAATAAAAAATATTTTTAATAGCAAATATGTTTCTTTTTATTGACAAGCCTCAAGTTTGGTTACCAGTATAACCAATAGCTATAGTTGAAAAAATGTACCATATAAGCAAAATAGCTTTCTTGTTTGAAAAAGTATAAAATTTTGGGAAAATGAACTTAAAATCAACACGAAAAACTGGTTCGATTTGCCTGGTTAACGAACATCTTCTAGCTAATTAATTCATCTATCAAGATATCATTATTTACAAAAATCTTTCCGACGAAACTTCCAAAAAAGAAATTTTTCATGAAAATTTGCAAACATTGCAAATAATTTTTTTACGAACATCCGAAAAAAAAATTTTTTACAATAATATGTTAAACATTTATTATTAACTACCAGAATTTCACAAAAATTTTACAAACGATGGTTTCTACGGAAACAAAAAAAAATCTGCACAAACTGACTATTTTTTTTTACAAAAAAGTGCTCAAAAAAGATATAAAATTCAAATTACCTATTCTGTAATAAAGATTGAAAATAAAAATGTAAACATTTCTGTATAACTTTTTGCATAAATTTGAACCAGTAGAAGCAAAGGAAAATATAAGTGGGAAAATACTTATATTTTCATGCCACAAATTGTCAGAAATAAGACCATTACTTAACTCTGCCATATTAAAGTTTCGTTTGACATTTGTGAAAACAATGTATCAACTACTTATATATTATAAGAATGTAAACGTAGATAATCCTATCAAATTAATTATTTTTTACCTATTCTACCAAAGTTAATTTAAATATTTTAATATGTTCCTTCGAAAATTCACTAAATAATCACATAATCTGATGGTATGTGATTCTAAAAGTAAATATTTCCAAAGCTAGCGTCTGTAGGTATGGGCAGTGTAATACAAAACTTGAAGCAGAAGGCATGCCCTTCATTTCTGAGACACTAAATACAGGCTGTTTCATTCGTAAAAATTGAGTTAGGGCAGGTTGAATTTTTCCAAATCAGTCCCTATTTGAGAGCGCCTGTATACGGCATCTAGATTTTTTTTTGACGAATAATATAAACAGAAACCTCTTAGAATGCGTCGCTTTCATGGCTCCGCTACTTATTGGTGCACGCGCCGCATCGTAACCTTTGATATGTGCCAAAATGTAAAAAGTTGCAGAATAATTGAAATAGCTCGAAAACGATGAAGGCAGCTATTTTTTTTACAAGTATGCATTATAATTTCATGAAAAATAAAAAAATTCAATCATATAGAAAAAAAGAGAATTTGGTATCATCAACGACTTATGGACCAATCTGTGATTGTCAAAATGATTTTATAAGATTTATCTCAGGACACCCTATAATTAACGTATATCTAAAAAAGCCTGGACGCAGCAAGTGCGTTCTGGTAGTGAATTTTCATAGAAATGATCTGGCACAAAATATTTTATAATTACTTTTTTCTTGTAACATAGAAATCTAAATTTTGGTGTATAGTTTACTTTTTATATCGTAAACGTACCTACCAAATTTGGTTATCATAGATTTTTTATTTTTTAAGATAATTTTTTTTTCAAATGGAAACTGAAAATATTCCCGGAAAACCTCGTCCGATTTTTCTGATTGACAAACTTATCAAATCCATTTACAAAAGGAATGTACATGCCAAATTTTATTAAAATCGGCGTATTATTCTTTGAGATAAAATTTTTTTTCGAATGAAAACTAAAAATTTTCCCGGAAAACTACGTCCGATTTTCTTGACTAACAAACTTGTTAAAGCCATTTACAAAAGGAAGGTACATGCCAAATTTTATTAAAATCCGCCTATTATTTTTTGAGATAAGAATTTTTTTAGAATGAAAACTCAAAATTTTCCCGACTAACGAACTTATCCAATCCATTTACAAAAGAAAGGTACATGCCAAATTTTATCAAAATCGGCCCATTATTTTTTGAGTTATCGGTATATATATATATATATATATATATATATATATATATATATATATATATATATATATATATATATATATATATATATATATATATATATATATATATATATATATATAAATTGAAACTGACCCCGGATATGGGTTCTAGGGGTCCTAGTTCGCGCTCATTTGCAAAAAATTTTTCAAAATTCAAAAGTCGGGATCTCCCCATTAGTGAATTTTTTCTACGAAAATTCACTAATTTTCATTGAAAACGAAATTGACGTCGTAGCCATTCAAGACACATACCCCCTCAGAGGATGAGCTTCTCAGAGGATTCCTGAATATCGCTTGATTGAGGCAACTTACAGTGCTGTTTATGGCACCGCAACATATGCAAGGCGGGGCATGCAAGATGTTGAATTGGTCGAGTGTAGCTCTGAAGAAGACATACTAACGATCACTATAAAACTCTGGACGCAGCAAGTGCGTTATTGTAGTGAATTTTCATAGAAATGATCTGGCACAAAATATTATTATAACTTTTTTTTCTTGTAACATAGAAATCTAAATTTTGGTGTATAGTTTACTTTTTATATCATAAACCTACCTACCAAATTTGGTTATCATAGATTTTTTATTTTTTAAGATAAAAATTTTTTTCAAATGAAAACTCAAAAATTTTTCCGGAAAACCTCCTCCGATTTTTCTGATTAACGAACTTATCAAAGTGATTTACAAAGGGAAGGTATACGCCAAATTATATCAAAATCTGCCCATTATTCTTTGAGATAAACATTTTTTTCGAATGAAAACTCAAAATTTTCCAGGAAAACCTCGTCCGATTTTCCTGACTAAAACACTTGTCAAAGTCATTTACAAAAGGAAGGTACATGCCAAATTTTATTTAAATCGGCTTATTTCTTTTTGAGATAAGAATTTTTTTCGAAAACTCAAAATTTTCCCGAAAAACCTCATTCGATTTTCTTGACTAACGAGCTGGTCAAAGTTATTTACAAAGGGAAGGTACAAGACAAATTTTATTAAAATCGGCTTATTACTTTTTGAGATAAGAATTTTTTTCGAATGAAAACTCAAAATTTTCCCGGAAAACCTCATCCGATTTTCCTGAATAACGAACTTATCCAAGCCATTTACAAAAGAAAGGTACATACCAAATTTTATCAAAATCGGCTTATTATTTTTTGAGTTATCGGTGTGACACATATATATATATATATATATATATATATATATATATATATATATATATATATATATATATATATATATATATATATATATATATAAACATATAAAAATTGAAACTGACCCCGGATATGGGTTCTAGGGGTCCTAGATCGCGCTCATTTGCAAAAATTTTTTCAAAATTCAAAAGTCGGGATCTCTCCATTAGTGAATTTTTTCTACGAAAATTCACTAAAAGTCAACGATCTAGTTGTTGTAAACATCTACAAACCGCCTACAATCTCATGGCCTGTCAATGTCTATTGTTATTTCCGGAGATAAAAGTTTTTTCCAGAAAAGCTTGGGCCGATTTTCCTGGCCAACTGTCTAACAAACTTATCCAAACCACTTGCAAAAGAAAGGTACTTTGATGAAAATCAGCCTATCATTTTTTGAGTTATCGATGCGATATATATATATATATATAGATATATATATATATATATATATATATATATATATATATATATATATATATATATGTATATATATATATATATATATATATATATATATATATATATATATATATATATATATATATATATATATATATATATATATTAATATGAACATATGGAGATCGAAACTTTCCCCAGATATGTGTTCTAGGAGGCCTAGTTCGCACTCATTCAAAAAAAAGTCAAACTTCAAAATTCCAAAGACGCGATCTCCTCATTAGTGACTTTTCTAAAGAAAATTCACTAAAGGCAAGCACCACACTCTTGTTTATAATTTTATATCGTTTAAACATTAAATTTATTAACATTATTAGATATAAATATGTAAGGACTAAAAAAGCAAAGTTATTTGGTTCATTTTTACAATATTGTGTCCTTTGCTTAAAAGAAACTAAATTATCAAACATCTGGTGGTAAATCGTTGACGTTATATCACATCTTCTAAATATTGATTTTCATAGTTTTCTTATAATTTTCGCAAGTCATAGACGAACGTGCTTATATTATGTAAGCAAAAACAAAAATATCCTCTTACTCAACATCGGTCAGTAACCCTACAATTTTTTCAAAACCGATAAAATTACGACGGCATATTGGAAACAAATCAAGCATAAATAAATTCGCACTTGAGATACACAGAAAATTATTCGTAGCGAAATGTTGATATATTAACTTGTCATACGCTTGTGAGAACATATGTGGAAAGCGGAAAAATAAACACCTCGTCAAATTTTATTTCCGCGGAAATCTAAATAATTTTTAAACATTTTATCTTTCACCTTCACATCTTGTTTAATATTCTGGATGTAATTATTTTAGAAATGAAGTATTGCTTCATCAAATACATTACAAGAGTGGGCAAAGGTCCAACGGGATGAAATAGCCATAAAATTAGATGATAACATTATCCACTGTCTTTTCTCTAACATGAATTTCATTATATATAGCAAAATCTTAGAAGCCCGAGAACTCAAAGGACGTAAATAAAGTCGCTGTATCCGTTCGAAATTTTTGAACGTATTTCTTTTATGAGCGAACGGAACAGAAAATCGAAAAGCAAGTATTGTTTTAAGTAGGGGCTGATTATGTGGCGTTAGTAAGTTGCTTTATTATCCAAGTAAGCGTAATTTAAATGCTTTCGCCTTTCTACAAAAGTCTGGATGCAGCAAGTGCGTTATGAGAGTGAATTGTCATAAAAATATTTCTAATAGGAAATATGGGTGTTCTTTTTAAGAAAGCATGCATCAAATTTAGTTGCCAGTATAACCCATATAGTAGAAACAATGTGCCATGTTTCATTCAAATAACTTTATTGTTTGAAAATGTACACGAATTTCCGAAAGCTAACTTAAAATGCTCCCGAAAAAACTGATTCCTTGGTCAACCTTATAGGTCAATAGCAAATTGAGCTGTTTAAATTTGAAGCATTTAATGAAAATTCGCTACCATAACCACTTGCTGCTATTTCGATGGGAAATGCAAAAATGCAATAACATAAGGCGTGTATCTCCAACGACTTATGGGCCACCTTTGATTGTAGAAATATTTTTTTAATATTTAGCTCAAGGCACCCTATAATTAATGTATACAATTTTTTTTCTTATCTTGTATAATAACGGATATATTGAGCTTTATTGATATTTTATGAAAATTAGACAAAAATTATATACCAATAAACGATAAACTCTATAGCTGAGACTACTGCCAAAACATCAGAGAAAGGGTCTATTTGAAATGAATTTTCTGAAAACATTTTTGTAAAATGAAGGACAATGACGGTTGAAGCTAAGATTTCAGGTTTCGCAAAACATTCTTCTTGAGATATTTTCTTTCCATAGGCCGTATTAGTTTCAAGTTCTTTGCCTAAATGTTGCCAATTTTGACGTTATAAACCGCGACTTTGAGGTTTTCAGAAAAACCCGAATTTATTTTTCTTTAAAAGCCTATAACTTTTTTGTCTTTTAACTTAGAGAGGTAAATTTCGATATGTAATTTACCTATAATAATGTAAATCGGCGCACCAAATTTGTTTACCCTTACCTTGTTATTTCTGGAGATACAATTTTTTTTCAAAAGAAAACACAAAATTTTCCAGAAAAACCTAATTGGTTTTCCTGGCTAACGAACTTATCCAAACCACTTGCAAAAGGAAGGTATTCACCAAATGTAATCAAAATCTGCCTATTATTTTTTGAGTTATCGATGTTATTAGTAACATTTATAGATAACTTAGCAGATTAGCATATTGTTCGTTTGAAAAAAAAATTCAGAAACATGCTTCGAGGAACCCCTTTTTGCATTAATCATTAGAAAAATGCTGTGATCTCAACTCCACAATACAGTTAAGAGACCTAAAGCAAATTTGAGGTTCTGTGCAGGGTAAACATACTACAACCAACACCGTGTATCCATAAAAAACATCCACTTTTCCCAATTGAAAAAAAAACGCTAAATAGTAACGTAATCTGATTATTATCATTAAATAAATAACTGAAACTGCTACCAAAGCATCACATAAACGGTCTATTTTAAATAAATTTTCGGCAAATAGGATAATAAAATAAAGAACAATGAAGATTGTAGCTGAAACTTAAGGCTTTCTTCTTACGACATTTATACTGCACAGCGGTATTCATTTAGGTACTCTATCTAGAACATGTCAATTTTGACGTTTCGAATCGATACTTTTTTGACGTTTTAAGAAGAAAAACTTAAAAGCTTATAACTTTTTTTGTTTTAACGTAGAGATTCAAATTTTGGTGGATGGTTTTCCTTCTATGATATAAACCCTCCCACACAGTATGGTTGCCCTAACTTTGTTATTTCCGGAGATATAAAATTTTTCCAAAAGAAAACGCAAAATTTTCCAGGAAAAACCAGTCCGATTTTCCTGGCTAACTAACTTGTCGAACCAACTTGCTAAAGGAAGGTACTTACCAAGTTTTATCAAAATCGGTCCATTATTTTTTTGGTTATCCTTGTGACACCTCAATATATAAACATATATATATATATATATATATATATATATATATATATATATATATATATATATATATATATATATATATATATATATATATATATATATATATATATATATATATACATATATAACCATATAAAGTCTGTCTGAAACCGACCTCAGATTTGGGTTCCAGGTGTCCTAAATAGCGCTCATTTGAAGAAATTTTTTCACAATTCAAAAGTCGGGATCTCCTCATTGGTGAATTTTTTGAATAAAATTCAATAAAAGGTAAAATTTGACAAATCAAGTTTGTAACTTATCTCTTTAGAAATGATATACCAACCAAGAATGGCCGTCGGCCGTAGCTCAGAAATGTTTCATCGAACAGCTTAGGGAGAAAAATTTACCAGGAGGAAATTGGCTCTAAAAACTGATGTCAAATAGTTTCAATCTTCCAAATTAGGCTCCAGGGAGGTAAGAGCCCTGACGAAATAAATGATTTGGATTATTATCTGTATTTTAATAAATTATGGAGTTGTTATCCCTCAGGAATTTCTAATAAACTATGCTTTTAGTGAATTTTCATTCATAAAGTTCACTGAAATATAGAGGTAGCGATGTATGTATCTAAGCGATAACTCAAAAAGTCTGGACGCAGCAAGTGCGTCATGGAAGTTAATTTTCATAAAAATGTTTTTAAAAGCAAATGCAAGCAGGCATCAGTCTTATTACCGGTATAGCCTATGTAGTAGAAACAATGTACCATATTTCATCAGAATTACTTATTGTTGAAAAATTTAAAAAAAAATCCGGAAATAAACTTAAAATATTGTCTCCTAGCCAACAAACCTAGGGTTAATAGCAAACTGAGTTATTGAAAATTGAAGGATTTAATGAAAATTCGCTACCAAAACGCACTTACTGCGTCTCGATTTTTTCTTAAAAACATGCATCATTATTCGATAAAAATTGCAAAAATGCATTAACGAATTTGTTCTACGAAAATTAGCTAAAATTATAGACCGTTAAACCATAAACTTAACTAAATCTACAGCCAAAGCATCAGAGAAAGCGTCTATTTGAAATTTCTCTAAACGTTTTAATAAAATGAAGACCAATGAAGGTTGAAGCTGAAACTTAGGGTTTCGCAGAACACTCTTCCTGCAACATTTTCTTTTCATAATCCGTATTTGTTTCACGTTATTCGCTTAAACATTGCCAATTTTGACGTTTCAAATCGGGACTGACGTTTTGAGGAAAACTCCCAATTTTTTTTTAACTGGCCAGAACTTTTTTCTGTTTAAACTTAAGAGACCTAAATTTTGGTACATGGTTCACTCTTTATAATGCAAACACGCGTACCATTTTTTTTTAAATTTGGTTACTTTGTGATTTCCGGAGATAAAATTTTTTCAGAAACACGAAATTTTCCGGGAAAACCTAGGCTGATTTTCGTGGATAACAGAATTATCCAAGCTACTTACAAAAGGAAGGTTCTCACCAAATTTGGTGAGTACACAATGGGCAGGTTCATTGGTGTGCTCGAAGTCCTGATATAACACCCATGGATTTTTATTTTTGGGGTACTCTGAAGAATGATGTGTATAAATTCAATCCACCACAAAATATCAATGAATTACGAAACAGAATCACGGAAGCTATAAATCATATTAACGAAAACACCCTCACCAGAGTTTGCAGGCTTGTTTCAAAAAGGTGTATAAAATGCATTGAACAAAACGGTGGCCATATTGAACAATTTTCTACTTAGTGTATTTGTAAGTTTCTATTTTATTATCTGTTGAGTTCCATTTCTAATTGTGTTGTTTTGTGGAGTTTAAGTTTCTTTTTGTGATTGCCGGGTTTCGTTATTAAACTGTTTCACATAATATTATCTAGCATTATTACCTAATTAAGTATTGTTAATTAAATCATAATATTTTTTATCGTGAATCATTACGGAAAATTGTGTTAAAAGTAGAAGTATATTGTTAGACTCCATGGCCTACTACACTTTTTTGTCATTTGTTTCCTGGTATTGGATTTCATAGCCTACGGTTTTTCTCACGATTGTCAGTGCAATCACAAGATCTCTCAAGCATGTTGTACATCATTGGAAATCCTTTTCACAGGCTCTCACATGAGCAAAAAATCCAAGTAGCTGCCATAATAAAAAGAACCGTTGATACATCTAGCTCAAAAACAAATGACAATCCAAAGTTGAGAATAATAGCACAAAAAGTATGTAAAAAGCGTCTTGACGTAACGATCGTTCGGTGATTTAAAGAGCTAATTTGAGCTCTATAACGTCTGTTCCTCGCTATCTACCTGGGGGGGGGGGTGTGTTAAATAGGAAGTCAGCGCAAGAGGCATATGACAAGTTCGCTCAAGAGGTTTGGTGTAACGAGAGATGTATGTACATTCATTCAAGTGGCTAGAGCTGTCCTCGAGACATCTTGCCATTGATCCGGTTACGGGAGAACATCCCCTATAAATCTGACGTAACTGAATCACCAGTTTAATTTGTATTTTTGTTAATATCTGCATTGCCGGGTACGATGTTAGTATTTGAGTACTAGTTATCGATGCTTATTTCGGTGTAAATTGTGTAGTTGGCTTTGTAAATTTATTGAAATGATTTTCATTGCAACAAGGGTTTGTGTTGTTTTCTTGTTATATGCGTTTCCCGTTCACATGAGCTCTTAAGTTTCCGATATTATCGCAAAGGTCTCCATCTTTTTAGCAGAGCGCTGCTGCTAAAGCTTTCCACCTCTTTGTTCTCTGAGCCCTGTATCCTTGGGCATTCACCGTCTCCATCAGTTTGATTTTTCATAGCTGCCCTCCAGATATCTGAGCTATAGATTTTCTGGCCGACTGTTATGTTCAGGCTTACATGAAAGGCTTTCACCTAGCTCACCATTAAGGCTTCTCTTCTACGTCTCTCAGGACGATTTCCACCAGAGAAAAAGCAGTTCACCTTACCCAGAATACTCTCCATCGACACCAGCTGGAAAACGCACTTATGTTATGTTTCGTAATTGCTTAGTCGATCCATCTAGTTAATGAAATAATAAACAAAATTTTATGTGTTGGATTTAACTATGATACCTACTCTAGATTTTCGTATGTAACTTGTAAAGATTATTTGTATTTAAATTACTGAGCCTGTGAATTGGTATGACGTTGATGGTGTCTTGTAGTAATTAATTAATCTTGAAAAATTAATAGTAACATTATCACATACAGGATAGCTATCCAAGACTTTTTCAATAATAATCTTGAAATCAGAGTTTAAATTATAACCACTCATGTTCTAAATGATATAACTGAGAAATACCTATATGTGATTTCATTTTGTGTTATTTGAAATTTTCGAGTCAACTTTTCAGAGCTTAACATGCCAGTAAAGCTGTTTTTTTCTTAAATTTTGTAACGTTGTTTAACTATAGTAAATTCTTGTACCCTGTGAATGCTTCATGATTAAAGTTACTAGTGACTAGGAACTGATAATATCTGTCATACGTTTTACCTTCAAACAGAAGAAAACATATTTTTTATAATTGTTTATCTTTGCATTATTGTGTTTATTATATCTAACCCTCTTTTACGTAGTTCGTTTTCAAATTCACTCTAGATCCAACAATTTAACATTAAGGTTGAAAACGCTATTGTACTACTTCAGGCCCACAAACTACAAATTCACCCATACATTTAGATTTAAAATCTCTGTAGTGGGGCAAACTAAAAGTCGGCACGTTAAAATCGCGTACAATAATCACATTTCCCTTACGTAGAATAAAAGTATCGAACATAGCAAAAAATATATCAATATAATTATTGGAGATACTAGGTGGTATATACCATTGGCACTTGCTGTACTCAGACCCTTTTTAACACTTATTCACTATTTATCTAACAATTTTCTGATGCAAACAATAATTCAACTTAAAATTCGCTCGAGTGATCTGTTATTAATTTTTTTGGAGAAAATTCAATAAAAAATTTCTGGTGGAAATTGTGATTTTAGAATCAAAGGTAGAAAATTGGGATTTTTTTTTAAATTCAGCCACTATTCGAGAGCGCCTGTATCTGGCTGTACATGACTTCTCCATTATGTAAAAACTGGAACCTGTGATGAGCACTAATAAGTACACTTGGAGAAACCCAAATCACCACAACACTTATTTCAGAGACCTTACGATCGTTTCGTTGACAATGTCAACATCTTCAGAGGAAGACAAATTCTAAATTAAACAACTAGCTACCGTGTATTTATATCGCGTCAAGGTAAACGAACTAGTTCCTAGATGTACTAGTTATTAAAAGTAAAAATAATGGCTCGCTCGAATTCGATGTCTTTAGGAAGGAAACGGCTACTATTAGTTATATTCCTAACGACTCAAATCATACGTTTGCACAAAAAACGGCTAGTTTAAATTTCTTAGTAAACAGATTGATTAAATTTCCGTTAAGTAAAAATAGATTTAATGCAGAATTAAAATACATAAAAAATGTGGCGAGATAAAACGGTTACTCGGATGGTTTAATAGACAAACTTGTTAACAAACACAGAACAAAGAAAATGATATCTGAATGTACGACATTTGAGAAAGATAAAATAGAGAAAAAATTTGTGTGTTTACGTTATGAATCACGAATCACAAAGAGTTTGGAAAGTATTTTTAAGAAAGCCGACTTACATTTCACTTTTTCGACGAAAAGTAATTTAAAAAATTTGTTGGGTAATACGAAAGACAAAGACAAAGTCACTGAAATGTCCGGTATTTATGAGATTAGTTGCAAAGATTGCAATCTTAAATATGTGGGTCAAACTAGGAGAAACATAGCCACCAGATTTCTTGAACATCTCGCACAGTTACGATATGGTACGGTGGACAAATCATGTGTGGTACGACATATATGGGATAATAGTCACCATATTGACAAAGAAAATTTGAAACTTGTCAAAAATGTTAGACATTGAATCGTGCGGCACCTTTAATTTCAAGCCCGTTATTTTGACTTTGCATTTTACCGCTTAAGCACTCCTAATTTGTCTGGTAGAATAATAAATTACTGTCAGTAACTCGGCCGGTTTATACATATACTAACCTCTACGATTGTCTCGACTTAAAGACCCGTTCATTTTATTTGTATCTATGAAGTCAATATAAATACTGTCGCTAAGAATTAAAATCAATATAAATATAGTTTTTATGTAGTATTTTAGCTGAATCATTTATCCTTTGTTAGAGTTAACATGGTAAGCCCAACACCCGGTTTTAGTTTTCTATTTAAAAAAAGATGAGCGGAGTTGATGTTGTTTATCTCACCAGATGTTTGTCGGCTTGATCCAATATCCGCATAGTAAATTTCTAGATCGAAAGGGAACGAGCAGATTCCTTAAATAACTCGGTTCCTTTAAACCTATTATCCGTATATTAGATAAGGGCTCATAAATTTGTCGACCAGAAAATTAAAGCAAGTCTTCGAGCTCGTAGTTTCACTACACAATAAACAAACGATCGTTCTTGGACGACAATTGTACGGACTAGTTCGTTTACCTTGACGCGATATAAATACACGGTAGCTACTTGTTTAGTTTATAATTTTTCTTCCTCTAAAGATGTTGACATTGGCAACGAAACGATCGTAAGGTCTCTGAAATAAGTGTTGTGGTGATTTGGGTTTCTCCAAGTGTATTTATGACTTCTCCATTTTTGTGACAAATAAAGGATGCATCCTTTAGGGTTCGGATTCATTACCTAGTACTCACAAAAAGGTTCTATCCTAAAAGCATTCGATCCTCAAAAGGATTTGATCTTTCCCATTAATATTATCCACATGAACTAACCTTAGATAGGGGTTCTAGAGGCTCTAATAGGCGTCCATTTCAAGAAATTTTTTCATAATTCGAGATGAGTTACCTTACTAAAAGCGAAATTTTCTTTATGAAAATTCGCTAAAACGTAACAATACGGTTACACAAAAAAGCCATATATAACAAGAGACTTATAGGATTTTACACACGACGCTGGATTTTCCTGTCACAGAGATTTATAAATAAATGGGCGTTACATGATCGGATAGAAATATAATACACTGTCTGCAGAATATACACAGCTGAGTTAAAACAAAACAACAAACTGATGTAAATACTATGTCACAGTTTGTGTTTCGCTGTATAATTATCTCTCTAGTGACCTGCATTGTGCCTACTAAATTATGCCTTCTGTTCAATGTTAACTAAATAAACATACAGGTGTTCGATTTAATCAATAAACTATTATTAATAAACAAACAAGACAAAAGTTATTATAATTACAGTTAAAAGTAGAAAACGGTCGTTGCACCAACGCATTTGGCGATTTGCCATCGAGTGCAACAATTATACGTAAGATGCAGCCTATAATTCTGGGAATAATTTAATCATTTGTGCATCACATGATTGTTACACCTAAGAAACTATGTGAAAACTGGAACCTGTGATGAGCACTAATAAGTACACTTGGAGAACCCAGATCACCACAACACATATTTCAGAGACTTTACGATCGTTTCGTTGACCATGTCAACATCTTCAGAGGAAAACAAATTCTAAAATTAAAACTACTAGCTAACGTGTATTTATATCGCGTCTAGATAAACGAACTAGTCCGAAGTAAAATTGTCGTCGAAGACCCATCGTTTGTTTATTGTGTAGTGAAAGTACGAGGTCGAAGACCTGCTTTAATCTTCTGGTCGACAACTTTATTATCAGAGGATGAATAATTCTCAGAAATGAGTTCCAAGAATTGGCCCAACGCTTATAACTGGACGTTATTCTAGTACAGGAAACCAACATGGGTCTCCCAACCAATCCGAAACTACCCAACTATACATTGTACCGCAATGGCCGCACCGCTTCCAGAGGTGGCGACACGGCAGTGTATGTTAAAAGAAACATCGACCACCCTTTCAACACCCCAGCCCTGCAGTACATCGAGGCTACACACATCGGAGTCACCATGTCCTCTACAGGCCCAATAAATCTCATTTCTACCTATAATCCTTGACAAAAGAGAATTCTAGACGCCGACATAGACCTCTTATCGATAGCAACCAATCCCTAGTAACGGCTGGTGATTTAAATTCCAAACACCGCAAGTGGCATTCGCGTAGTGTCAATTTAAATGGGAGAATCCTCCAATCCTATGTAGACGACCATACAAATTGCAAAGTTGACGCTCCTACAAGACTTACAAACTTTTGTAGTGTGGGTCGACCCGACCTGCTCGACATATCAATCATGTCGAACACTACCCTTCTCCATGAAATAACAACCCTAAATGACCTCTCGTCGGACTATAACCCAGGCATTTTGCAGCTCGGATATGACAATGACGAACCCGGCTTCCCAAGAAAAAGGGTTATGTGGCCAGTTTTCCAAGCACACCTTAAAATACCCGTGGCAATATTCCGGTTATCCGCACCATTCCCTAATTCATGGGTGCAGTGGATAATCTACAGTCCAAAACTCAATGTTCTCTCGAACATGCATCAAAGACCTACCCTGCCCCAAGCAATCTGCCAGCATGTCCGTAAAGTATTTAAGAAAAGACTAGCTCAACGCACCGGAAATCCGACCCACAAACAAGACGCAAATAGACTCATCAAACAAGTACGATCCTTCCTACAAGAACTGCGCAACAATCGTTGGGAAGAACGCCTGCAAACTCTGTCCGCCCAAGACAATTCCATCGGGTAAATGGAAAAAGTCCTTCGCTTCCAAAAACTTTCGATATCCCCACTTAATGGCCGAAACGACATTGTATACACGGATGTGGACAAAACAAGTGCATTTGCGGATCATCTGCAGTTGCACTTCAGCCTAAATTATAACAACGTTGTTCTGTCGCACGTCGCAAGAACGCACTGTTATGTCAGGATTGCGCTTTGCACCACCCCAGACACAAACATCGAGCCTGGTACTTACGAAGCAGTTTTCCAAATAATCAAAACCCTAAAAAATAGTAAAGCTCCAGAATAGGATGGAATCTCCAACGTAGCCCTGAAAGGTCTCCCCCGCAAAGCAGTGGTATTCATAGTTACGATTATGAATGCCATGCTGCGATTTCAACTTTTCACATCCATGTCGAAACTTGACGACATTATCAATATCCAAAAACCAGAACAGACCCACTGTTCCCTCAGAACTACAGCCCCATTAGCCTACTCCCTGGCATCAGCAAAATCGCCCAGAAACTAATTTAGAAAAGGCTGGCCTCATTCACCTCTGAGAACCAGATACTTCCAGACGGGCAATTCGGTTTCAGACACAAGCACTCTATCACAGACCAAGTCATTCGAGTGGTGAAAAACATCACCGAAGGATTGAACAAAAACAAAGCAATTGGTGCAATATTTCTCGACATTGCTCAAGCCTTCGACAGGGTTTTGCATGCAGGACTCATAAACAAACGTCTATCATTTAATTGTCTGCTCCCTCTGATACTGCTAATCAGGTCACACCTGCAACAGAGGAAATTACAGGTCAAACATTTGGAAGGATTCAACAAAACAAGGCAACTAGTGCAATATTTCTCTACATTGTTCAAGCCTTTGACAGGGTTTGGCATCCAGGCCTCCGAAACAAACTTCTATCATTTAATTATCCGCTCCCTCTGAATCTGCTAATCAGGTAACACCTGCAACAGAGGAAGTTCCAGGTAAAACATCTGGAAACATGGCCTAGTACCTACTCAGCCACAGCTGGCCTCCCGTCTTCTGCTATCTATAGCAGAGGCTATACAATATATTGGTCGCAGACATACTCAGAAACTGCCCCTAAACATAACACACGCACTGTATCCAGGCGACACTACCATCCTCAGCAGCTCGACTCAGCCGAGGATAATAACTGAGCGTCTACAGACCGCCGTAGACGTGCTGCAAGGCTGGTATAGGAAATCATGTCTAGCCACAAACCCCGATAACCATTCAGCAGTGCTTTTTTCCAAAAGAAGACACACACCTTACGAACACGTATCATTAGACAACCGTCTAATTCCCTGGCAAGACCTCTCCAAATACCTCTGGGTTTTCCTCGAAAAACGTTAAACATGGCGCTGCTATGTCCAACATGCCCGACGGAAAACTTCGATGTTCATCTTGATATTCTTCCCACTTCTTAATAGATTCCAAATTGTCCATGAACAATAAACTGCTCATGAACAAAGTCATAATCTGGCTAGGATTGATATATGCATAGGCCACCGCGGCCCGCACACACACACACACACAAAGACCCTTTAAATGATCCAGAATAAAATTCTGAGAATGGTGACCGGATCACCATGGTTTGTCAGAAACAGTCAGATTCACTCTGATCTGAAAATGCTTTCGATACTTAAGTTTACAACTTAACTATCCACCACTTAATTCGTAAAAGCCGCCTCTCACTCAAATGTTCTTCTCCGTAGTGCCACCGCCTACGACGAGCAACTTACACTTAGGCATAAGCGTCCAAAGCTTATACTTACTCGATAACGCCCCGCGGCAAAAACAGAAGGGAAACGTTCAAATCCAAACGTCGTTGTGTGAAATCTTTTCAAACGAGGTATACACTAAGGTCCGCTACTCCACAGAGTGGCGTTTAGTGGATAGGACTCCCACAGTACCTCGATATACCACACACTACGTGTGTTGTGAGGTATGCATGTAGCATTCTCCACTCCTGTATCTAAAAACAAAAAATTTCTGGACGCAGCAAGTGCGTTATAGTAGCGAATTTTCATAAGGATTGTATACTATAATTATACGGCATATTAGTAAAGTTGATATTTTAACTTATACAGACCTGGAAGATTGATTTTAGAGGTCCTTCGACGCGCACATTTGAAGAGTTCTTTCGAAAGTGTTACCATCGATGTCTCTCTAC
This sequence comes from Tillus elongatus, assembly GCA_964006375.1. Taxonomy (NCBI): domain Eukaryota; kingdom Metazoa; phylum Arthropoda; class Insecta; order Coleoptera; family Cleridae; genus Tillus; species Tillus elongatus. The sequence goes on from OZ023262.1 coordinate 278,164,080, forward strand.
TACCAAAAAAATCTTGTGTTCTAACTCCTTTTGGGAAAAATGTCCAAAACTCAATTTTCTATGAAGCCAAAGAATTAATTTTTTCTATATCTGTAGATAGTGAGGTCTCTTTAAAAGAAACTTGTATTACAAATTTCATTAAAGTTATACAAAAGATTTCCAGAAGCAAACTTAATTCATATTTATAAAAGTAAAGTATCTGCCATATTATAAGCCTAGCAGCTATTTTTCCTTATCAATCGCCAGTATGACTTCATTTTAGTCAACCTAATCAAACCGGTTTTTTCAATATCAGCAATAACAAAATTATAATTTCAGACTCAAAGATGACAAAGTTATTTAGGCGTTTTAAACAAAAATGAGACCTTCTTCAAAAGGTATGAAATCTGAGCACTATTGTTTCTCCAAATGTCAAAATAAAACATAAAAAAACATACATTCATCGAGCTGTATTCCATTGCGTAACCTTCTGCTTATAAGGCAAGCGCGACGCCTCTCAGTCATCTAGGCATACGTCAAGAAATGTTTTGTTTACAAGACGCATTAGACCGGCTTCGTTTCCGGGATATTATATTCAAAGTATACGTAACAATCAATTACAGATTTAGCAGAATTACCATTGAAACACATCCCACGCCCAGTCTCTTGCTCTGCATGAGCTAACCGGTGTAATTACACCGTGTCAGTACCAGCTCACATCCCTCTTTGTTGTCTATATTTGTCTTTGTTTCCTCCTTCTAATCTTTCGCGCAAGGCAGGTGTAACAATGGCGCCCAACGTGGGGCATCTAGTGAAGCTGTGTGACCTGACACGGACCTCTAGTGGATCTTTGACAGCAAGCTGGTGGATCGAGTACTGCGGCCAGATATCCAGTGCTGGAGCAGCAACGGGGGGAATATTAAGGAGGAAGGTGATATTAACAGGGGAATAGTGAAACAGTGAGATAGTGTAGTGTCAACGAAAACGCAATCAAAGTAAACAGTAGTGTTCTATGGTATATAAGGCAAGGCGAAATGGAATATGCAAAAGGAAGGGGGTGAATCGAAGGAAAAGATTCAAGAAGGAAAGGGAAAAGAAAAAACCCTAAAATGTTTTAATTGAGATGAGCACATGTGCCTAAATTTTAATTATTAAAGTTTACTGACCTCTTGGAGGGTTTTTGTTCCTTTTTGTGACGACTACAATATTAAAACTGATCTTTCTTGGTTGGATGACTTTACTTCACACGGCCAAAGTAACAAATCCCATGAAGGTTTGGTTTTCTTACAAAATAAGTGTACTACCACAAGAGAAAAACCATTTGCTTACGTAGAATAAGTTCAAAATATCCTTCAAATTAAAAGATTGACCAAAAGCTTTCAGAACAGCATCTATCATCTTTGACCATGCAGTGAAAAGTGAAGTTTCTTATGTGTTCTTTATCAAAATTAAAAATTCCACAATTGTTCTAAGAGAAAATGATATATTGACAGTTGATTAATTAATTGGTCAGATGTCAACCAAATTCCCTAGAGCAAAATGTAAACAACAATCTAATGATAAGAGAGTGATTGTTTGGTTATAAATTTTTGTTTTGAATTTTGTGTGAGTTTTTAAAATGTAACAGACTGTTTCTGTCTTATATGACGTCTTATGTTTAAGTTTAAAGATATGAGAAACTATTTTAGAATCATTTTTATAGAGACTTTGCTTGATTTTGTTTACATTTCTACTATATTATACGACGGCATAATATATCTATGCTGCCATAAAACTGTATTTGAGGCCATTCATAAAGCTCAAATATAGTGTCTTTTAATAATGGATTGAATCCCCCAATTAAATTAAAATCACAAATTTTGAATTTCATGTCGTCTGTCATTTTCCATCATTGTGGCCGAGATTTCACGATTGTTGGTTCGGGTAGTACGTTTTATGCCTAGTATATATTTAGTTTGGTTACCGTTGATGTATGGTTCATACCTGTTGTATGAATATATCTACGCATGGCAGTTAAGTACTTTGTCTGTCAGGCATTGGACTTTACCCATTAAATTTAATTTGGAAAAAACATTAAATATTGTGTAACAAATTACTTAAAATTCACAACATAGGTTTATTTGCGGTATTTTTAGCCCCATGGAAAGTCTCATTCCAGTTACTCCGATACTTACAAAAATAGGGCGTTTTCAAAAAGTTTTCACAGATTTTCCACCGGAAAAACTTGACCATAAAGGCTGATTAACGAACTCGACCTCAGTTTCCATCCGAAAAAGATTTTTGCCAAGTTTGATGGAAATCAGTTTAGTATTTTTTGAGTTATCGCTCGGATATATATATATATATATATATATATATATATATATATATATATATATATAAACATATAATGGTATCGTGACCTCTCTATTAGCGAATTTTTTTAAGAAAAATTCGCTAAAACAAAAACAAACAAAAAACAAACAAAAATTGTATAGGGCACCGATGAGCTCCAATGAGAGCAAAACCGCTATGCGTTTCTAATTATGGTCAAATGCATTTTGCCTTATATACAATGCGAATATTAATCAATTTCTGAAAGTTTAAATTAGCCTGCGATATTTTTAGACGCAATTTACATTTAATCCCACATATTCATAAATTTCTTAGTTATTTTTGCGGAAGGATCTTAGCACAGGAATTTCTTCTGATATTACGAGAATTAGACGCTTTTGACCGATAATGTTCATTAAATCTCGGAAGACTGTCGTGAAGTGTAGATAATGTAAGTTATGAAAAATCCGTAATGCATATATTATCAGCACGAGGTTATATAAATTTGATACCAGACGCACACGAAAATTTAAATCAAGAGCCATAAATATATTGCTGAACACATATGGCCTGACCATCATATTAGTGCAGTTTGCATTTTATTATAATTTTATATGCGTTTTACATCACAAAACACTTTAGGGCTAATGCAGTCGCACTAAACTACAGTTCACTTTATGGTGGGTGCATTATGAATAGTACAGACATAAAATGTTATTATTTAAGTTTGCGTCAGTTCAATAAGTGTTGCTAAATAGTACCAGATACGTTCGCAAATGAGTAATTGATTATACAGTCTAATTTGAGATAAAGGGTAGATATCTCTCTGGGGATATTATGGCTCGTTACAAGTAACAAAAAGTCTGGACGCAGCAAGTGCGTTATGGTAGAGAATTGTCATAAAAATATGTTTAGAGCCAGATAGGTTTTTTTTTTTTTAATGAAAGCAGGCATCAAATTTGGCTAAATATTTTTTACACAAAATTAAAAAGAATACACAAAACTCAAATTATATACCTAATCTCTAATTACAATTGAAAATAAAATAATTTGTGTGCACGAAAATCCATTAAAACCTCATTTTCGACGAATTTCGTTTAAAAAATCTTCCTTTTTTTTCATACAAAAATTAACAAACGTTTCTTCAAAGAAAATTCACTTAATTCATTTATAAAAAAATCGCTATTAAAGAAACATTTTGTACAAGAAACTTCGCCAATAAAAATAAATTAAATAAATTAAAAAAACTGCTCCGATTTTCCTGGCCAACCAACGATTTCAAGTTATTTACCCACCAAAATATAATTTGTCACAAAAACTTTTTCGATTACACCACAAAAATTTCATGAAAATTTGCCAACAATTTTTCAAGAAAATCCGTACACATTTTTTTTAATATAACTTATTAAACATTTATCATTACTTACCAAAATTTCAAAAAAACATCTTTCAAAAAATGATTTCTACGAAGCACAAAAAAATTTCTGCGAAAACTGGCTAGATACGTTTTTACACAAAATTTTGCAAAAGAATACATGAAATTCAAATTATTTACCTAATCTGTAATTAAAATTGAAAATAAAATAATCTTTTGCACAAAAATCCATTTAAACCTCATTTTCCATGAATTTCGTTTAAAAAATGTTCCACCAATTGAATACTTTTTTCACAACGTGTTACGGAGTTTTTGAACAGAGAGTTTCCAGGACAATGGATTAGGCGTAGAGGTGCTATTGAGTGGCCCCCTAGATCACCGGATCTATTCCTTTAGACTTATTTCAATGGGGACATTTAAAGAGTAGAATTTACGCAACAGAACCGGAGTATCTGGAAGAATTACGACAACGCATTGTTGAAGAATGCCGTCTAGTAACTCCACAAATGCTCCAGAATGTCAGAGCTCGTTTTGAACAAAATTTGTACTTTTGTATGGAAGCTGGTGGTCAACAATTTGAACACTTATTTAACTGAATAAACATTTTTGAACGTTTGGTTTTGGTTTTTATTTATTTTTAACGAAAAATTGACTAATTAGTGCATTTCTTATCACAATGAATGAAATACGTTCTTGCAACTCCAACTGTAAATAATTTTTAAACGAGTTGATAAAACTTCCAAAAAAATTAGTGTGCTGAATTCAGAAAGGAAAGAGCTTTCAAATAATGTAACACTCGATCCATGTTCCCTATTTAAAATATAAGGGTTGTTATTACCACCCTTAAGGGGTTGATGTGACAAAGTTGAGTTTTATGTCAAAACATGTCCTCCTCAATATTAATATATATATATATATATATATATATATATATATATATATATATATATATATATATATATATATATATATATATATATATATATATATATATATATATATATATATATATTGTTATGTTAAGTTGTCCTTACCTGACCTGAGCCTTGCTATGTGTACTAGGGGCCCTAATTAGCGCTCATTTGAAGATTTTTTTTTCGAAATTCAAAAGTCGGGATCTCCTCATTAGTGATTTTTTTAAAGAAAATTCACTAAAAACTAAACCGTTTCACTCAAAAGCTTAGCATAGTATTGAAGTAAATGTTGAAAATAATTAGGACCAAGTATACTATTAAAAAAATAAACCAACGAACTAAAGTTTAATACAATAAATGTTCAAAATGAGGTCCACCAACTTCCATACAATTTTATAAGTTTTTTTGGAATTTTTACCTAACATTTTTTAGAACACCTTAATCTAAATTACTTATTATTACCCACGTAAACCCCTAACAACATTTTGATCTTGTAACGGACGCTGGTGAGACCCAACTCAAGCATTAAGAATTTCTCGAAAATGAATTAGTGATATTTTAAAAGTCCATATCTTCTAATCGAATAGCCCGAATTTCAAAAATAGAAGCTCAACGTGTAGGGAATCAAAAACTATATTCAACGAGCTATCACATGATCCATATTCCCATTGAAAGTAAAGTTTGGGCTATACGACAACAAAAGTTGTGCCCGTCACCAGCACACTTGACGTGTTTCAGGTTGTTTTTTTTTTTTCGACAAAAGATTTTCGTGGCAGTTATGGCTGCGAGCTCGTTTTCAATGGGCCATCCTATATATTTAATAATTATTGAAATGTTTTCTGAAATGGTTCCAAAATGAGTTATCTAAACACACCTGCTGTCTTTTGTCTTTAACTTATTGTTGAACCAATTCAGAAAACATTTCAAACTTTTGAAATACCTGTATACATACAAATGTAGGTTTTAAATCTTACAACAGGACGCGTGATTTGTTATTTAAAGTAAAACAAAAATCTTGTTTCTTGACAAAAACTTGAGTTTTTAAATCAGCTTGTACACATTGTAACGCATTCTACACCGGTTGAGCTTCTAGAAATTTTAACACCCGATACAAAGAATATATTTCCGCATTTAGAAATAACCATGCTGACAAATCTACACTTCCAAAACATATTATTGATACCCAACATAGACTCACAGTAGATAACCGTATAAAACCTCAACATTTTTGTAATGACAAGAATAAACTAGACTTTTTTGAAGCTTTATAAGTAAAAGAGCACATACACGACAATAGCTACCTTGTTTTAAATGATCAGACTAATTTAATTGTTTTATTTTTCTTGGATATGCTTCTTCCTAATGAAATAAATCAAACATTATAAATCTAACTATTTTTTCAAAAAAGTTGTAATAATATGAGTTGATGTGTGCCGATATTTTCATTGTATAGAGTCTTTATTACTGTTATTGTTTAGTTATGTTATTATTGTAAATGTTATAGTTATTACTGTTATATATTAATTCTATCTTTATGTTAAATATGGACATAAATCACGTATACATTTTGAAGGCGTTTCCGTCATTTTTGTTTTATTTTATTTTTATTTTGTTTTAATTTTTGATCAAAACATCATAACATAGCAACAGATCTTTATTTACAGTTGTTATGATTTCGTATTAACTCTAATTTCTTCTGCCTGAGGATGCAGTCAAGCAGCGAAACCGGTTACAGAAACATTGTAAAACATAATAAAACATCTGTAATTCAGAAGGACCACTTTCTCCAGTTAGCGTACGCGCTCGCTACGTTCTTCATAAACGAAACCCAAGTGAAGCCACAGAATTAGTATCCAAGTCTGTATGCAATATGAACCAGTTTAACCAAGTAAGGGCGGCAACAACAGTCAATGAGTAGTTCATTTATTTCTGATATATATCGCGTTAATCATTTAAAATAGTTCTTTTTAGGAATGATACAGGTTCCATTATCATTATTCGGTGCATAAGCTGTTACAATGCCTAGGTCTCTTCAAGTTATGCTCAAGAAATTGTGGCATCACCAATAACCTATTTTGGCTACGAGCGTGATAGGGGAAGCTTTCTACCTAGTCTACCTAGTCTATCTAGTGTAGGCGACGTGAGTGGAATTAATTTGTCATTAATTCTATAAGAAGTTTCGATATCTTATTTACAACTCGACGCTTTAATTGTATACCAGAATTGTAGGTTATTTTGTTAAATAATTTGTTTTATTATTTGCAGAAAGTCGGAGCTCCGTTAAAGGTACTTATGTCCTACAACAGTTAACAATGGGCGAGTTCACCAGGCGCCAGTAACTGCCAGCAGCTGTCAAGATTTTGTCAACATTTTGTCAACATTTTTTACACGACAATGGGGTTGCTGGCAGGGCTGGCGCCTGGTGAACTCACCCAATAGTACAGTGTAACAAAGGTGTAGTACTTAGAACAACTTCGAGAAAACGCTAAAGAACCAAGGAAGTTGTAGCTAGCGAAGACTTCGACCAAACTGCCGTTCGAAATGTTACTTATAAAATAAATAAATTTAGATATGTGTTTGGTTTTAATTACATTCCAAGATTTCAGATACCAAATATCAAAAAATATATACACTTTGTAAATATGTTCTAGTTTATTTACTCTTTAACCTAACCTTATGACTAATAAGAGAAACGCTTCATCTCTTTGCCTAAAATTTGTCCAAAAATGACAAATTGTTTTTGCATGATGATGTTTAAATTTCAAATCAATACAAATTTACTAAAACCTAAAATAAACCACTAAAAAGTTCGTTTTCAAAATATAGGCATACTCGGAAATACTTGACAATTTAGCAATGTTGCCATCAAGACGTCATTGAGAAAATAGTACACATGACAAAACAATGCAGTTCTTGCTTGGAATTCAACTTCATTATATTGTAACGCTTGAGATCCGGAAAATACCAATTTGGTTATTATTATCCCGAATGTCTTATTATAAATCTGGAACGTAAACAGTAAAACAAAAATAACTTGACTAAAAGAACATCTACTGTTTTATACACTGCCTAACGAACTGCTGGTTACGTTTGTGATCTACTTAAATTATGACTCAATTATAGTCAACTTATACGTAGTGTTACAACTTTTGAAATAGTTAATTTGTAAATCACATAATTTATTTTAATTTGTTAAAAATTCAGGCAAACATTTTATGGCAGGGTGATAAGTTATTATGTTACTCTAATAAAAAAAGCCTCGAGGCAACAACATTACGACTGCCAGTTTACAATAAAATATGACTCAAATTAAGACGGAACCAATTCGTGAAATTTGGCCTATGCCAACATGATACAGGGCGGAGAAATAGATGGGTTTGACAATTGAATTCGTGAAAGAGGTTGGACACTGCAGCTGGAAACTCAATCAAAAAAAAATATCGGGACGCAGCAAGTGCGTTATGGTAGTGAATTTTCATAAAACTATTTATTAATAGCAATAATGTGTATTTTTTTAAGAAAGCAGGCATCAAATTTGGTTACCAGTATAATCTATATAGTAAAAACAATGTGCCATGTTTCATCAAAATAACTTTATTGTTTGAAAATGTAAAAAAAATTCCGAAAGTAAACTTAAAGTGTTCCCGAAAAAACTCGTTTTTTGGTCAACCTTATAGGTTAATAGCAAATTGAGCTATTCAAATATTAAGCATTTGATCAAAATTCGCTACCATAACGCACTTACTGCGTCCAGAAATTTTGTTCTTACAAACATGCATTATATTTCGATGGAAAATGCAAAAATGCAATAACATAAGGCGTGTTTGATTAAAAAAAAAAAAGAAAATTTGTATCACCAACGACTTATGGGCCATCCTGTGATTGTAGAAATAATTTTTTAAGATGTAGTTTAAGACACCCTATAATTAATATATACATTTTTTTTCATATCTGGTATAATAACAGATATATTGAGCTTTATTGATTTTTTTTATGAAAATTCTACAAAAATTATATACTATTAACGATAAACTCTATAGCTTAGACTACTGCCAAGCGTCAGAGAAGGGGTCTATTTGAAATGAATTTTCTGGAAACATTTTATTAAAATGAAGGACAATGACGGTTGAAACTAAGACTTCAGGGTTTGTAAAACATTCTTCTTGAGAAATTTTATTTCCATAGCCCGTATTAGATTCAAGTTCTTTTCCTAAATGTTGCCAATTTTGACGTTTAAATCGCAACTTTGACGTTTTGTGAAAAACCCCAATTTATTTTTGTTTAAATGCCTATAACTTTTTTGTCTTTTGACCTACAAAGCTAAATTTTGGTAGGTAACTTGCCCATAATAATATAAACCCGCGTATAAAATTTGGTTACCCTTACTTTGTTAATTTTGGAGATATAAATTTTTTTCGAAAGAAAACACAAAATTTTCTGGGAAAACCTCGTCGGATTTTCCTGGATAACGAACATATCTAAGCCACTTGCAAAAGGAAGGTGCTCACCAATTTTGACGTTTAAAATCGCGATTTTGACGTTTTGAGGAGAACCCAAATTTATTTTTCTTTGAATGCCTGTAACTTTTTTGTCATTCAACCTACGGAGCTAAATTTGGGAGGTAACTTGCATCTAATGATATAAACCCGCGTATAAAATTTGGTTGCACTTACTTTGTTAATTTTGGAGATATAAATTTTTTTCGATTTTTTTTTGAAAGAAAACACAAAATTTTCCGGGAAAACCTCGGCGGATTTTCCTGGCTAACGAACTTATCCAAGCGACTTGCGAAAGGAAGGGATGTGCCAAATTTTATCAAAATCCGTCCATTATTTTCTAAGTTATAGGTGTGACACATATATATATATATATATATATATATATATATATATATATATATATATATATATATATATATATATATATATATATATATATATATATATATATATATATGACGCCCTGGTGGCGCAGGTGGCTAGGTGCCAGCCTGCAAAGCGAGAGGTCCCGGGTTCGATTCCCGGGCGAGCCAATTTGACTCTGTCTGGAAAATTTTAAAAAATATTTAATGATGGGAAAAATGTGCTAATGGCCTGAGATGCCGCAGCCAATAATATTAAATTAAAATATATATATATATATATATATATATATATATATATATATATATATATATATATATATATATATATATATATATATATATATATATATAATCATATAAAGTCTGAAAATGACCTCGGATTTGGGTTCCGGGGGTCCTAAATAGCGCTCATTTGAAGAAATTTTTTCAAAATTCGAAAGTCGAGATCTCCTCATTAGTGATTTTTTTTAAAGAAAATTCACTAAAAGCAGAATCACTCCAAAAGCCACAAAAATAATAACAAAGTTGAATTTGAAATTTTTGTCGCCTATGCCATACCTCCACACGTGACGATGTGGAAGTAATATTTGGTCCATATTTTTATAGTGCTTCCGTAAGAACGATTTCTGTTAAATGTTAATAATTAATAACAAATATTTAATAAGTTTTTGTAAAAAATGTTTTGGAATTTTTGTAAAAAAGATAATTGTTATGTAACATTACTTAAGCCATTTTTTTTTTAAGAAAATGGTGACTTCTCGAAAAAGAAATTGCAAATTTTCATGCAAATATTTTGTTTGGGATTTTCTTCAAAAAGCTAGAATTATATTTGGCAGGTGTTTGAATTTTCATTGGAAAAAAATTTTTACTCAAAAAAGAAACAAGCTATGGTAACCAAATTTGGCAGGTAGGTTTACAATATAAGAAGTAAGCTATATACCAAAATTTTGAATTCTATGTTACAAGGAAAAAAAGTTATAAAAAATATTTTGTCCCAGATTATTTCTATGAAAATTCACTGCCATAACGCACTTGCTGCCTCCAGACTTTTCCGATTATTGTAGTTTTTTAACGAGCTTTATCGCTTACATGATGGCTAATTATACAAATACATTAGCGTACTTACGTCTTGTTAGGAACTCTAAAGCATTGACTTTAGATTCCGTTTATAAACGTAACATAACTAAGTGAAATTTGGAACCTGTGCTGAGCACTGATAAGTACACTTGGAGAACCACAAATCACCACAACACATTTTAAAAAAGTTGACGATCATTTCACTAACCAAGTTAGCGTCATCTGGGAATGAAAAATTATAACCGTTAAAATTTTTCATTTCTTGATGAGGTAAGCTTAGTTAGTGAAACGTTCTTTAGGATTTGTAAAATGTGTTATGGTGATTTGGGTTCTCCAAGTGTACTCAACGTAACATAATACTAAATTTAACAAAGTTTAAATTTGCTTGCATCTGCTTTTTGCAGGGTCTCTTTTAAGAGTTGTAGTATTGAAATATAATCGCTGCATATCCTATAATTAAGTTGTAAAGTATTTTTGTACTTGTTCCTCAGAAACCCCAATTATATTGGAGAGATCTGCACAACAGCACCTAAGGTCTATTTTTATAAATGCAGTTGTGTTTATTATGAAAGTCGTGTGTTGACTTAAATGTAACCAAACCAATTTTGTGAATATTTTATGCTGTTCTGATTCTAAATTAACAGTTCGGAAAATTTTCCTCTGCCTTTCATCTATTCACATAAAACATGCATAAATGCATAAACAGAATAAGTATTATGTCAAAAAAGTAATTTAATAAGTTTTCTTTCATAAAATCAATACAATATTGTCAGTTGTCTATGATTATATGTAAATTTTCATTAAAAATTATCATTTCTGTGTGTGCGTGTGTCTGTGTGTTATTAATTATTATTATTATTATTATTATTATTATTATTATTTTCTTTATTAAAACTCTGCAATAATACCCTTGTCAAATACACATTAAAAAATTAACAACAATGAACTACCACCTAAGGATACAGAAAATATAAGAAGTGTATCATAATCATACAATGCATCACATACACACATATACACATAAACAGATATAAAAATTATAGATGTAGCGTTTTATGTCCAAGAAAAAGAAAAACACAAACTGTCCAATGTTTTAGTCTTTTCCCTAGTACTAAAAAACAGAAAACAGTACTTCTTGATTTTCAGTGACTACATAAAGCACTTCGTTGACCAACCAGATGGAGTTGAATTGTTCGATTTGCTCCTTACCTAAGTACCATGAGAATTCTGTTGTCAGCCTGCATTTGATTCTATTTTGTGTATTTGAAAAGGTCGGTTATCACTCGGTAGATCGTTGACTTTGCAATGTTAATTATATAATTGGCCAAGTTGTGCTTAAACGATTTTCCTGGATACCCACAATATAAATCTTTAGTTTGAATTTCTTGGCATTCCAAAATAACCGACACACAAAGGTCTTTTTAACAATATTTTAGCTCTGCACCAGAGGTCTCTTATTTTTTGACAAGACATGATTATATGCCATGCTGTTCCTATAATACCTGATGGGCCGCTTTTTTAGTCCGCTACTCAGATCTTGCTGAGAAAAATTGGATCAGCTAGGCGATTTTTTGGTAACCTCCATGATATATCAGAATCATATCCTAGAGTTAACAGGCTAAAGTAAGAAGACCACATAACTTGGTCATCCGTCCATGTGCCACACATTGATTTCTCGATACCAAAGTAATTTGCTGTTTCCTAGTTTCTTTTTTAAATGAAATATGTTTATCCTAAGAAACCACAGGGCTTAACTTTAGCTCGCAGCAATAGTTGTGTTTATTTTTATGATAGGTCTCAAAAAATGCTTTGATTCGATTATAAGGGGTTACTAAGTGAACTAAGTGAAGATTGGAACCTGTGATGAGCACTGATAAGTACACTTGGAGAGCCCAAATCACCACAACACATTTTAAAAAGACCTGACGATCGTTTCACTAACCAAGTTAGCGTCATCAGAGGATGAAACATTCTAAATACTTAAAAAACTAACATCAACTTATATACCGGATCTCAGGTAAAGAGATCGAACCGAGATGAGACACTAGTCGTAGGCAAATTCCACAGTGTATTGTATTTTTATCGCCTGACCAGGTCTTTGCGCTATCCTTATTGCTTTATCTAAAAGTGTCCATCTGTAATAGTCTTGAGAAAGTTCAAAGCCCGCTAAATTAACAACGGTTCCTTTGGCGGCAATAACTGTATACTTGTTATCGGTAAAAACGTGCCGAAAACGTGGGAATTTTATTTAGCAAAGTAATCTATCAAGTGACTCGTAATTGGCGTAAATTGTTTTTAATAACATTTGAATTAGTCGCGAACTTTCAAGGAACCGTTTGAAACCCACCTATTGCCTTCCATAAAATCTGACACCGTTTTAAAACCAACGTTTTCCCAAATTTCACTAAACAGAGGTGGTATTGTTTTTTCTAACAATTCGGTGTTCCAAAGAGGTAGAGTTTTTATAATTTGGAGTGAATATGGATAATTCTTTACAGTGACTTTTGATTTTTGAATAACCTTGTGCAAGACATTGATGAAATAAGTGTTTTTGTTCGTTCCGCAATTAGAGAAGTTAATCCAAAAAACATTTGCCACGAAACGCCATAACTGTGAATTATTTTAAAGTCCTCCATAACAATTTTCCATTTTTGTGACTCTGAAGACGTTATAATTTTATTTACAGTGTACAATCTAAATGTATCAATCTTTGACTGCGGATGCACAACACCTAAACCCTAATCGGGAACCGACACAAAAAGGTATTTTACCACTCTCCAATGTTTCCTTGTCCATATCAAATTTGTAAACATTTTTTGAAACGATTCAACCTGAGTCTTTGCGAACAACAAGATAAAAAATGCCAAAGTTTAGCGGCTACAAATTGATTTATGATTATTTTCATCCAACAAAAGATATGGATGGAAGTTTTTATCTCCACTTAAAGAGGCATTGTTCTATTTTTTCCATAATGGTCTTTGATGCATTTTCAGAACCTTTTGCTGGATCGTTGGAAAAAGTTAATCCAAGAACTTTTATGCTTTCTGTAGACCGCTGAAAATCTAAAGCTTGATCGGTCCGTGCCTTCCAAACACCGCGCCAGAAACATCTGCCTTCCAAATAAGGTGCAGTTAATTGCAATAAATTGATATCCAAAACACAGGACTGCCATCAAATGAAAAAAGGTATCTATGAGACACTGGATCCTAATATGTACCTAAATAAATAAACAAAAGGACATACATATATAACTCACAATTACATGTACATTAATTACATTTCGAGTGTCTGTGGGAAAATAAGAGTGATAATTCCTTTCACAGAGGACTTTATCAATATACCATTGCGTCTTGAATATTTCATTGATAAAGTTATCTATATATATATATATATATATATATATATATATATATATATATATATATATATATATATATATATATCTGCTTTGATATGACATAAATTTCATGTTTAGTGGTTGCGCCAACTTCACTGAGACAGGGCTCGTGTATAATTGGTTTCAATTGTGCTTTGTCCGTGGAAAAGATTTCAAGATGTTTCTTCTTTAAAGTGCAGAAAGTCCTGGTCGCTATTTTACTATATTTTTCATTGATGTAAAATAGACCAAATATAACCAAATAGACCGGACCAATAGTTGTTTTACATGGTTGACGCATGATTTTCCCTGCATTCATCTTTTTCCAAAGGTTTTTGCTGTCTCACTTCCTGTCGCGGCTTCTATGTGCATAGCAGGCATTCAAAACACTACGTATACCTGTGTTCGTATATACCCTTAGTTTACTAAAAAATTGTAAAACGTTTTAATTATCTTTATAACCTGACAGCCTAAACTGAAAATGAAGTGTCGGAAGGATTCTTCAATTTCATTATCATTTTTTACAAACATCGACCGGAAAATTGCTTAGTATCGAGAAGTGCTATTTAGTTCAACAGGAAATCGTTTTCAATCCGGACATGTGTGCCTAACTGGTTCATTAATTTTATGCAATAAGAAACATTCAGGTATGAAACATTATTAACACGATAACGCATAAAGTTGTACCTTCCTAAAATAAAACTTACGGCAGATGTCGATCGATCACACAAAGAAATACCCCTAACCAATAAAGCGTCTTTAATGAGGAAAAATAAGTCGTAAACACAAATCAATTATGTGTGGTTCCTGTATTACAAGCTTTTGTTTCACACAAATAGATTTTATATCGACACTTGAACTCTGTCGTATTCAAGGTTAGTACCTTCCTGTGAGAATTGAGGTAAATGCAAGATTTAGGCTCGCTCTTGTGATACAAAAAAAAACACTGTTAACAGTTAAATAACCAAAAATATATTTTACCTAATTTGTGAATACTTTTTTGGAATTTTCTTTAAAAAAGTTCACTAATGAGGCGATCCCGACTTTTGAATTTTGAAAAAACCCATAGCTAGGATCAGTTTCTATATATATATATATATATATATATATATATATATATATATATATATATATATATATATATATATATATATATATATATATATATATATATATATATATATATATATATATATATACATATATACAGTGTGTTCCAAACTGGATGGGAATGTATTGCTATCTCCGTTATTATTAGACACATGGAGAAGGTTAAATTAGCAATGTTTTGTAGAATTTAATGCTCGTTCCAAATATGATTTGTATTTTGCTCTGGCCCTTTTCGTTTTCGAGTTATTTTGAAAAAAACACAAAATTTGTCAATTTTCTTCTATTCAATATCTACGTAGGCGTTGATCTGATATGTCTAGAACTTGCATATTATCCGGAAACTTTTTACAGAGTAATCTTTTTGTGCTATTCTCAACTTTGGATTGTTATTTGTTTTTGAGCTACAGCCATCAATGTTTGTTTTTTAACGGCAGCCATATTGTATTTTTTGCTCATGTGATAGCCTGTGAAAAGAGCTTTCCAGTGATGTACAACATGCTTGAGAAATATAGTAATTGCACTGAAAATTTTGAGAAAATCCGTTTTGAGGATAGTAGGCTATGAAATCCAATACCAGAAAACAAATGACCAAAACATTGTTCAAAAAGCAGTAGGCCATGGAGTCTAACAATATACTTCTACTTCTAACATAATTTCCGTAATGATTCACGATAAAATAATAGGAACCTTAAGCACACCAATGAATCGGCCCATTATTACAAATGATATTATTATTTTACATTACAACATTATCCTAAAAAATTCTTATAATTTGATTAAATGGGCAAAGCTAGTAAATTACTAAATTCACTAACAGAACTCAATAAAAAGCAGATTAATGATTTATGAAGACGCCTTTCAAAATTGGTTGCTTTTAAACGTCAACTAAAAAACAACAGAAGAAAGGTTGCTATGCATATAACACTATCCGACAATTAAGAATAATGTCATTCTTAATTATCTGAACAATTTGAGGTGTATTTAACACGTTGCTTAAAATTTAGTACTAAATAGTTTGTTTCCTGTTTATTTTAAATAGTGTTCAACAATAACTTCAGTAATGAAGGATATTTTGACATGTTGGAATGTTATATTCGTTCTAGCTGAAATACTGAGGCAGCTGCAAATTCATATCAAAACAACTACCGTGAAAGACGACAACCAAACACCAAAATATTTCGCAGGATAGTGACCAATCTATTGAACGACGGTAGCTTCCACGCAAAGAAACTACCAATGCCTAGAAATAAAGAAAGAAATAATGCCATCTTACAGGTTTCAAACGAAAGTCCTCCGCAATCTGCTCGGTTTTATGGTGAACAAATTGACGTTCCAAAAAGTACGGTACACCGTATATTAAAACAAAGTCAGTACCATCCATACAAACCTATAATCGTACAAGGTTTAAATGTTGACGATTGCCCTAAGCAACTTCAATTCCGCAGATGGTATCAAGGGCAATGTCAGCAAGATCAAATTTTTCGTTTGAAAATAATATGGACTCATGAATCCAGATTTACAAATTGTGGTGTGTATAATCGCCATAATAGGCATTATTGGGCAAACGAAAATCCCCATCTAAAGGAAGTAATACGATTGCAAGACAGATTTGGTATTAATGTTTGGTGCGGATTATCAGGTAAAAAACTGTTATTTATATTTGTAGATTAGATAGTTAATTAAAAAAAAAAAATCAGGTAACTTCATTGTTGGTCCGTTCTTCTTTGAAAATAAGCTATATTAATCTATTGAGAAATAATATCTTGCCAACAATTAGAAGAGTTCATGATAATTTAGACGAGATTTGGTACCAACAAGATGGTTTTCCAGCCCGCAATCCTAGGATCGTCAAAGAATTTTTTACCAAAAAATTAATAGTCGTGTCATTTGTAACAATGGGCCGTTGCTCGAAGCCCTGATATAATACCCATGGATTTTTATTTTTGGGGAAATCTGAAGAATGATGTGTATAAATTCGATCCACCACAAAATATCAATGAATTACGAAACAGAATAACGGAAGCTATAAATCATATTAAACAAAACACCCTCACCAGAATTTTAAGTCATGTTTAAAAAAAGTGTATAAAGTGCATTAAACAAAACGATGGCCATATTGAACAATTTTCTATTTAGTGTATTTTTAAGTTTCTATTTCATTTTTTGTTGAGTTTCGTTTCTAATTGTGTTGTTTTGTCAAGTTTAAGTTTCTAGTTATTATTGCCGGGTTTAGTTATTAAACTGTTTCACATAATATTACCTAGCATTATTACCTAATTAAGTATTGTAAATTAAATCAGAATATGTTTTTATCGTGAAAATTATGTTAAAAGTAGTAAAATTTAAAAACTGACATTTATTGTTTTATCTTTGAGCTGATGCACTGATGAAGTCTTAAAAACAAGACAAAATATTTGCAAGAAAGAATAAAGATTTTACTTTAAAAATTTTGCCCTTTTTGGTCTGAGTACCCTTAAATTAGTAATACTGTTTCATACGAGTATTGTAGACCATTACTCCGTTTCACTTTATATATATATATATATATATATATATATATATATATATATATATATATATATATATATATATATATATATATATATATATATATATATCACACCTATAACTCAAAAAATAATGAGCCTATTTTGATCAAATTTGGTACGTACCCTTTTTATCTAAAACAGTTAATTTGAGCGAAAAAAAATTTTCAACTACCGGTAAAATAAAAACCAAGGCGTTTACCACTTATGTTTACATAAACTTTTTCTCTTCAAATTGAACCAGGAGTAACGCCCTTAAATTTGGCAGCATACTTAATTAACATCTGTATAGAATTCATATATTTCATTTTTCACAACAACATTTTATTATTAGTAAATTTTCATTAAGAAAATACACTATATGAGATGTAATGATGGTAAGGCTTTGGAAAGAATTTTTCAAATGAGCGCGAATTAGGGCCCCTAGATATCAAATCCAAGGTCTCTTTATATATATATATATATATATATATATATATATATATATATATATATATACATGTATATATATATATATATATATATATATATATATATATATATATATATATATATATATATATATATATGTATACGTATCCGTGCAATAACTCAAAAAATACTCCACTGATTTAAACGAAACTTGGCACACATCTTCATTGCATTGAGACCGCGGACGATTTCGTATATCAGCTATAACGGACATTTTTGCCCAAAAATATACAATATTTTTTTTGAAAACGCTATATTTTTGTAAGTATTAGAGTAACAGGAATGAGACTTTACGTGTGGCTAGAAATTGTGTGAATAAACCTATGTTGTGAATTTTAAGTACCTTGGTTCACAATATTTAAAGTTTTTTCCAAATTAAACATAAAATCTGAAAGACATGAGTTGAAACGACTTAGTGGTTAAAGTCCAATGCCTGACAAAGTAGTTAACTGCCACGCGTAGTTATACAACAGGTATAAAGCATACATCAACATTAACGAAACAAAATAAATAACGGGCATAACACATACTACTCGAACCGACAATCGGGAAATCTCGGCCACAAATATCGAAAATGACAGACGATGTAAAATTAAAAATTTGCCAAGTAATTGTTATTAACATGGGAGATTCAACCAATTTTTAAAATACACTATATTTGTAGCTTGATGGACGGCCCCGAATACAGTTTTAGCATGAAAGTGGGGCACAATATAGGGGAAATGTAAACATAATCAAGTCAGGTCTACAAAAATATTTTAAAATAGTTTGTTTTTTATCTTTAAACTTAAACATAGGACGTCATATAAGATCAAAACAGTAATTGAATATGTTTCATTGGCAATTCTACTAATTCTGTAATTAATTGTTACGTATATTTTTAATAATACAATATATCCCAGGCATGAAACCGGTGTAAAGTATCGTGTAAACAGAACGTTAGTTAACGTATCCTTAGATAGCTCAGTGGTAGCGTGCTTGTCTTATACGCAGAAGGTTGCGTGATCGATTCCGGCTCGATGAATGTATGGTTTCTTTTGTTTTATTTTGACATTTGAAGAAACAATAGTGTACAGATTTCACACATTTTGAAGAAGATCTCATTTGTGTTTAAAACCCCTGAATAACTTTGTCACCTTTGAGTCTGAAATTTGAATTTTCAGCAGATATTTGTTTACTGCTGATATTGGAAAAAAAACGGTTTGATTAGGTTGACTAAAACGAAATCAGTCAGGCAATTAATAAGGAAAAACAACTGCTACGACTACCATAATTTGGCAGATACTTTACTTTTCTAAATATGAATTAGGTTTCCTTCTGGAAAGCTTTTGTAACTTTAATTAAATTTGTATTACAAGTTTCTTTTAAAGAGACTTACACTGTCTATGGATAGAGTAAAATTTAATTTTCTAGCTTCAGAGAAAATTGAGTTTTGGGCATCTTCCTCAAAAGGATTTAGAACACAAGGTTTTTTTTATAATAAATAGATATCGATGTTAAAACACTTAGGCAAGAATTGTCCAAATGTGCGCGTACTAGGACCTCTAAAATATATTTTCAAGGTCTATGTAAGTTTAAAGTTATTAATTTTAGTAACATGCCGTATAATTAGTGCACAATTCTTCTGAAAATTCACTACTATAACGCACTTGCTGCATCCCGAAACTTTCAATCAGCTTTGATTAACTAAACTACGCGTCAATTGAAGTGGAATACCTTAATTTTTGGATGCTGTTTGATTGTTTGTAGCTCAAAAACGACTTCACCGAATCTGCTCTAGTCTTCACAGGTTGAAAAATGTTTCTTGGGAATTCTGATTGGTAGATAATGACAAAATTTGCAATCACGCGAGATAAATGGAGCCCAAACAATGGCCCGTTATACTAAAATGTCGCCTTCTCACGGTAAGAACCACTGAGTCAGCCGTCGTCTTAACGGAGCCAAGAACTTTGCAGGTTCAAAGTGCAAGTAGAACGGAATATCACTGTGAGAATCTACATCAGCAGATTCCTTGTTTATCCAGAGACATAGTGCCACGCCTGGAGGGAAGACTATAAAGAGGCTGCTCACAGAGGTAGAACCGTTCATTCTTGTTCGAGTTAGTCATTGGCACACCGAGTGCATAGACATTAGATCACATGTAGGTTGATCGTCTTATTTTTAGTATATTATATTATTCATTTTTTGGTAACTAAGTAATTAAGTATTAATTGTTCAAAGTATTAAATAAATTGTTTTAAAAATTCAAACGTCTTAACCGTGAAGTTAAGTCGCGATATAAGATACAGGGTATTATATAAGTAGATGTTTTTAAAGCAATATTTTAAACGATGCCCATTAGTCTACGAGGAGTTATATATATATATATATATATATATATATATATATATATATATATATATATATATATATATATATATTGTATGCAATTTAGAAGTACATCTTGATACCTCGGGACGTTTTAAGATTTTATTAATTTCGCAACCCACTACGTTTCTATTGTCATTTTTTTATTTTTGCTCAAATCCAGTCAAAGTAAAAATGCAAGCGAACCCCATTGGTCGATGAGGCGGATTACGTTCGCTTTGGGTATTCAGTGCTGAAGAATATCTCTATACCTTGGGACCTTTATTAAGATTTTGTTGATATCGCGTTCCACTACGTTGCTGTCATCAATTTAGTTTTTGAGGTCAAATTTGATTCTTAACCACATTGTTTTTTTGCCAAACGCTTACTTCAATAGTCAAGGAGTTGGGTTAGGTGAATTATTGGTATGCAGTTCAGAAGAGCACCTTAATACCTCGGGACGTTTCCGAGATTTTATTCATATCGCAGCCCACTACGTTTATACCATTAAGTTTTTTAATTTTTTTATCATTGGTCAACGGAGAGGTTTACGTCAACTTGTTCATTCCATTCTGAAGAATCTTTATACAACTCGCGGCATTTTGAGATTTTGTTGATGTCGAATCCGACAAGGTTGCTGTCAGCAAACTTACCTCCTAACTCGCTTGCAAACGCGCATCACGATAGTCAGGGATTTGTGTTAGATAAATTTTGATTATACAGCTGAGAAATCTTTAATTTTTCAGGACGTTTCTGAGATTTTGTTAATATCGCAGCCTACTAGCTTGATATCATTCATTGTGTTTCTTAGTAGTACGACTAACACATTAGTAGCGCAATTTTTATTTTATTCATTACACAACACATGACTAACCCATAGGTAAATGAATGAATAAATAACGACACAGTTATGAAGGAACGTAAAAATCAGTATCTTGAAGTCCACCATGATTCATGATCAATTCTGCCACTCGTCTGGGCACGCTACCCTGACAAATCCTGGGGAGTAGCTTCCCACTCTTACCTAATCGCAGTTGCCAATACATTTAAATCACGAAGACGAGTGTCGCGCTCACTTAATCCTGATTTTATCCAACTCCATACGTTATCAATCGGACTCATATCAGGTGACCTGGAAGGCTACTCAATTATCTTTATATTGTTCACCCTAAGTATATCCGTAACAATTTCTGCTCGATAAGGACGAGCATTATCATCGATCAAGCTAAAATCGTTAGCGAAATTAATGGCATAGGAGATAATACCTCTCGCATAAAAATCACGATACTTTTCTGCGTTCATATTTTTCCTTATCAAGATTACTAAAAAATTATCGCATTCTGACTTATACCACCACATATTTGAATGTAAAATGTCAAACTTTATTGTTACCATCCGCATTGTCATGCAAATCTTGAATCAATTCCTAGAACAATAGGGTCCGCTTGCACTGTTGCTGATTGAAATTTTCAGCTATAATCCAAAATTACTTATATTAAACCTGGAAGGCTGCGATATCAAAAAATCTCAGAAAACCTTCAGAAATATTAAAGGTCTCAACTGCATACCCAAATTCACCATCTGGACGGTGATTAGGGGGGTTTACATTCCCAAATTGGGACGTAATGACCTCCTACCCACATCACTGAGACCTCTCAGTATTACATCACGTCTCTTGAAGGGATTGGAAAAAATAATGGACGGACACATTAGGGAGAGCATCTTAGTCAACAACCCCCTTAATACCCACCAGTATGCCTACCAAACTGGCAAATCTACTGAGTTAGCACTCAATAACCTCGTCAAGAAGATCACACACTCCCTGGATAACGGGGAGGTGGCAGTGGCTGCATTTTTCGACATTGAAGGAGCATTCAACAATGCATTACCTATCTCCCTCTACGAAGCCACTATCGCTAGAGAGGTGGAACCTACCATATGTGGCTGGCTCGAAAGCATGCTCCACAATCGGACCGTTACTTCCTCGCTGCAGAGGGAGGTGGTCGGCTTCAGGGCTGCGAGGGGGTGCCCTCAGGGGAAATTTCTATCCCTCCTGCTGTGGTCTCTCTTTGTGGACGATTTGCTGGCTATCCTAGGACTGTGGGAGGTTGAGGTCCAGGCGTATGCCGATGATCTAGTCATAATGGTTAGGGGCAAATATGAGGAGGAACTAGCAAGTACTCTCCAGGAGACACTAAATGTAGTGAATGATTGGTGCCGGAGGGAACAGATGTCTGTGAACCCCCGCAAAACGATAATTGTTCCATTTACCAAAAGAAGAAGGCTGGACAAATTAAAACCACCTATTCTTATGGGGGAAACGATTACATTTTCAGAACAAGCAAAATTTCTGGGGGTTACCCTAAATAAGAAGCTCAACTGGGGCATACAGTTCGAGAATGTAGTCCGCAGTGCAAAACTGTCCCTGTGGACATGCCGGAGAATATGTGGAAACAACTGGGGAACAAACCCCCAACAGATATACTGGCTCTATGTAGTGCTTATCAGACCAATGATAACGTATGGAGCCATAGTTTGGTGGCCTAAGGCACTTCGTGGTATCGCGAGGGCCAAACTGGCTCATCTACAGAGACAAGCTTGTCTGATGATAACGGGAGCGATAAGCACCGCACCATCAGCCGCTCTGGATGTCCTCCTTAATATTCCACATCTTCACATATGGTTGGAGAGGGTGGCGAGGTGGACAACGTACAGACTAAAACAAACGGCCGACAGTATGCCGAAAGAAATTAGTCTGGGAGGGTCCGGACTCCTCGATGACATTGAGGGTCACGGGATTCTGGGAATGGTCTCAGACTTGATGCCTACAAAAATCAGTAGAGGTCTGTCTTTCAAGACCGTCCTCCCGGAAAGGGGGGACTGGGAGCGAAATCAAACGACCCTATTGAGAACCGATCTCTGCTGGTACTCTGACGGCTCCAAAACCAATATGGGAGTAGGAGCCGGCGCATATGGGGGCAGCACCGATGCTAGACTATCAGCTAGCCTCGGCAAGTACGCAACCATACACCAGGCAGAAGTGTATGCCATCGAGATGTGTGCAAGGGAAAGTATAAAAAAACAGTGCACTCACAAATCGATAAAGATATATGCAGATAGCAAAGCTGCAATAAAGGCTCTTTGTTCATACCGGTGTAACTCAAAAACGGTATGGAGTTGTAAATCTACCCTTAACGAACTGGGCAGCTGCAATGAGGTGTCGCTGGTCTAGATACCGGGCCACTCGGATCATGATGGCAATGTTGCGGCCAACGCGCTTGCCAGGAGTGGTGCCCAGAGAGACTTTGTCGGACCAGAACCGGTGCTGGGGATAACATCATGCACAGCAAAACGCACCTTAAAGACCTGGACAGAAAGAATGACAATCCAGTATTGACAAAATCTTCCAGGATTAGCTCACTCTAAGGCCTTCATAAATGGCCTGTCTGAGTTAAGGGCTAAACAACTTGTAGAGTTAAACAGACAACAACTGAGCACTCTAGTCGGCCTGTGTACAGGACACTGCCGCTTGCGTCACCACATGCACCGTATTGGAGTCGGTCAGGAGACCGAGTGCCGGCTGTGTATGGAGAGTGACAAGACAGCAGAGCACGTACTGTGTTCCTGTCCGGCGGCGGACAGGACTAGGTTAGGTTAGGTTAGGTTAGGTTAGGTTTGTATGTGAGTGGGCCTTATCGGCCCTCCACCGCGACCTTAAGGTCTATTGTGGCTCACGCCTAAAGTCTATATTTCGCCCAACAAATCCAGCCTCCTGCAGAGGTCGATAATCTTTGTGGGCGAAAGTTGATCCAGGTCTTCTGGAGCAAGCTTTACCTTGCCAAAGAGCAGGTATCTAGTCCTGTCCGCTGCCGGACAGTAACACAGCACATGCTCTGCTGT
Source organism: Tillus elongatus (assembly GCA_964006375.1). Taxonomy (NCBI): domain Eukaryota; kingdom Metazoa; phylum Arthropoda; class Insecta; order Coleoptera; family Cleridae; genus Tillus; species Tillus elongatus. The sequence goes on from OZ023262.1 coordinate 278,188,351, forward strand.
TTCTTCATTCTCCATGCACAGCCGGCACTAGGTCTCCTGACCGACCCCAATACGGTGCATGTGGTGCCGCAAGCGGCAGTGTCCTGTATACAGGCCGACTAGAGTTCTCAGTTGTTGTCTGTTCAACTCTAGAAGCTTTTCAGCTCTTGACTCAGACAGGCCATTTTTGAAGGCCTTGGAGTGGGCTAATCCTGGAAGATGATGCCAATATTGGATTGTCATTCTTTCTGTCCAGGTCTTTAAGTTGCGTTTTGCTGTGCAAGATGTTATCCCCAGCACCGGTTCTGGTCCAACAAAGTCACTCTGGGCCCCACTCTTGGCAAGCGCGTCGGCCGCAACATTGCCGTCATGGTCCGAGTGACCCGGTATCCAGACCAGCGACACCTCATTACAGCTGCCCAATTCGTTAAGGGTAGATTTACAACTCCATACCGTCTTTGAATTACACCGGTAGGAACCAAGAGCCTTTATTGCAGCTTGGCTATCTGCATATATCTTTATCGATTTGTTTGTGCACAGGTCTTTTAAACTTTCCCTTGCACACATCTCGATGGCATACACTTCTGCCTGGTGTATGGTTGCGTACTTGCCGAGGCTAGCTGAAAGTCTAGCGTCGGTGCTGCCCCCATATGCGCCGGCTCCTACTCCCAAATTGGTTTTGGAGCCGTCAGAGTACCAGCAGAGGTCCGCTCTCAACAGGGTCGATTGATTCCGGTCCCAGTCCTCCCGTTCCGGGAGGACGGTCTTGAAAGACAGATCTCTGCTGACTTTTGTAGGCATCAAGTCTGAGACCATTCCCAGTATCCTGTGACAATCACTGTCATCAAGGAGACCGGACCCTCTCAGATTGACTTCCCTCGGCATGTTATCTGCCGTTTGTTTTAGTCTGTACGTTGTCCACCTCGCCACCCTCTCCAACCATATGTGAAGTGGGGGAATATTGAGGAGGACCTCCAGAGCGGCTGATGGTGCGGTGCTTATCGCTCCCGTTATCATCAGACAAGCTTGTCTCTGTAGATGAGCCAGTTTGGCCCTCGCGATACCACGAAGTACCCTAGGCCACCAAACTATGGCTCCATATGTTATCAGTGGCCTGATAACCACTACATACAGCCAGTACATCTGTTGGGGTTTGTTCCCCAGTTGTTACCACAGAGTCTCCGGCAGGTCCACAGGGACAGTTTTGCCCTGCGGATAACGTTTTCTAACTGTATATCCTAGTTGAGCTTCTTATCTAGGATAACTCCCAGATATTTTGCTTGGTCCGAAAATGGAATGGTTTCTCCCATGAGAATAGGTGGTTTTAATTTGTCCAACCTTCTTCTTCTGGTAAATGGAACAATGATCGTTTTGCGAGGGTTCACAGACATCTGTTCCCTCCGGCACCAATCATTGATTACATTTAGTGCTTCCTGAAGAGTACTAGCCAGTTCCTCCTCAGATTTGCCTCTAACCATTATGACGAGATCATCAGCATACGCCTGGACCTCAACCTCCCAGAGTTCGAGAATAGCCAGCAGATCGTCCACAAAGAGGGACCACAGCAGGGGGGATAGTAATCCCCCCTGAGGACACCCCCTCGCAGCCCTGACGCCGACCACCTCTCCCCGCAACGAGGTAATAATGGTCCGATTGTGCAGCATGTTTCCGATCCAGCCACAGATGGTAGGTTCCACCCCCCTAGCGATAGTGGCCTCGTAGAGGGAGATCGGTAATGCATTATTAAATGCGCCTTCGATGTCGAGAAATGCCGCCACCGCAACCTCTCCATTTTCCAGAGAGTGTGTGATCTTCTCGACGAGGTTATTGAGCGCTAACTCAGTTTATTTGCCAGTTTGATAGGCATACTGGTGGGTATTTAGGGGGTTTAACGGTAAAGATGTTCCCCCTAATGTGTCCGTCCAGTATTTTTTCCAATCCCTTCAGGAGGAATGATGTAATACTGAGAGGTCTCAGTGATGTGGGTAGGAGGTCCTTACGTCCCAATTTGGGAATGTAAACCCCCCTAACCATTGTCCATCTGGATGGAATGTAGTTCCAGGCCAGACTGGCTCTGTACAGCCTGATAAGGTGAGGTAGGAGAATCTCCAGTCCCTTTTGTAGTAGGACCGGTACCACCCCATCCTCCTCTGGCGACTTGAATGGCTGGAAATGATTCACAGCACACTCCACTGCCGAGGCTGTTACTATTCGCCGAGCAACTCGCCAGTCCTCCCCATGAGGGCGTTTAAATCGTCCCTCAGCCGGTAGGACCTCTCCGTAGCTCAGGATCAGACTATCTGGGAAGTGTGTGTGTGCTAAGAGCTCTAACGTTTCTTAGGAACCATCTGGTCGTTTTATCGATCCCAGCTCCTGAACACGGTCGCGTGAGAGAATCCTGTGGATTCTGGCGCTGCTGGGCATATTATTAATGTCCCCGCAGAACCTCCTCCAGGACTCCCTCTTAGCGTTCCTAATCTCTTTGTTATAGTGTGTTAGAGCGGTTTTATATTGCTCCCAGTTGCCTGTAGTCTTAGCACGATTGAAGAGACGTCTAACTTTCCTTCGTAGTTTATCGAGGTTATTATTCCACCAAGTAGACCCCTGACTGTCTTTCTTTGACCTTAGTGGACAGTTTTCGTAATATGCAGAGACAACAGCTTTCTTAACTTGTTCAGCCGCAATCTCAATCTCATCACGATCCCTCACTGTGGGGATAGCGGACCCAAGACCTGCGGCGAGGGACTGTTTGTACCCCTCCCAATCCGTCCTTCTCGGATCGCGATACTCCACCACAGGTCTAGGGCCTGTTACAATCTCAAATAAGATATGGGCATGGTCAGAACATGAGGGTTCAGACGACACCCTCCATTTGAGAATTTTTGTGCTCAAAAGTCTTGAGCTGATCGTGAGATCTAAAACCTCTCTACGATTAGCTGTAAGAAAGGTGGGTTCCGAGCCTATGTTGTTGACAACCAGCTCCTCCCCTAAAATGTATTCAAATTCACCTCGTCTGTTAGTGTCCGTGCTCCCCCAAGCCAAGTGATGGGAGTTCGCATCACACCCCATTACGAGGTGATAGTTGTTCCTCTTGCAGAAGGCGATCAATTTCCGCACCTCTGCTGGAGGTGGTTGTTCTGCATCTCTGTATCCAGGGAAATAGGCCGAACAGGCCACTACTTCCAGCCTGGTCCCCCCGGATGTGATCACGAGATGGATGGATGCCATGTCCTTGGTGCAGTACTCTGAAAGTGTAAAATACTGCAAGTTGTTTCTGATCCAGATACAGGCTCTGGGGTTGGTACCAGTGCCCACCTCTACTATCTTACCAGAAGTGTTACCCAGCCCTTTAGTTCGTTCCGAATTGGCGGTCCAGGGCTCTTGGTGAAGAGCAATATATATTTGCTCTTCCTTTAATTTCATGCTAAGGAGGTATATCGCAGCCTTAGCATGATGCAAATTAGCTTGGATGCACCTTATGTTGGTGGGCATGGGGGTAGGAATATAGGAGTGTATAGAGGATAAAGGAGTAGGTTAAGGAGCTCGAAAGGAAAGGAAATTATGGTGCAGGTTCCTCCTCCTGTTTAGAAGCTCGATTACCAAGCTTCCTATAGGAGGGTCTACCTGTGGTAGTCGTCCTAGGGGTGGACTTTCCTTTCCCCTGTTGTTTCCCTCTGGAGGTTCCAGTGGAAGGTTGAATCCTGCCACCTCCTCTATTGGGTCTGTGTAAGTCGTGTCCATGTTTGGTCCCAGGAGCAGCAAGGGAAAATAAACCTCCATGGAAGAGCCCCGCATCCCATGAAGAGGCATTTTACACAGGACTAGATACCTGCTCTTCGGCAAGATAAAGCTTGTTCCGGAGGATCTGGATCAACTTTCACCCACAAAGATTATCGCCCTCTGCAGGAGGCTGGCTTTGTTGAGCGAAATATAGACTATTAGGCGTGAGCCACAATAAACGTTATGGTCGCGGTGGAGGGACCGGTATGGCCCACTCACAATCAAACCTAACCTAACCTAAGGTGTTCTTTTGAATTGCATACCAAAAATTCATCTAATCCGACTCCTTGGCTATTGAAGAGCGCGTTTTAGGAAAAAACAATGCAGTTAAGAGTCAAATTTGCCTCAAAAACAAAATTGATGACAGCAACGTAGTGGAACGGGGTATCAACAAAATCCCAAAAAAAGATCCAGAGGTATAAAAATATTCTACAGCACTGAATAAAATGCGACCATAATCCGCCTTATCGGCCAATGGGGTTTCCTTGCATTTTTACTTAGGCTGAATTTGACCTAAAATACAAATTTGTTTATAAAAACGTAGTGGCCTGAGATATTAATAAAATCTCCGAAACGTCCTGAGGTATCAAGGTATACTTCTAAATTGAATACGACAAATATACGTAACTCTCCTCGTAGACTAATGACCGTCAGTTAAAATGTTACTGAAAAAACATCTACTTATAATCCACTCTGTATCTTATATCACGTGATTTGTGATTGTCTGGCAATCAGAAGCCCCAAGAACCATTTGTCAACCTGTGAAAATTAGAACAGATTCGGTAAACCTGTCCTTGAGCTACAAAGGATCAAACAGCATCCAAAATTTAAGGTGTTCCACGCTTAGTTTATTTAACTGACATTTTTGTGGAAACCCATTCTTATGAGAATTCGCTTCTATAACGCATTTGCTGCATCCAGACTTTCATTATTCTTCGAACGAAACTCAGTGGAACTTTACATGTAAACAGTATACTCTCTACATATTCAATATTAGATATTGAAGAGAAGCTTTATCACTGGTGGTAAACAAAGAGAATGCATATGACGAGTGAACATTTATATGCAGATGAGGCTGAGATTTTACAAGATTATCATTTTTCAATCAATAATAACGTTGTTGCACAATCACACGTTTACCACTGGTACAGTAAACAAATATTTGCCTTTATATGTAAAGGAACTACCCCTAAACTTGTCTTAAAAAATAAGACTATAAATTTTACCAGCACGATAGTAATAGAATTTGTTTAAGGAAAATAAAATACACAACACAAAACAAAATACATTTTTTGCCAAATAACCTAAATACAGTCTACTCTCGATTATGCATGTGCGGTTTATTCGTGCCGAGAAATTGATCAAAATTTCAAATTAGAAATAGATCCAAATTTCAATTTTTTACGTTTCCCCTCGCCTAAATATAATAATAATCCATAATAAAAAGCCACGAAAACCTGAGTACGGGTCTGTCTATTATCACCACTACGTTGCAAAAATTTGAATAAAATAAAATTGTAAAATTCGTTAGAACTTGTAGGTTGCAGTAGTATATCTATGCAGAATAAACAGTCGCAGACTGATTAATGTGCTCTGATGAATTCCTATTAATCTCCGAACGTGCAACTGTAACTACAATAGGAACGCCGGGAAAGATTTATATCCGGGAATGTTTATGTTAAGGTCATAAATTTTAATTGTCCATATCCACCCGGCAGAAACAAACAAGGTAAACTTTTCTTGACAAAGACGTTAAAGGTTGTGTATGGATTTCCTTTTCAATTTGTGAAGACCTCAGAAATTACATAGTTCGTCTTGTTGATTTCCGATCGCAGAGCGAGTGGGTTTTTTAGTGATTTTTTTTTTAAGAAAATTCACTAAGATCCCGACCTGTGAATTGTGAAAAAAATCCTTCAAATGAGCACTAATTAGGCCCCTGAAAAAAAATTATCCGGGGTCAGTTTCAAGTTTTATATGTTCATATATATATATATATATATATATATATATATATATATATATATATATATATATATATATATATATATATATGTGTGTGTGTGTGTGTGTGTGTGTGTATCACACCGATAACTCAAAAAATAATGGGCTGATTTTGATCAAGTTTGGTGAGTACCTACCTTTTGCAAGTGGCATGCTGATGATAAACCGGGGCGGTTCGAAACTGCAGTCCACGTAAACCAATAAAGAATCGCAAAGAGTACAGCAAGCAAATAGAGTGTATATTTAAAAGTGATTACAGTGTAGTGCAACATTCCAATATATATATATATATATATATATATATATATATATATATATATATATATATATATATATATATATATATATATAGTGTATCCGCGGATAGGTGAAACGACTCTTGTAAAAAATTACAATTTGAATATTAATTGTTCGGTATTTATCCCTGCTTGGTAAAAGACTAAATTCTAACATATATTTAGTTTTAAGAAACCAAGTATGCCTTGAAATTTTTTAAAAAACCTATTTTTCTGTGAAGTGAGGTGCCTTTTATGTGGCAAATACGACAAAGAGCTATATAAAAAATTTGTTCAAAATCAACACTTAGGTGTTTATACGAAATTACAAAATCATCGGCAAACTATGATTTTTCCTTTTTAAAATGTTTATTTTACAAATCAGAGAATTTTATTTTTCACAGTTTTTTTATGGATAAAAAATGTACACTTAGATTATTACTACAAGTTAGGTCTTTGTTACAAATAAAATTATTTAGTAGTGAAATATTAAAAAGTCTGGACGCAGCAGGTGCGTTATGGAAGTGAATTTTCATAAAAATGTTTTTAATAGCAAATATGTTTTTAATGCAAGCATGCATCAATTTGGTTACCAGTATAACCTATATAGTAGAAACAATGTACCATATTTTATCAAATTTGAGTTATTGAAATTTGAAGCATTTAATGAAAATTAACGAAAATTCGCTACAAAACGCACTTACTCTTTTTTTACAAACATTCATCATATTTCAATGAAAAATGGAAAAAATGCAATAATATAAGGGATGTTCGAAAAAAAATTTTAGGTATCACCAACGATTTATGGGCCTTGACCTGTGATTGTCAAAATAATTTATAAGATGCAGCTCATGACACCCTATAATTAACGTATACCATCTTTTGTCGTATTTTGCATAATAATAGTAGGTACTAGTAGAGTTAGATATTACAACTCTGTGTTTTGTCTGTAAGATAGCTTCAACCAGTTCAATGCAGTGCCTGTCACTCCATACGTTAAAAGTGAACTTATTAGGACCTCATGATTTACACAGTCAAAGGCTTTGAAGAAGTCCACAAAAACCCCAAAGCTAACTCTTTTTTGTCAATGTGCTCTACAATTTGCTCTGCAAATTCATCATATATGGAGCTTTTCTGTACAAATGCGTCACCTTGTATATATGTAAACAGACAAAAATTGAAACTAAACCCGGATATTGATTCTAAGGGGCCTAGTTTGCACTCATTTGAAAAAATCTTTTTAAAATTCAAAAGTCGCAGTCTCCTCATTCTCGAATTTTTTCAACCATAATTAGCTAAAAATTATAGACTATTAAACCATAAACTTAACTAAACCTACTGCAAAAGCACCAGAGAAAGGGTCTATTTGAAATGACTTTTCTGGGAATGTTAGTTTAGTAAAACAAAGGTCAATGACGGTTGAAGCTGAAACTTAAGGGTTTGTAGAACACTCTTCTTTCAACATTTTCTTTACATAGTCCGTTACAAGTTTTTTGCATATATCTTGAGGAAAACCACATATTTCTTCTTTAAGTGCCTATAACTTTTTCGTCTTTTAACGTATATACCTAAATTTTAGTGCATGGTTTGCATTTTATAATACAAACACGCCTATCAAATTTGGTTGCCTTTGTGTTTCTTTATTTCCGGAAATAGACAAAATTTCCGAAGGAAAAACACAAATTTTTCCGGGAAAACCTGGTCCAATCTTCCTGGATAACGAACTCACCCAAGCCACTTGCAAAAGAGGAAGGTACTTACCAAATTTGATCAAAATCGACCCATAATTTTTTGAGCTATCGGTGTCATACCTATATATATATATATATATATATATATATATATATATATATATATATATATATATATATATATATATATATATATATATATATATATATAAATCGAAACTAACCCCGGATATATGTTTTAGGGGGCCTACTTAGCGCTCATTTGAAGAAATTTGTTCAAAATTAAAAAGTCGTGATCTCCTCATTAGTGAATTTTTTAAAGAAAATTCACTAAAAACAGAATAACACACGCAGTTCGGTTAATTACTAGAGAACACGTACAGACAGCTTTTAGACAATTCCGAAACCGTATGGAAAAATGCGCAAATTTAAGAGGGGGCTTAGATTTAATCTGAGCTGTTAACTTACTTACATTTTGCTCTTACCCTATCTTATACTATGATTAGCAAAATTTACGTCGCATTACCCTGTACACCTATTGCCCTATGCTGGGTGCACTTTACGAGTTCGTGACACTTTTACTCTTTATAAATACACTGGGCCGTTCTTCCGATTTATAACATTTTTTAATCAGCTGAAAAAGTTTTTCTCCCATTTTATCGACAATCTTTTTAGCTGCCAGGAGTTTTTCTTTGCCTAAGTTAATAAACTCTTTCTCAAATTCTTCTCTCAACATAGGCGATCTCAGATCATCTGGGTGGTGGTGGTGGTGAAAAAGGTGGTATGGCCTCGACAGATTTGTCATTAGCCAGAGAATTTTTAACTTCTCGTTTGAGGTTTGTATTTTTTCCTTTATTTTATTTGGTATTCTTAATAACGTATATACAATCGCAGCATGTTAATTACGCATACCTAGACACAACTGCACGTATATATTTTTAAATATTTAAAGTTTAAGCTTTTTCTTTACGTTAAGTTTGTAAATACACAAATATATATATATATATATATATATATATATATATATATATATATATATATATATATATATATATATATATATATATATATTATAAATAAGAATTTTTTTTCCTTTTTTAGATCATCTGGGCTTATGTTTTCTATTTCTTCCATATACTCTTCTTAACAACAGATTTTCTTCCCCTGGCATAATTTTTTGAGATAAGGTTTCCTGTGCTCAGCAATATCTTTTTTTAAGTACTAAATTGCCATAATTGTCCTTTATTATTATACTTTTTGTTCCGGGTTTAAATTGTAGTTTTGGAGAAGCCAGATCACCACAACACATTTTCTTAAACCTAACATTATAAATTCTATTTTATGTAAAAGTTAATAACAAGATAAATTACTAACGTTTAAAAGAAAGTGGCTGCTCAGGGCAGAACATAAGATTTAATGCAATTCTGAAAAATATGTGGGTTCATACCTTATAATCTGGGTGCCGTCAGACATACAAATAAAATTCAAAACTCGGCTAACTTCATTTATTAAAAGTAATGATTTTATTTCATTGATTGTTGTTGCCCTTACTTGGTGAAACTTGTCCATACTGCATACAGACTTGGAGAATACTTCTCTAGCTTCACTGTTGTGAAGCTAATGATTTTATATTAGCCAAAATGATTATAATTTATTGTGATAGATGGAAGCAGATATATTTAAAATGAATGAATTTAAATAGAGGTTACAGATTAGCAATGCACTCAACTATAGTGTGTATGCCGGTACTCCTTGGATTAACTGGGTATGAGAGGGCTGAGGATACTCAGGGCTAGCGAAATCTATGGATATATTCTTGGATTCACATTGTAAAAACCACTCAGGGCTGGCCAACCCTCTGAATATATTTCTGGAATGATGAGATGTTTCTCCTATAGGTGCTTCCGCATGGGATGGTGCTGATGGGGCCCAGCATAAACGATATTACTTCCAAAACAATAGTGCTGTCAACATGACGGTCTTGATGTGACCCAACACAAAGCGGGATAGCTAAAAATAGTTGACTCGGTGTAAGTAAACTATCATATTTGAGGTAATCCATTCGCGATCAGCTTGCAGGGGATTTCGTTAAGAAAAAAAGTTAATCTGCATTCGTTCTTTCAATTATGAGTTATGACATTGTACGAAAATACCACCACAAGCTATCACAAAACAAAAAGAGAGTGAGCTGGAGGCTACACAAGCTTATAAAGAATTATGTTATCTGAAATGCAAATGAAGTATATTGGATACCGAAATCAGCTACCAACTGTCGCTTTCAAGATATTCGTGAACAACGCTAGAGAATATGTGTGTTTCTATGGACATGAATTCAAGACGTTATATAATAAAGTAAATTGAGTAGGAAAATAGTACATTTCATTGTCTAAGAAAATAATAAATTTCAATGACTAAGAAAATAATGTACTAATGTATCAATAAACGCCATAATGGAAATATATAAGTTGTAAATTGTGTGAAACGTTACAACCTGACGATCATTTAACTGACCAAGTTAACGTCATTAGAGGATGAAAAATTCTAAACCCGCTAACTTGGTTGGTGAAACGATCGTCAGGTTTTTTTAAATGTGTTATGGTGATTTCGGTTCTTTAAGTGTACTTATCAGTGTTCATCACATGTTCCGATATTCACTTATTGTAGTCTTCTTACCTTTTGGTAAGCTTGTCCGACTTCATGTAGTTTTAGAATTCTTCAATAATTTTTTGCATACATACTTCTTTTGCCTCTATATATTTTTGGTTACACAAGGTTTTGATTTGTTTATATCTGCTGGATGCTTCATATTTCTTAATCTTTTTCCACCTATTACGTTCCTGTATTAAGTGTAGTATTTCTGATATCATGCGGAGTTTTCTCGTTTCTAGTTTTTCTTGCCCGTATTTTCTCTGCAGCTGTTTTTGAATCGTTTTTACATTTCTCTGTGCAGATTCGCTAAGATTTACCTTATTGGTTTCTTCTTTAATCTTTTCCAGGTCCTCCAGATATTTTAGTTTGCCCAGTCCAATTTGCTTTTTGTGTTTCCTTTGTTGTTTGTTAATGCGTTTTTACACTTTGCTATTAGCCATTATTGCCACTCTCTATTTCTGCAACAATATATTAGTAGCTGGAGTTAAAAAAAGATTATGTGACATTTCTTTTTAATGATAAAATTTATCTAATATCTCCTTGCATCCCCGGGTGCTTATAATGTATATGGTCTTCTTTTGGGTATTTTAAACATTGTGTTTTTTCGACACTTAGTTTTTTTCCTCACAGAAATCAATTACCTTTTCTACTATTTTATTTATTTTTTTAAATCAAAATTTACAGCTACAGCACGCTCTCTGTGTTCACCTACTACAGAACTAAAATCTCCATTACATTTTTCTGATTCCTTTCTCACTTTCTTTAAAGAAAAATTGTATCAAAATACATATCTTGCACTTTTTCCTCCTCGTTTCGCGATGTCAGAAACTGCACTTTTATTATTGCGATAATCTAGTGATTTGCCTTAATTGTGACCAAAAGCATCTTTCGTTGACATGATATGTATTCTTCACTTTATTAACCCATTTATTTTGTAATAAGATTGCGATTGCATTTATTTCCGCGTTTTAGCGAATTTTTTTATTTTTATTCGTTAATGAGGAGATCTGTGTTTTATATATATATATATATATATATATATATATATATATATATATATATATATATATATTATATATATATAAATATATATATATATATATATATATATATATATATATATATATATATGTATATATATATATATATATATATATATATATATATATATATATATATATATATCCGACCGATAACTCAAAAAGTAATGGACCAATCTTGATCAAATTTAGTAGGTACCTTCCTTTTGCAAGTGGCTTGGATAAGTTCGTTAGCCAGGAAAATCGAACCAGGTTTTCCTGAAAAATTTTGTATTTTGTTTCTAAAAAATTCATATCTCCGGAAATAACAAAGGGCAACTAAATTTCGTGCACGTGTTTGTATTATAAAGATTGAACTCTGTACCAGAATCTAGGTCTCTAGCTTTAAAGAAAAATAAGTTATGGGAAGTTAAAGAAACAAATTTTGGAGTTTTCCTCAAAACGTCAAACTCGCAGTTTTAAACCCTGCATATCCCGCACAGCACCCCTATTCCCCCAGGTGCCGTAACTTCCTTGGCGGGTATGAACAAGACATTTTTCTTGTGTTTTATGCAGCGAGGGTGGTTGTATGCACGCAAGGGGGAAAGGAAAATCCCCACGACGAAGCAGTCACCCCCAACCCCCCATCTCTGCAGCAGATCGAACCGGGGGGTCTGCTTCGTCGTAGGCATTTTCCTTCCCCCTCTCGTGTGCATACAACCACCGTCGTTGCATAAACCACAAGAAAAACTTCTTTTTCATACCCCCAAGGAAGTTCCGTGATCTGGGGCAAATAGGGGATGCTGTGCGAGGTAGGCAGGGTTTAATGGGGATATGGCTTCAAATAGAAAGCTTTCAAGCAGTTTTCTTCGCATTTTCTGCTCATATTTCCTTTTTACTACCTACCCTGTCCAGCACCCCTATTCACTCCTAGTCCCGTAACTTCCTTGGGGGGTGTAAACAAGAAATGTTTCTTGTGGTTTGTGCATCCAGGTAGGGTCCTAGTAATGTTTCTGAAACCAATTTTTTGAAAAGCGTTCGGGAGCTAATCTGCAAATTTACCGAATTTTCATTAAATCCTTCAAATTTCAATAACTCAATTTGCTATTAACGTGAGCTTTGTTGGTTAGGAAACCAACATTCAAGTTTATTTTCGGATAATTGTTGTATATTTTCAAACCATAAGTAATTTTGATAAAATATTGTACTTTGTTTCTACTACATAGGCTACACCGATAATCAATTGATGCCTGCTCGCATTTGCTATTAAAAGCATTTTTATGGAAATTCATTTCCATAACACACTTGCTGCATCCAGACTTTTGAAAAATGTTTATCTATTGTCAAACAACAAAGTTATTTCGAAGAAATATGGTACATATTGTTTCTACTATATAGGCAACCAAGTTTGATGCCTGCTTTCATCAAAGAAAGACATTTGCCATTAAAAATATTTTTAAAAAATTCGCTACCATAACGCACTTGCTGCGTCCCGAATTTTTTTTATATGAGTATGTGCATTGTAAGTAAAAAAAATAGTAACCCAAAGCAGATATTTTATTTTATTTTTACGTAAGGCTAAATTTATTCTCACCAAATTAGAACCGCAGACCGGTTTCGTTCTAATTAGAGCTCATCATTATGGTATACTAATTACAGCGAGAACACACCTATAAAGTAATATGACTATGGTAGCAAGCGTCCTAAAATATTGTGAGATGTACGACAGGGTCGCCATCTAGGTACTTGACTAGGTAGTATGTTGTTATGACAGCTCCGAATAACGTTATAAAAGTGTTATAAAATAAAGACTGTGTACACCCAACTAACAATTTTGTAAATTGTCAGCCCTAGCCCATTTCTTCACTAATATAGTGAATAATTAGAACAGCAGACCGGCTTCGCTCTAATTAGAGCTCATCAGTACGGCATACTTATTACAGCGCTAACACACCTATAAAGTAATACGGCTATGGTAGCCAGCCTTTTACTTTTACTGTGAACTGTATTTTCAGATTGAGTGTATTCTAAACACTTGTTTCACCAAATTTAACATATACCTACACTTTACTAGTATTATTAAAAAATACAGCATCCATCAATCAATTCTGATGACGAAATGTTACATATACCACACAAACTGGATCAGGGCCATCCCAGTTTATTAAACACAATTCACTCATCCAACCTGGTGATTTATCATTATCTTTTAGGATTTCTGTGCCGGCCATAAACAACAGTTACAAAACATTACTAGGATAAAATAATATTTTGTCTAATCCAAAAGAAAGCAGTCTAGCTCACATCTAACACAGTCCTTATTGCTTACTAATGGAAGAGGAAGTGATCTTCTGGAAGACTGCCAAGCATATTAGATTATTTTTTTAAATAAATCAATTAGACTATCTGGTCTACACAAAATATGACATGTGCTGATGAGATTCATTAATCTTTGTTACAGCAAACTTCGTGAAACCATAATGGAGTAATATTTATATAATTACATGATATGTTTTAAATTTGTTGGGAGTTGTTTAAAGTGAAACGCAATTTGAAACGGCTTTATCATCTTATAGAGCGTTGTTAATTTTCAAGTTGTTTTAGTTTAAGATAAAGGCATAAGGTTGTGATATTGGCAATGAGTTCCCTTTGGGATCGGGAACTTAAGAAGAATAGCGTCAAGAAATTTTCTGCCTGTTGTAATAAGCGATTCGAAGCAGCTGACGTCGCTGTCCAACAAATATTTTCTTCTATCTTCCTAAATTACCTAGATTCTAGATTGTTTAGCAAGTCGTATAGACCTTAAGCCTATTAGTCAGCGCTGCGACCCCAATGGGTTTTTTTCGCTAATAGCTGCCCAAAAAGTTCTGATTTTTTATGTAGTCTGCTATTCTTTTAGGAGCTTATTTACCTTTTTTCTGGGGTGTTAAGGTCACCTCTCCAAGGTATTTAAGCCTTTTGCATAACTGAGGCATGCAGTCGCACAGCGAACGTTCTGTTGGTTCTGCTGCGTCAGTGCGGTTTTTACTATTCATCTTAGCCATTTTCATAAGGTGATACCTTACTGGTGAATGTCCTACAACTATTCTCAAGTCGTTCCTGTTCAATTCAAGAAACAGTTAAGACTTCTCTGTCGGTCTGATGATGAACTGTTTTGCCTGCATGCCTGGCATTTTCCTCCAGGGTGGCAGCATTTGGTTCCTTTCCCAAGTAATAATATATTTATTCGCACCATCAATACATAAAAAATGTGTAGAACACGTCAACATTTAAAAAAACTCTGGACGCAGCAAGTGCGTTATGGTAGTGAATTTTCATAAAAATATTTTTTAATAGCAAATATGTGTGTGTTTTTTTGTTAAGAAGGCAGGCATCAAATTTTGTTACCAGTATAACCTATATAGTAAAAACAATGTGCCATGTTTAATCAAAATAACTTTATTGTTTGAAAACGTACAAAAATTTCCGAAAGTAAACTTAAAGTGTTCCCGAAAAAACTCGTTTCTTGGTCAACCTTATAGGTTAATAGCAAATTGAAATTCATATTCAAATATGAAGCATTTGATCAAAATTCGCTACCATAACGCACTTACTGCGTCCAGAATTTCTTTTCTTACAAACATGCATTATATTTCGATGGAAAATGCAAAAATGCAATAACATAAGGCGTGTTTGATTAAAAAAAAAAGAAAATTTGTATCACCAACGACTTATGGGCCAGCCTGTGATATACAATTTTTTTGCATATGTTGTGTAATAACAGATATATTGAGCTTTATTGATTTTTTACAAAAATTCTACAAAAATTATACACCATTAAACGATAAACTCTATAGCTAAGGCTACTGCCAAGCATCAGAAAAAGCGTCTATTTGAAATGTATTTTCTGGAAACATTTTATTAAAATGAAGGACAATGACGGTTGAAACTAAGACTTCATGGTTTGTAAAACATTCTTCTTGAAACATTTTATTTCCATAGCCCGTATTAGATTCAAGTTCTTTGGCTAAATGTTGCCAATTTTGACATTTTAAATCGCAACTTTGACGTTTTGAGGAAGACCCCAATTTATTTTTCTTTAAATGCCTATAACTTTTTTGTCTTTTGACCTATAGAGCTAGATTTCGGTAGGTGACTTACCTATAAGGATGTAAACCCGTGTACTAAATTTAGTTGCCCTTACTTTGTTAATTCCGGAGATATAAAATTTTTTCGAAAGAAAACTCAAAATTTTTCGGGAAAATCTGGGCCTATTTTCCTGGCTAACGAACTTATCCAAGCCATTTGCAAAGGGAAGGTATTTATCAAATTTATTTAAAATCGGCCTATTATTTTTTGAGTTATCGGTGTGATACATATATATATATATATATATATATATATATATATATATATATAAACATATAAAAATTGAAACTGACCCCGGATATGTGTTCTGGGGGGCATAATTAGCGCTCATTTGTAGACATTTTTTCAAAATTCAAAAGTCTGGATCTCCTCATTAGTGAATTTTTTTTAAGAAAATTCAGTAAAACATAAAAACACAGGAATTACAATTAAAAAACTATACAATCACGATATTGATTACCAACAGCTACAACTTGTCAGCTAAAAAATCCTCAATATTATAATAGGCCTTTGCCGCCAGAATATTATTCAGTGTTTTCCTCATATTTGCAGGTGGAAGCTCCTTTATCAGCACCGTCAGTTTGTTGTACACCTTTAGGGACTGCACCACAGCACTGTTGTAAACAATACTTTTTGTAGTTTGTGGAGCAATTAACTGATCCTTTAAACGTGCTCTAGTGTTGTATTGATGCTGTTGTTCACAATCTGATAACAAACTCCGGTTTTCTCTAACAAAACACGCACACTCTAATATGTGCAAACTTGGCAAGGTAAGTATTCTCTTAACCCATATATTTCAGATTGAATATGCTGCGGATACATGCCTTTTGGAGCCTAAAGATTCTACTGGCTTCTATGGAATTCCCCCAGAACATTAGTTCATATCGAAGCCTTGAGTTCACATATGCGTAGTACGCCTCGAGGCCAGCACTAATACTACTAGAATCGGACAGAACACGCCGAGCATAACTAAAATCTAACAGTTTACCTGCCAAATAGCCAACATGAGCCCTCCAGTTCAACTGAGAATAAAGCTTCAAGCCCAAAAACTTAACATCATCCTGCGTGCTCAGCGATTCTGAGTTGAATTTCAGTGATAAGTGGTTACCCCTAAAATAGTTAAATGAGATTAAATTTGTTTTTGTCACATTCAACTGTAAGTCCATTCCATTGTACCACTGTTCCAGAATTCTCAGTGATTGTGATGCCTCATAAATTAGATCACTATCTGACGGAGCTCGTAAGACCAAAGATGTATCGTCAGCAAACTGAATTGTCTTATGGGGCAATACTTCAGACAGTTCGTTAATATAAAGTAAGAACAAGGCTGGCCCAAGGATTGAGCCCTGAGGCACACTTCGTTGTATAATCTTCCACTCAGATGCCAGAAATACCCCTGTCCTATAATCATTAAAAGCCACACATTGTTGCCTGCCTAATAGGTATGACTTCATTAAATTCAGCGAGACTCCCCTGAAACATAACAATTCCAAATTAACTAACAGTGTGTTGTGGGACACGCTATCAAAATCTTTAGATAAATCCAGCATCATACACATTGTGCTTTCACGCTTATTTAGTCTCACTGTAATTTCCTTGATAACTTGAAATATTGCCCTGTTAGTTGACCTTTTCTTAATATAGCCATTTTGATTCTCACTAAATATTTTGTGTTTCTCTAAAAAAGCCACTATTCGCTTACATATAATTTTTTCTATTATTTTTATTATATTCTAAATTAGTGAGATAGGTCTATAATTGGTGAATAGAGATATGTCCCCACTCTTATGTATCAGAATCACTAGTGAGTTTTTCAGGTCATCCGGAAACAATCCCTGAGCCAGGCATAAGTTAATGATATATGCTAATGGCTTGACTAAAACATCAGCACACTTTTTCAGCAGCCTTACTAGAATCTCGTCAAAACCTACTGAATTGGTGTTTCTAAGTTCAAAAATTGTGTTATACACTTCACTTTCATAGGTGGGGTAAAAAAATATTGTGTCATTAACATATTTAATTTTATCTGTTGCTGGAGCATTGTTGGTGTTGATCTTTTTACACACGTTGATTAGATATTTATTTATGTAATTTAACCGCACCTGATCCATATCCCCATGTATATTGAAATTTTTAGGTCAAATCTCTGGCCTCCTAAGCAGCCAGTCACCTGCCTTACTACCTACTACGTAGCTTTAGTATTGTTTGTCGCTGTATTTATGAAGTTGGTATTGTAGGCTTGCTTAGCTTGCCTGCAATCACTCTTCAAATCCTTAGCAAAGTTGTTGTATACTTCTTTAGAAACAGTGTTGTTCAATACTCCCTCATATAGCTGTCTTTTGATGCCACATTTCGCATTAATGCCATTCTTTATCCATGAACCCTTGTTTTTGTCATTCACAACTACTATTTTCTTCTTGAATATCCCATCCATCGCCATTATAAATGTCTTACTGAATGTACGGTAACTTTCAGTTTCCTGTATCACTAGGTTTCAGGTGATCTTTTCTAGTACATTCTTCATTTTTTATTCTTGTCTGGAGTATATAATCTAACTTGTTTCTTCTACTTACTTTTAAATATTGATTTTTGCAAAGGGAATGACAGCATTTGAGCACGAGGTACAGATAGAGCTGTCGCAATAACACTACTCTCATATACCGGGACATTGGTGTATATATTATCAACTGAAGTGGCTGTTGTATCTGTTGCACGCGTTGGGCCAGTAACACAAGGCTTTAAATTATAACTATCTAAAACATCAAAGAGTTTTATAACTAGAGGGCTATCAACGCAAAGTATCAAGTTCATTTCCTACATGGCTTTTTGTTAATCTGCAATAGGTCTCTGTACTATAGAGTGGTGTTGCTGCTGCCCTTTTTGCCTCCTTATTTCCTTCGATTCCTTGATACCTTGGTGCCCACATCAAAGTTACTTTGTTGTTCGCAGCCAGTTTGTTTAAAGACTTTATCGAGTTGCAGGTCAGTTAAGACTCAGTTTAGAAATATTTCAGAGTCTTTAGTACTGCCTGACTGTCTGCGAGGATGGAAGCCTCTCTGTTTTCATATATTCTTTGCATGAACATCTGTACACAGAGATTCATAGCAAACATTTTTACTTGAAAGATGGTGAAAGTTCTTCCTAGAGACTTAGCGTGCCTAAAGTTAGGTCCTCTTATTCCCAGTCCTGCTCCCTTCATTTATTTAAACCCGTCTGTAAACCATACGGATAAGTTGTTTCCAGTCTTTCAATGTATGTGTCCCATGCTTAGCGATCACTTATGACTATGTTAAATGGGACTATGAAGTCCAGTTTAGCTGGCATTTGATCCGTTGGTTTGGCTAGTGACTTCAATGTAATAATTTCCAGAATCTTCAACTGGCCAATTAAGTCCCCTGGTTTGAATTTGTCAGCTTGAAATAGACTTGAGGCACTTAGGGTTGCTTCCCTCTTCACGCATATCTGCAGTCGAGTAAAAATGAGCATTGCTTCTATTGCCGCTGTAGGGCCTGATGCCACAGCCCATGTTATTCCAAAACAGATCAGCCTCTGAATTTTTTTTAATTTGTTGTGTGTTGAGGCTTGTTCCGTGTTTGATCACCATAGTATAGATGCATATGTAACCATGGGTTTGATCACAGTTTGGTATAGCCAGTATACCATACTGGTAATCAACCGCCATCTCTTTTCTACCAGTCTACGGCACATCCAGATTGTCACTGTGGCTCTCGAAAGAGTTTTTTCCAAGTGTGTGTTCCAGTTCACTTTCTGGTCTAAGAAGATTCCAAAATATTTAGCTTCGTTGCAAAATCGGAGATACCTGACCTAGATATCGTAATACCATAATAAAAGCAAGTTGATTGCAATGATTTCGGACATTAAAAATAGTCTAAAAAGTTGTCACAACCTCATATCAAAAAATTTAGGAAGATAGTTACAAGTTTCTAATCCGAAAGTCCCCAAGAAGTACGGTCTCCCAAAAATTCATAAACCGGGAAAATCAATTAGACCCATTGTTTTAGCTATAGATTCCCCGACATATAATTTAGCAGAGTGGTTGACAAATGAGTTTGCAGGCTTGCCCGTCAAACAGAAAAGTTTTTCAGTAACAAATTCACTTGAATTTATTAATAAGATTAAAGAGGTTAAGTTGACTGAAGGCGAGGGTTTTATTTCATTCGATGTAACCTCATTGTTTCCTAGCGTTCCCACGGAGCAAACTTTAAAGTGCTTAGAGCAGTTGTTAAAAATGAATAACATAAATGAAAATGTCTGCAAAGAATATTTAACTTTAACAAGCCTTTGTATCAAAGAAAATATTTTTCAGTTCAACAATGAATTTTTTGAACAAACCCAAGGTACGGCAATGGGCAATGAATTATCTTCATTTATTGCAGACCTTTTCATGAGCAGATTTGAAACAGATGTTGAAAGTGAAAGTAGTTATTTTCCTAGAGTGTGGTTTTGTTACGTGGATGATACTTTCGCAGTATTTAACACAAACATTTGCAGAATAGAAGATTTTATTGCCAGATTAAACAATAAATTTGATTCTATAAAATTTACCCACGAATTAGAAATTGATAATAAATTACCCTTTACAGATGTACTAGTTATCAAGAATAAAGATACTTTAGAATTCCATGTCTATAGAAAGGAAACCACAACTATAAGTTAGATTCCGAATGACTCACATCATACGAACGCACAAAAAATGGCCAGCCTGAATTTTTTAGTAAATCGGTTAATTAATTTTTCTTTAAACAAAGGTAGATATACCAAAGAATTAAATTATATTAAGAACGTGGCCGAATATAACGGATACACTGCTTGTTTGGTGGAAACATTAATCAACAAACAGAAAACAAAGAAAATGTTGACGGAATCAACAACGTTTAAAAGAGAGAAATCCGAAATAAACATTGTTTGCTTACCATTTGAACCTCGAATCACGAGAAGTCTAGATAGCATTTTAAAAAAAGTCAACTTGCAGCTAACATTTTCGACAAAAAATACCTTAAAAAACGTGCTAGGTAACCCAAAAAACAAGGATAGCACGGACAAAATGTCGGGAATTTATGAAATAAGTTGTAAAGATTGTAATCTTAAGTACGTCGGGCAAACAAAAAGATCGATTGGAGTTAGATTTAAAGAACACTTAGCCCAATTACGTTACGGTACTATAGATAGATCTACTGTCGCCCGACATATTTGGGATAATAATCATCACGTTAATGAAGATTATCTGAAATTAATAAAAAATATTAGACAACCAGGACAGCTAAACTCCTTTGAAAGTATATATATATATATATATATATATATATATATATATATATATATATATATATATATATATATATATATATTGTGAAATATAGTTACAACAAAAATTGTATGAAGGTGGCACCACCGCCGATTACGAGCCACCTGATCGATTGCTTCGCTAAATAAAAAAATCCCATGTTTTTAACACATCCTAGAGATAACATAATAATACAGATAGTTCCGACAAAGCAAACTATGTTAATTTAGGTGTCGTTGAACCTTCACAAAATTACTAGAGATGGACACATTTTAGGTAAGTTAGTAGGGACAGTGCAGACCTCGTCCCGCGATAAAAATACAATACACTGCAGAATTTGCCTGCGTTTATTTTCTCATCTCAGTTCGGTCCCTTTACCTAAAATGCGGTATATAAGGTGATGTTAGTTTTTAAAATAGTTAGAATTTTTCATCCTCCGATGACGCTAACTTGGTTAGTGAAACGATCGTCAGGTCTTTTTTTAAATGTGTTGTGGTGATTTGGGTTTCTCCAAGTGAGAACTAGGCTTATGACAAAGGAGCGGAGAATTTTAGCAGCAACAGGGGAGTTATTGCGCACACTTTGTACTAAAGAATGCTAAACATTGTAATGAGCAACTTTTTTAATAACTTATCAACTTAACAAAGAACATGAATGTAATAGTTAATAATCATGATCAGAAATTTACGCGGCAGCTTTCACTATTTGTAAACCTCCATTGCAATTCAGCCTTGGTTACTTGACTTAAAAACCGCAACACTTGCAAGTGCAACCTTGGTCAACCTTATAGGTTAATAGCAAATTGAGTTATTCAAATTTGAAGCATTTAGTGAAAATTCGCAACCATAACGCACTTGCTGTGTCCCGAATTTCTTTTCTTACAAAAATGTATTACATTTCGATGGAAAATGCAAAAATGCATAAGGCGTGTTCGATTTAAAAAAAAACAGAAAATTTTAATCACCAACAACTTATGGGCCAGCCTGTAATTGTAGAAATATTTTTATGATGTAGCTCAAGACACTCTATAATTAATGTATCCAATTTTTTTCGTATCTTGCATAACAACGAATATATTGAGCTTTAATGATTTTTTACAAAAATTCGACAAAACTGGTATACCATTAAACGATAAACTCTATAGCCAACACTACTGCCAAAGCATCACAGAAAGGGTCTATTTGAAATAAATTTTCTGGGAATATTTTAGTAAAATGAAGGACAATGACGATTGAAACTAAGACTTCAGGCTTTGTAAAGCGTTCTTCTTGAGACATTTCCATAGCTCATATTAATTTCAGGTTCATTGGCTAAATATTACCAATTTTGACGTTTTAAATCGCGACTTTAACGTTTTGAGGAAAACCCAAATTTATTTTTCTTTAAATGCCTGTAACTTTTTGTGTTTTAATCTACAGAGCTAAATTGGTAGGTAACTTACCTATAATTATATAAACCCGCGTACCAAATTTGGTTGTCCTTACTTTGTTAATTCCCGAGATATCATTTTTGTTCGAAAGAAAACACAAAATTTGTCGGGAAAACCTCATCGGATTTTCCTGGATAACGAACTTATTCAAGCCACTTGCAAAAGGAAGGTATTCACCAAATTTAATCAAAATCGGCCTATTTGTTTTTGAGTTATCGGTGTGATTACATTCAATTTAGTATCATGATGATAATAATAACAATAATAAACCTATAATATTATAGTCGCGAAAGGTAATTCTTTGTGTGCGACTTTACAATAGTAAAAAATTCACTAATAAAAAACATCAACACAATTAGCACTCTGCATCTTTCCAATATTAGTGACCTATAAGGAGCATATACAGTCCTAAATTAATTTACAATACTTCTCACTCTCTCACATACACACCCATGCACGCACTCATATACTCTTTACTTTTATACACACCATCTCTCTTATTCACCCCACACATACAACCATCTCACACTTACAATACTTCACTCTCTCTCTCTCTCTTTCTCTCCCTCTATCTCTCTCATACACATACACACACATACATACCCGCACTCATATACGTGCACAGCAACACCCACACGTGCACGTAAAAAACTGATTTCTGATTTAATTATATGTCTCTACATTAACAAACGAATGAATCTCCTGTCTAGGAGTCTCCATAATATATATATATATATATATATATATATATATATATATATATATATATATATATATATATATATATATATATATATATAAACATATAAAAATTTAAACTGAGCCCGGATAAGTTATTTCCTCATTAGTGATTTTTTTTTAAAGAACATTCACTAATAACAACATAAACTTCTACTACCGGTCACACTACTCCCATAAAATTTTGCTTTGTTTCACTTAAATATTTGGTAGAAACAATCATGTCCAGATTTCATACTTTTCGCTTTTGTCGCTCAACAAAAGACCTATTTTAGATCTGCTGGTAAGATTCGTCAGTACGTGTAACATATAAATATAGTTATACCTTTTAGTTCATTTCATTAATAAAAATGAAAATTCACTAATCATGAGGCATCGATGGTAATATATCCAACCGATAACTCAAAAAATACTTTCTCCAAGAAAAAAAGTTTTTAAAAACAATTGCTCTATTAAGTTTCTTAATATTTTATTCTCTTCAATAGAGAAGTTGTTTTTAATTTTTTTGCTTTTGGAAAAAAACGGTTCGATTAAGTTGACTAAGACGAAATCCTCCAGGCGATTAATAACAAAAAGGACCCACCACGTTTATAATTTGGTAGATACATACTTTCCTTTTAGTGAATTTTCTAATGAGTAGATCGCGACTATTGAATTTAGAAAAATCACACGGACAACTCAAAAAATAATTGGCCGATTTCGATCAAATTTGGCAAGTGCGTTCCTACTGGAAATGGCTTTGACAAGCTTGTTAGCCAGAAAAGTCGCACCGGTTTTACCGGAAAATTTGGGTTCTCTTGTACCTCCAGAAATAAAAAAGTCCGACAACCAAATTGGGTATGCAGGTTTATCTTATAAAAAGTATGCTATGGACCAAAATGTAGACGTGTAGGTTAAAAGAAAAAAGGCGCTAGGTACTAAAAAAACTTTTGGGTGCCACTGATGAACAAAATGAAAATATGTTTTGTCGATAACACAGGATATTTAATATTATAGACAAAGATTAATTTTTTTGCGCAAAATCGCCAAGAAACCAAAAAGGTACGAGAGATGCTCTCTTAATACCAGGAAAGCCTCTGGCCTTGAGGAGATCCCAGCATTTGTTCTCAAAAAATGCGCACCAAAACTTGCTCCTGTCCTGACTCGTCTGTTTCAGACATCTTACAATAGAGGCATATTCCCTAGTAACTGGAAAACTGCTCGAGTACAACCCGTCCCCAAGAAAGGATCCAAGGCGCTTCCTAGCAACTACAGGCCTATTTATCTCCGTTCAGTCATCTCTAAAGTGATGGAAAAGTATATAAACACCGAATTACTAAAATTTCTTGAAAAACACAGTCTAATCCACGACAGGCAGTATGGATTCCCTCAGCGCAGATCAACTGCCGACCTCCTTTCCTTTGTCACCCATTCTTGGAACAAGTCTATGGAACTACACGGTGAATCCCAGATTATAGCTCTAGACATATCCAAAGCATTCCACCAGGTCTGGCACGCAGCGCTGCTTAATAAACTACCGGCCTATGGCCTACCACCAAAGCTCTGTACGTGGACAGCATATTTCCTCTACAACCGGAGCATTTCTGTTGTCGTGGATGACCATTCCTCTAAACTGTATCCAATTAATGCAGGAGTTCCTCAAGGTTCAGCTTTAGCCCCTACTTTGTTTCTTCTCCACATCAATGACCTCCTCTGTATCACATCCAACCCAGTTCACAGTTCCGCGGACGACAACACCCTACACTCAAATATACAATATTCTAAGCATGTCTCTTTAGCCCAATTAGATGAGGATCGCAGACTCATTGAGGGTTCTATCTCCGTGGATCTCCAAAAAATATTAGACTGGGGAAGTAGAAATCTTGTACAATTCAACCCCATCAAATCACAGTCTTGCTTTCTTTCTCATAAGAGATACACCAGCCCTAGACCCATCACTATAAACAACCAAGTTATTCAAAGTAATGAGTCCTTTTCACTTGTTGGTATTTCTGTGGATCGAAATCTCAATTGGCACCAACATGTCACATCAATTGCAGAAGCGGCTGCTAAGAAATTAGGTTTCCTCTTCCGAGCTCGCAAATACTTTTCACCAGCTAATCTATATACCTTATATACTACACAAATAAGATCAAACCTCGAATACTGCTCTCACATCTGGGGTGCTGCTGCCGCTTCTACACTCACTATCCTGGACTCTATTCAGAAGAGAGCTATACGTCTCATCGGTGACCCTACTCTCACCCAAAGGCTCCCATCCCTTGCCCACCGTCGTGCCGTTGGTGACCTCTCTCCCTCTCTTTTATAGATATCTGCACGGGCACTGCTCAGAGGGGCTTTCTTCCATAGTTCCTCCACCTGCTGCCCCCAACATATCTATCAGGGGAACAGAACGAATGCACCCTTTTACTGTCCAGGTCACCAGACATATAACATCTTGTTATGCCCGCTCTTTTGTCCCGAGGACTTCCAAGTTGTGGAATTCTTTGCTGGCACATGTTTTTCCTTCTCCCCCGAACCTCCAAACCTTCAAGTCCAGAATTAACAACTTGCCTCTTTCCTCCTTGTTGACACCCACGGTACGATAGTATTTAGGCTGTAAGCCCTCGTGGTGCGGTGATGAAATAAAATAAAAAAGCTTACATTGAAAATTTTGTAGTTTTTCTTCTTATAACGTCAAAGTCGCGATTTGAAACGTCTAAATCGACAAAGAACCTTAAACGAATACGGGTTATGTAGAGAAAATGTGCAAAACTGTGTTTTGCGAAACCTTAAGTTTCAGCTTCATCCATCATTGTCTTGTATTTTACCAAAATGTTTACAGAAAATCATTTTAAATACACCCTTTATCTGAGGCTATTGCAGTAGTTGTAGTAATAGAGTTTATAGTTCAATAATCTAGAATATTTTAACAGAATTTTCGTGGAAAAAATTCGCCAATAAGGAAACAGCGACTTTTGATTTTTGAAAAGATTTCTTTAAATGAGTTACAACTGGCCGCCTAGAATACATATACGGGGTTAGTTTCAGTTTTGATCTGTTTACGTATATACAGGCTAACGTATTTCTACAGTAAAGCTCAATATATCCCTTATTATACAAGTACGAGGAAAAATCGCATACGCTAATTATAGGGTGTCTTAAGTTGCATATTATAAAATTATTTTTGCAATAATAAGTGGTCCATATCGTTGGTGATACAAATTGGCGTTTTTTTATTCGAACCCCCCTTATATTAACGCATTTTTGTATTTCCATTGAAATATAATGCATGTTTGTAAAAAAATTCGGGACGCCACCACAAGTACGTTAAGGTAATGATTTTTCATTAAATGCTTTAAATTTCAATAACCCAATTTATTATTTACCTGTTCGTTGGTGAAGAAACCAGTTTTATTCGGAATTTATTTTCGTACAATTTTTGAACATTTTAAAAGTTATTTTGATAAAATATGGTACATTGTCTTTACTATATTGGTTATACTGGTAACCAAATTTGATGCCCCTTTCATTAAAAAGTTAGGGTCGCAGCAAATGCGTTATGGTAGCGAATTTTCGTTAAAATGTTTTTAACGGAAAATATGTCTTGTTTTTACAAGAAGAACATTTGGTTGTTAGTATAACCTATATAGTACTAACAATGTACTATATTTCATTAAAATAAATAAACTTTAAGAGTTCCAGAAAAACAAATCCGATTTTCCTGGCCAACGAACCATTTTAGGCTATTTACACACCTGCCAAGATTTAAATATTGACAAACAGCTTTAGGACCAAAATTGAAAGAAAAAACAATTATGATAATTTCTTTTACATAAATTGCCTTCAGTAATGCTACACTAAATTGTATTTGTCACAAAAATTCGACCACTTTTTTTTACAATAACTTACTAAACATTTATTATTTATTACCAACATATCACAAAAACCTTACAAAAAAATGATTTCTACGGAAACACTAAAAACATTTTAGCGAAAACTTTTCAAATTCAGCCACTATTTGAGAGTACGGGAGCTCAATTTTTTCGATGAGTAACACAAAGAAAAAGCTCTTTGAATGCGTCATTTACATGGGGCTCTGCTATCTATTGATAAAAACGCCATATCACAATATGTGATAGGCGTTTGAGATATGTGCCAAAAACGTGAAAAGTTGCAAAACAATTGAAATAACTCAAAAACGATTAACGATATCTTTTTTTTTACTTACAAACATGCATTATAACTTGATGGAAAACACAAAAATGCAACCACATAAGGGGTGTTCTATTACAAAAATAAAGCGTGTATCACCAACGACTTATGGGCCAGTCTGTATTTATCAAAATAGTTTGACAAGCTACAGCTCAAAACCCCCTATAATTAACGTATATATCTCATATACCTCATATACCTCATATATTGTATAATAACGGATATATTGAGCTTTACCCTAGAAATGCGTCACCCTGTATATGTGTAAACAGGCCAAAACTGAAACTGACTCTGTATATGGGTTTTAGGGATTCTAGTTCGCCCTCATTTAAAGAAATCTTTTTAAAATTCATAAGTCGCGGTCTTTTTAATAACGAATTTTTTCTACGAAAATTTGTCAAAATATAGACTATTAAACCGTAAACTCTATAGCGGAAACTATTGCCAAATCATCATAAAGAGGGTCTATTGAAATGGATTTTCCGAAAATATTTTAGTAAAATGAAGGACAGCGATTGAAGCTGAAACTTAAGGCTTTGTGAAACACATTTATTAAGAGATGTTTTACACATAATCCGTATTTGCTTCAAAGTCGTTGTCTGAAAATTGCAAATTTTGACGTTTCAAATCGCGACTTTGACGTTTCAAAAAGAAAAATTATAAAATTTTCAAAATATTATTTTCTGTTAGTTCTTGACACTTTTGCGCCAAGAAAACTCAACCGTTGTATGTAATATTCAATTGGTTTTGTTAATCACACAAAATATTTTGTTCTTGTGCTTTCCTCTGATCATCAGTGGCAGTTTTTTTAAATGCCTATAACTTTTTTTGCTATAACTTAAAGATCTGAATTTTGGTATGTAGGGTAAGTTTGATAGTACAAACGTATGTGTCAAATTTGGTTGTCATAGCTTTGTTATTTTCGGAGATACAAAAATTTTCCGAAAGAAAACCCATCATTTTCCCGGAAAAACTGGTCCGATTTTCCTATCTAACGAACTTATCTAAGCCAGTTGCAAAGCGAAGGTACAAATTTCATCAAAATCGACCCATTATTTTTTGATTTATCGATATATATAAGTTATATCACCAACTGTAATAGTCCGTTACAATAAAACTGTGTGAATCAGCGTTCTCACGGCATGGTTGTTATTGTCGCAGACGTTATAGCAATCTTGCATAAAATATTATATTTCATTCTCCTTCTATGTGCATAATTTACTGTAAGTTTTAGTTAGTTAGAATCTAGGATCTGTACTGTAAACATCTTAAAGAATAAAGTTCTCTGTTATTGAATATTGATTGTTTAAAAAAGGTATTATCAGTAATCAATAATATTAGTGGCGCAGTCGGTAGTATAGCTAATCGAATATATTGATAATATTTGATTCGTTTTTACGATTAATTAGCTATCGAACTTTCTAACACACTTGGTGGATTGAGTAGCTAAGTGAAGTGTTAGAGACTCAGTAACAAGTGTTCCAGTGCATCGAGCAACAAAACGAACCAGTTCTGAGAAGATACTCCTGTGTGTGCTGAAAGAATATCAGGACCTATGGCAGTATTGATTATTTTGCTGTAAGTACCTTTATGTCTTATAGGGAGCCTAATTCTCATTATAACTCTGATAGTTCGGATTCTGATTCTAGCTCATTAGATATAAGAAAAAATCAAAGTAAATTAATTATAAATTCCAATAAATCACAAATAACCAATCAATTAAATATAATTAAAATGGCAGTAAATCAAAATGAAACTCCTGCTCTAAGGTCAGAGTATCTTAACATGTTACCTGAATTTAGCGGAGAAACAGAATTATTACCGCGATTTATAAACATCGCAGAAAAATTAGTTAATAAATTTTATAATTTAGAAAATGTTGAGGACTTTCAAAATGAATATTTGATGTCTAGCATTTTGTCAAAAATCAAGGGAGAAGCTGCTATAAATATCTCCTCCTGTGCTGTCGAAAATTGGGCAGATTTAAAAAGTGCTCTGTTATGCACGTACGCAGATAAAAGAGACTGTTATAGTTTAAATATTGAAATGACTGAATGCAAGCAGGCGCACAATGAAACGCCGTTTGATTTTTATAACCGTTTACAGCATTTACTTAATTTACAAACTGCATATTTAACTACACATTGTACTGAAATCGAGGCAAATATCTTAGTAGGTTATTTCCGTAAATTTGCACTCCGCATATTATTACGTGGTTTAAAAGAACCGATTGGATCCCTTATGAGGACTAAAAATCCTATAGATTTAAATACGGCTTTAAATATGTTAACCAATGATTTCCAATTAGAAATTAACAAGGCTGAAAAACCAAATATACGTCCAAAATTTAGATATCAAAATAATCAAACTACTAATTACAAACCAAGGGTGCAAAATTCGCCACCTCAATTAACAAATTATCCCCATAACTCACAAGCTCATTTTAATCAAAGGCAACATTTTAACAATGTACCAAATTTCCCTAGAGGAAACCAATTTCCAAATCAAAATTCAAATGTTTTTAGAGGTAACGAAAACAGGAATTATTTTAAACCTACACCAATGAGTATTTCGACAAGAAATACCTTCCAAAATCACAATTATAGGCAAAATCAGCCAAGAGCAAACATACAAGAGCTACATAATATCGAAGAACCTGACACTGCGGGGCCTTCGATCGAGTTTCCTGAAGAAAATTATTTTTTAGAAAACAGTGCCTCGGAAAACCAAACTTCTCAATAATGAATTTAACAGATAACGCTAGCGAACTACCTTACGTCATCTGGCCGGAAAATAATTTGAGGGTGCTCGTTGACTCAGGGAGCACGAGGTCATTTATAAAACCAGAAATCGCAAATGCATTTTACTCCAGGTCAATTAAAAATGACCCTTTCCAGGTGTCCACGGTACATGGAACATCTGTAGAAAAATATAGCACATTAGTGCCTTGCTCAAAAGTGTTTGCACAAAAAAAAGGCACGTCACTAAAATTCTACTTATTTGATTTTCATAATAATTTTGATTGCCTCCTAGGCTTAGATAATTTAAAACTATTGAACGCTTCGATAGATTTTAAAACTAACAAGCTTATATTCCCAAATGGAAAAGTAAATATTTATTATCATAAAATAGGAAACAATGCTCGTTGTACGAATTGTATAGTAGTACAACCGAGATCCGAACAGGTAATAAAAATAGATGTAAAAAATGTTAGGGAAGGCGAAGTGATTATTCCATATACAAAAATTAAAAACTTGGAAATACCACAATGCGTTACTACGGTACGTAATTATAAGGCAATTTGTACTATTCTTAACCCATCGGAAGATGCGGTGACTCTAAAATTTAATGAACCAATATCTGTAGAAATGTTCGATGAATACGAGCAGACACACAGTTCTAATTTTAACACGTATAATGCAGACAATTTTAAGTTCGATTTATCAAAAATTCGCACTAATCACATGAATTCTGAGGAAAAACGGGAAATATTGAAGTTAATAAAAGAATACGAACATATTTTTCATCATGAAAATAAACCCCTAACTTTTACTAATGAAATAAAACATAGAATTCGAACAAAAGATGAAATACCCGTTTACACAAAGTCATATCGTTATCCAGAAGTGCATACACAAGAAGTGCAAAAGCAAATAAAAAAAATGTTAGAGCAAAAAATAATAAGACCATCTTTCTCTCCGTGGTCCTCTCCTATCTGGGTTGTTCCCAAAAAACAAGATGCCTCAGGCGAGCGTAAATGGCGTATAGTCATTGACTATAGAAAGCTTAACGAAAAAACTATCGGTGACAAATATCCGTTGCCGAATATTAATGAATTATTAGATAAATTGGGTAGATGCCAATATTTTTCCACATTGGATCTAGCATCCGGATTTCATCAGATCGAAATGTTCGAAGATGACATCCCAAAAACCGCGTTCAACGTGCAGAATGGCCATTATGAATTTTTAAGGATGCCGATGGGCTTAAAATGTAGTCCAAGCACGTTCCAGCGCGTAATCGATAATATTTTACGTGGAATACACAACGAAAAATGTCTAGTTTACCTGGACGACATTATAATTTTTAGCACTAGTTTACAAGAACATATATCTCGGTTACGAGACGTGTTCGAGAGGTTAAGCAAAGCAAATTTTAAAATACAATTAGACAAGTCCGAATTCCTAAAAAAGGAGGTAGCTTATCTCGGACATATTGTGACGCCATCTGGCGTAAAGCCCAATCCAGACAAAATTAAAGCTGTTAAAAATTTCCCTATACCAAAAAATACGAAACAATTAAAAGGTTTCTTGGGACTTCTGGGATATTACAGAAGATTCATTAAAGATTTTGCTAAGGTTACAAAACCCCTTACTAAATGTTTAAAGAAAGACGCGATAATAGATATAAAGGATCCCGATTATCTAAATTGTTTCAACACGTGTAAAGAATTATTAATTAACGAACCGATCCTTCAGTACCCCGATTTCACAAAGCCTTTTGTACTGACTACAGACGCAAGCAATTATGCTATTGGTGCTGTATTGTCTCAAGGAAAAATTGGTGTCGATTTACCTTGCGCTTACGCGTCAAGAACCTTAAATACCTCCGAGACAAACTACTCAACGATTGAGAAAGAATTATTGGCAATTGTGTGGGCTGTAAAATATTTTCGTCCATATCTTTATGGCAGAAAATTCCAAATAGTAACAGACCATAAGCCACTTCAATGGCTATTCTCGTTAAAAGAGCCAAATTCTAAAATGCTTAGATGGCGCCTTAAGCTTGAAGAGTATGAATACGAAATTACTTATAAAAAAGGAACATTAAATAAAAATGCGGACGCTTTATCCCGTATAGAATTAAATATTTTAGATGACAATAATGCACAAGATTCAAGTGCCCTATTCAAATATATGGAAAATTTTAATAAGGAAATTCAGGCTAGGAATACCGATATTCAAGAAACGCAATCTTTAATTGTAGAAGTCGAAGATATAGATAATAATGTCGACGATGACATAACTATTCATTCAAATCATGAAAATCCTGTAATTGGAGTACCAGTAGTCGAGTGTCCAGTTAATTTTGGTAAAAATCAAATAATTATTTCAGAAGTAAACTTTTCACCATCAGTACCTGTAATTGTAAAATTATTCAAAGATAAGCAAAGAATGTTAGTGCAATTTTCAAAGAATAATGCTGAGAAAGAAATTATTAAATTTTTAAAAGATTACATAGTGCCAAAAGTAAAATATTACTTATATTTTGAAGATCCATTGTATGAAAAATTTAGTACTGTTCTTCAGAAGTATTTTAAGAACTCAGAAATTAATATGATTAAGTGTACACAAAAATTGATCGATATAGTAAACGAAGATGAAATTGTAAATACAATTCAAAATTATCATGAAAGTAAGACTAATCACAGAGGGATTGATGAAACTGAAAACCGAATTAGAAATAAATACTATTGGCCTAATCAAAGGAAGTCTATTCAAACCTATATTAATGAATGCGAAATTTGTCAAATAACAAAATATGACCGACGACCATTAAATCTAAAATTTAATGTCACGCCCACTGCAATCAGACCTTTTCAAATATTACATATTGATTGCATATCACTCGAAAATGTAAAATTTTTAACTATAATTGATTCTTTTTCAAAATATGCACAAGCTTACAAATTAAATTCTGCACAAGCTATAGAAATAGTAAATAATTTAATAAAGTACTTTACACATCACTGTATACCAGAACAAATTATACTGGATAATGCAGGTGAATTTAAGAGCTCTGTACTTAGAGAATTATTTGAGCTCCATAAAGTAAAATTACATTTTATTAGTTCACAGCATCCAGAATCAAATGGACTAATTGAACGCTTTCATTCTACTCTAATTGAGCATATACGGCTTTTTAATAACCAAAATGAATATAAAAAAGATAGCATAGAAATAAAAGTAAATTACGCATTGTTAGCCTACAATAATACAATACACTCGGTAACAAATCTTAAACCCTATGAAATAATAACTGGTCATTTGGGAATAGATTCCCCTTTTAATTTAGAAATAGATAAACAAATTGTTAATAACTATATAGAAAACCACAAAGGGAAGATTAAACTTCTCTATGAGAATTTAAATAAGAAAATACTTGAGAAAAAACAAACAGTAATTGAAAAGTGTAACATGAGTAGGGAAGAACTACCCGAAATTCCGGAACAAGTATTTGTTAAAAATAAACAAAAGCAATCGAAAACCAAAAATAAATTTAAACCGGAAAAAATAACTACAGTAAATACCGATTTAAAAACCGCAAAAATTAATCCTAAGCATCACAATACTCATGAAAAAATTCATTTATCAAATATCAGAAGGCCGAGAAAACAAACTTATAAGTTTAAAAATCTTCCAGGTCCCTCTCAATCGGACAAGGAGCAGAAATAAGAGACATCAGCCATAACCTTGGCTTATTGCCAATCAATTTAGGTCCCGCAAAGTTGCAATGGACAGAACACACGTTTGTACATTTTTATGATTTAAAACCTTTATACGATGAGTATAATAATTTAAACACCCAGTATAGTAATATTAGAATTAGTGTAAATAATAGCGTTTATAATCTAGAATTAGAAAACTATGAAAAAATAGTTCAATATAGCCGTAGTAATATTAACGATAAGATAAGAAATATTTTTACTCATTCTAGTAATATTAGAAATAAGAGAGGTCTTGTTAATGGACTTGGTACATTAGTTAAATACGTGACCGGTAATTTAGATGCAGCAGACGGCAAAAGAATTGATGATATCTTATTACATTTACGTACAAACCAGCTGCGATTACAAGAACAGTTAAAGATGCAGTATAGCGTTAGTCATAACATTATACAAAAATTCAACACCACAATTGGAGATATTAGGCATAATCAGATTTTATTAAAATCAAGAATACTCGAATTAAATGAAATAATTAAAGGTGTGGCTACGCATCAAAATGTTCTTTTTGCTAAAGACTTGTATAATCAATTGATCATGATGTACAACATTATATTTAATTTACTACAAGATATTGAAAATTCTCTCACTTTTTGTAAACTCAACACTATTCATCCTAGCGTAATGAAACCTCATGATTTATTTTTAGAATTACAAAAGATATCCTCATTTTATAACGAAAAATTTCCTTATGAATTAAAATACGAAAACATATTAAATTTTGAAGCCATTATGAAAATTACTTGTAAATTAGAAGGTGATATAATACACTATTTTCTTTCTGTCCCTATTGACTATGAGGAAATATTCGAACTTCACTATTTACTCCCAATTCCAACAAAATACGAATCAGAATTCGTAACAATAATTCCTGATGTTAAATATTTATTAAAATCAATTAAAAACCCCAATAATAAAATTGTAAAGGCTCTCAGTGACATATGTACCGAAGGCGAAATATTTCACTGCTCGAATAAAATACAAACTAACCATAGGGCCTTATGCGAAGAACAAGTGCTCACCACAGGAAACTCTTCTCAATGCCAGTTCATCAAACTGGACATAAAAAGCAACAACATCGAAATCATTCCTGAAATAAACCAATATTTGGCAGTATTTCCCACAGAAGAAACTCTAGAAATTAATTGCCAAAAAGAAACAGTTACCAGAAAACTTAAGGGAATCTACTTGCTGAAGGAAAAGGGTTGCAAGATATTCTTCAGACAACAAGAATTAGCGTTCCTGGAGAAAACATTTGGAAAACCGTTGTTATTTAACGAGTTGTCACTAAAATTAAAAGAAGAGAATATACCCACACTCAAGATCGACTTGAAGACCCTCAACCTGAAAGATATTTCAGCACATCCCATCATACCCATTTCAGGAGAGTTCAACCCAAATTATTACACCCCTAGTTTATGGACAATAGTGCTTTACATTGTGTTCTTAATTTTGATTATCTATTTTTTCGTGAAGTGGTTTCAGGCTCACAAAAATAAACAGGTGTCAGCTGATCAACCAGAAATTCAACCGGCACCCAGCAGGTCAACAACTCAGCTTCCAGGAGGAGCTTCGTTTTAAGGATGGGGGAGTTATATCACCAACTGTAATAGTCCGTTACAATAAAACTGTGTGAATCAGCGTTCTCACGGCATGGTTGTTATTGTCGCAGACGTTATAGCAATCTTGCATAAAATATTATATTTCATTCTCCTTCTATGTGCATAATTTACTGTAAGTTTTAGTTAGTTAGAATCTAGGATCTGTACTGTAAACATCTTAAAGAATAAAGTTCTCTGTTATTGAATATTGATTGTTTAAAAAAGGTATTATCAGTAATCAATAATATTAGTTATATATATGTATATATATATATATATATATATATATATATATATATATATATATATATATATATATATATATATATATATATATATATATATATATATATATATATATATATATATATATATATATATATATATATATATATATATATATATATATATATTCATTCATCTGCGGCAAGTGAGGTCCATATCGTGCAGAAGAGGGCTGTGAGGGCACTGGTGGGCTTGAAGCCTACCGACAGTTGTAGGGAGGCTTTTAGGCTTGAAAAAATTTTGACACTTCCAGCACTGTATGTGTTTCAGTGTGTGAAGTATGTGAATAATAACCGGGACAGATTTCCAACGAACAATCAAAAGCACCATTTCGACACCCGAAGTAAAGATAGTCTAAGAACACCACTTCATAGACTGTCTCAGAGACAGCAGGGAGTGGACTATTGGAATCCTAAACTGTATAATAGGATACCGGTGGAACTAAAGAACAAACCAATGCAGCAATTGCATAAGGCACTGAAGCAGATCCTACTGAAAACACCAGTATATACATTGGAAGAGTTCATGATACAGAGTGAACGAGTTTGACACTTTAAGGAGTGTATATCGCAGATATATCATCTGAATAATTTTATTTGTGGAGACATGTCCCAAAGAAGATAAAACGCTTAAAACTGTGATAGTTAATTTACCTTTTTTTATTTTTTTGACTTTAACATGTATTTATTTTATGTGTAATTTAATGTTTTGAACTGTAATGATATGTCTTATCTATGTATATTTTATCAGGGTTTGTTTTACAGCGCACGTATTTAGCTTTGTTAGCTTATATTTGTTGTTATTAGGTAGTTTTAGCATTTTATATGTTGACGGTGTTTTTATTATCTTTAGTTTAGCGATTTTACGTTTTATATTTGAATGTAAAAACGTTAGTTCTGTTTGACGCCCCATGTAAATCTTCATGGGAAATACATTATTACTATTACTATTACTATATATATATATATATATATATATATATATATATATATATATATATATATATATATATATATATATATATATATATATATAACACAGATCTCCCCATTAGTGAATTTTTCGTTTTACGAAACATTCGCTAAAAAGGGACACATTTGCTCAAAAAAACATTTTAATGAAAATTATCTACCACTTGCTGCGTCTAAACTTTTTTAAATATAAATTATGTTTTCTTCTGACAAGCTTTTGTAACTTTAATGTATTGTAATTTGTTTCTTTTAATGGCTTCCAGTACCTAGATATGCCAAATCTTACTTTTCTGGCTTCATAGAAAATTGAGTTTTCGGCATTTTTCTCAAAAATTAACAAGACTAATTTTTATTGACAATAGGGACATATGAGTGATAAAACTTTTGAGAAAATTCTTCAAATGCTTCTCCAAATGTTATTAGGACCTTTAAAACCGACCTCCAAAGTCTGTTTAAATAGAAAGTATTAATGTTAGTAATATTCTGTGTTAGTAGTGTACATTTCTTATCAAAATTCACTACTATAACGCACTTGCTGCGTCCCGGATTTTTTCTATTGTAGGTTAAATACTTTGTTACATCTTTTTGTGAGTAAAATTGTAGAGTTCGACAACGTCGTTAGCATTGTTATTGAAAAAAAAGGCATAAAGATTTTCAAAAAGAATAATCTTGCATTAAAACGAAACAATTATGGAAGGTTAAACACTTTCAAAGTAGCACATTTTAACAATGTTTATAGTGTAATCAGTCACGTAACCTATGAATAACTGACTGGTGTTCGGTTACGGAAATGCCTTTAATTACCACGAAAATCTTTGTAAATACATTTTAAACCGAGCGCGTAGAACACACTAAAACATTTTATTGACACACAAACATTTATGTACCTGTCATTATGTCGATCATAAAAAGAAGCTCAGATGTTATGTTAAACAAAGCAAGAATTTACATGAACTGTGTTAAAAATAGATCGATTGTCCTCAATAGAGAGATATATGCATTACTCACTTGAAAAAATAAGCAAAAGCAAACCCACTGGTAGTACTTGTACACTTTCTTCTCCTTCTCGTTGGTGGAAATTTTAACACCTGGATAGGAATGAGCCACAAATTGTTCGCTTCTTGGTCCTTTCTTCTGTTCCGAGGTGACGGTGAACGTGGAATGGATCCAACAGAATGTGTTGAGAACATCTTCCGGTATGTCTTTCGTGTGGATGCAATCTATTGGGTTACCAACGTATTGTCTCGTCGTTATTATTAAACTAAATGCTACTAGAATGATGACGGTTATCGAATAATGGAGTCGAAACACTGGCGAATCAATATGTATATGACTTACTCTGACCAGAGCTTTCAGACCGCGGAATATATCCAACATTTTATCAAAACTTTATAGCGTTCACGTTTAAATTATTTAACAGCGTTCTCACGAGCGAAAATCGAAAATAATCGTTCGATTTTTTACGATAATGATATATATTTCTCATATCTGTTGTTGCATTATACTTTATCTTTCCTATAAGATATCATCTACTGTGCGAAAACGTACCCTGAGGTTTGTTTATATTCTTACGCGAGCTATAGTTACCCATTTTTGTTTACTTATTATTTAATAAGTATACCGTTAATTTTCTGTGTATTTATTTATTCTACGTATGAATCGCTTGCATAATTACTGATTAACCTTTTTTTTGTGACCTATTATTGCAGTGATTAGGAGAAAAACTGCAATAAAAATTTCACGTGCACAGTTGTCACTCGCGATGCAATGAGATGAACATTCCGCAGTAGTAGACGTTACCAGGCGTCGGGACGCTTATTTTAAAACTAACTTTCTCAACAGAAAATCTTGCCATGTTCCCGTCCAGCCTCAGTCAAACGACTATCTTCCTTCGCGCATTTATAAATACAAAAATAAAATATACTTCTTCATCCGCATTTAACACTAAAGTTCTACAACTATCTCAGACAATCCATTGCGTCGGTGGGTTCTATTTTAACGTGAATCTGTGGAACGGGATTAGCGCATCATTGTTATGGTTCGTCTACACATATCAGTCCTGTTCGTTACGCTTAACACTTAACAAGTTCTGTTAAATTATTTCTTGATAAACGAAAAGTAACATTAAAATCAGTAACTCTTAAAAAAAGCCTCTATGCAGCAAATGCGTAATGATGGCCAACTCTCATAAGAAGTGTTACAAAATTATATATATATATATATATATATATATATATATATATATATATATATATATATATATATATATATATATATATATATATATATATATAGGCTGGCACATTGAAAACGAAACAGTCCTATTTGCGTCCAGATAATTTTTTTAAACGCTAAAGCACGTCAATTTTAATATTGGGGGGGGGGGGGTACATGTTGTGACATAAAACTCAACTTTGTCACATCAACCCCTTAAGGGTGGTGATAAAAACACTTATATTTTAAATAGAGAATATGGGTCGATTGTTACATCATTTGAAAGCTCTTTCTTTTCTGAATTCAGCACACTAATTTTTTTAGAAGTTTTATCAACTCGTTTAAAAATTATTCACAGTTGAATACGCAAAAACGCATTTCACTCATTCCGATGAGAAATGTGCTGATAGTCAATGTTTTGTTTGTTTGTAAATAAAAAATTGACTATCAGAACATTTCTAATCGGAATGAGAGAAATGCGGCTTATTATTTCAGTTTATCGGTCGGTTTGATACTTGATAGTACTACCGAAAATTAATTTCACAATGGTGTATTCTGTAGAAGAAAGAGTTGAATTAATTACTCTTTTTTTCAAAAACGATGACTGTGCCAACCGTACTGCAAATTTGTTTAATGAACGACATCCGAACAGGCATGTTAACAGAAAATACATTTCGGAGTTAGTTGCAAAGTTTCGACAAAGTGGTTCAGTAGCCAACAAAAGACAGGATTCTGAACGTGAATTTCCGGTTAGAAATGAGACTACTGAGATTGAAGTTTTAGGACAAATTGCTGCAGACACAACTTTGAGCACGAGAAAATTGGCCACTGTTTCAAACATCAAAAGAAGAACTATTCAGCGGATATTGAAGCATCATAAATTTCACGTGTATAAAATTCATCTTGTACGACAACTGAATGAAGATGATTTTGATCGGCGGCTGGAGTTTTGTGAAGTTATGACTGCACGAATAGCTGATAACGGGAACTTTCTTTTCAATATCTGTTTTTCAGACGAGTGTACGTTTTTACTAAACTCTACAGTCAATCGTCATAATTGTCGTTATTGGGCAGATAATAATCCAAGAAATTTTCACGAAGTCCACACTCAAATTGAATGTCTGGACTGGCATTTTTGGAGACCGTTTAAACGGACCAATTTTTTTTGATGGCAATTTGAGTGGCGAAACGTATTTGGAGTTACTAGAAGATATCGTTTACCCTCTACTAATTGACATTGTTGAAAATTATGATGGCTATCAAGAAAATCAATTAGTGTTTCAATAAGATGGAGCTCCTCCGCATTTTTCACAACGTGTTAGGGAGTTTTTAAACAGAGAGTTTCCAGAGCAATGGATTGGGCGTAGGGGTGCTATTGAGTGGCCCCATAGATCACCGGACTTAATTCCTTTAGACTTCTTTCTATGGGGCCATTTAAAGAGTAGAATTTACGCAACAGAACCGGAGTCTCTGGAAGAATTACGACGACGCATTGTTGAAGAATTCCGTCTAATAACTCCACATATGCTCCAGAATGTCTAAGCTCGTTTTGAACAAAATTTATACTTTTGTATGGAAGCTGGTGGTCAACAATTTGAACACTTACTTAACCGAATAAACATTTTTAAAAGTTTGGTTTTGTTTTTTAGTTTTTTTTTAACGAAAAAATGACTAATTAGTGCATTTCTTATCACAATGAATGAAATACGTTCTTGAAACTCCAACTGTGAATAATTTTTAAACGAGTTGATAAAACTTCAAGAAAAAAATTGTGTGCTGAATTCAGAAAAAAGAGAGCTTTCAAATGATGTAACACTCGACCCATGTTCCCTATTTAAAATATAAGGGTTGTTATCACCACCCTTAAGGGGTTGATGTGACAAAGTTCAGTTTTGTGTCAAAACATGTCCCCCTCAATATTAAAATTGACGTGTTTCAGCGTTTCTTAAAAAAATTCTCTGGACGCAAATCGGTCTGTTTCGTCTTCAATGCGCCAGCCTATATATATATTGTGTGTGGAAGAACCGAATGGGAGAAGTTTAATATTTCAATTATTGTGCACCTTTATAAAAATGTCTGGACGCAGTAAGTGCGTTATATTAGTAAACTTTCATAAAAATGTTTTAAATGGAATATATGTATTTTTTAATGAAATGCATCAAATTTAGTATAAACTATACTGGGTGTAAAAAAAAGTGTGGAATATTGCCAATAATTCGAAAACTACTAAAACTATTTTTTTGACAGTTGGTATATTGATGTACTTAAGTTTAATACTCTGTTGACAAGTAAAAAGTATGTGTAACTGTACAGGATGACTCAGAAATAATACCAACGTTTTTAGTTCAAATGGAACACTATGTATGTTTTTGCGTTTTTTGAATGTATATCAAATTTAAGGTCTAACTGTATTTGATTTTTTTTCCTATCTTCATTCACTACTGAAAAAATGGTTGCTAAAAACAATTTTCAAAAATTGTTAATATTTAGGAAATTAGGGAACATATTTTTTTGACACTTGGTATATTGATGTATTTAAGTTCAATGCACTTTTGACAAGTAAAAAAAGTATGTGTAACTATACAGGGTAGCTGAAAAATAATACCAACTTTGTTATTTTAAATGGAACATCCTGCATATTCTGCAAATTCTAATAAGCATTTAAGAAATAAATTCAACCAGGTAAGTTTTAAGTTGTTTATTCGTCTACATAAACTGAATTATGGTATTCATATTTCAATTTCAAAGTGTTTACATAATATCACATAACACAAAAAACAAATTAACGATAACAAACAAGTAAAAATCAGATATAGTTACTTTATGAGATGTTCAAAGTGGTGACCATTTTTTTTTTCCTTGGGGCTCGTCCGCATCTTTGCCGCCCCGATAGCATCGCAGCCTTTGGCTTATTGTGCATTCCCTTAGTATTTTCTACTCCACTGTCTCTGGTCTAGGCTGTCCGTAGATCAGTTGCCTTTGCGGTCCAGTGCTTTACACTCGCACAATATGTGCTGGGCTGATTCCTCTTCCTCACCGCAGAGTCTGCATGCCAGCTCCCCCTCGAACCGCCCCATTTTATGCAGGTATTTCTTGACAGACATGTCTTCTTTCAAGAGTCCTGTTATGTTCCTGAGCTGTCCCCTGCTAAGATTTAGCAGCTCCACAGCTCTCTTTGTACTGGGTTGTCCAATTAATGACTTCCCGCGTTTGAGGCCTGGACAATCTGCCCAGTGTGCATTATGCTGCTCGCTGACCCAGGACTTGATGGTTCCCCTGGCCGTGCCTTTCGACACGTCCAAGATTGGTTCTGGTCCCATAGATGGTTCTGCTGATCCTCCCTTCGCGAGACTGTCAGCTTTTTTATTGCCGTTGACCCCCGAGTGATCCGGCACGCAGATGAGGGTGACCTCATTTTGACCAGCCTGGTCGCTCGTCTCGTATCGGCATTTACTTACCAGCCTGGAATTTACCCGTTTGCTACTTAGGGCCTTAAGGGCTGCCTGGCTGTCTGTGGCTATGATGATCCACTTGTTGGTGTAGCCCCTCCTCTTGTTATCTCGCACGCAGTGACGTACATTTCGGCCTGAAAGACCATTGCATGAGTTCGGAGGGAAATACTGTAAATTATCCTTGGTGCTTCCGAATAAACACCTGCCCCCGTCCCACGCTCCCCGCCGGATCAATCCGTGAACCAGACGAGTGCGTCCCGTGATAGGCCCAGCGTCTCCCCCGCCATGCCTCGCGGTCGGGGATTACCACTGTATACTTGTTATCCCTGCAAATTCTAGGGCCCGCGAAGTCTGACCTCATTTCAAGCATGGGTTCCTTCACGATCTCCTGAAGTTTGCAGTGGCCCAAGTAGTGACCGTTATATGCTAAACGATAGCCAAACCTGTGTCTAAATTGCAGCAAGACCTTACCAAAAGTATTTCAATGAATTTAATACAGTTCATTCCTAATTCTAATCTTGAAAAGGTCAATATCATCCAGGCTATGTTTGTAAACTTTACTCTTTAGGCCACCCCACAAATAAAAGTTTAAAAGTGTTAGGTCTGGGGATCTTTCGGGCCACTCAATTGCACCTCTTCTTCCTATCCATCGATTTAAAAATGTCTGGTTGAAACATTGACGGAACTTGTGTGCAGGAGCACCGTCCTGCTTTTTTATTTGATTATATTTTTGTTTATTTGTATTCCTATTCTTGCGTTTTTCGTCAATAAGAAGTATAATATCTGGTGTCATCCAAACATTCTTTGCAATTTGTTTCTGGCCTCCAACAATTGTTTCACCTGCGTTAATCATAGAAACCTTCATCTCGTTCCAGGCACTGTTTATATCTTTTGTTGTAGCTTCAAGAAATGACCGTGCGATTGCTTCATTTATTTGTTGCCGACATGTTTCACTCTCAAGTTTTGATATATCTAGTTTTTTTGTGCTTTACTTTTTTTTTCTGTTTTCGCAATTTTATTTTAATGTTGGCTAGAAGTAAATTGTGGTGGGAATATGCATCGGCACTGGGGTAGGTTTTTGCGCTATGAATTCCATTTCTAAATCTTTTGTTAATAAGGACGTAATCAATTTGGTTTCACAAATACTAGAGATGAAAAATATAACATTATATAAAATATTAATAGACCACATCCACAGATTGGCTTTAAAATTATGATAAATATATTCAGATGTAGGATAGAATTGAGGTAGTTTAGGTAAATATCCCCAGTGTTCAATCCCTTTTATGTTCACCCCATCTTATAGAGGTCTTCCTGCTTGTCTTTAAAGTTGCCATGATAGACTTCTTGGCACGAAGATATGTGTCCCTTGTGCAATACTTAATATAATAAAATCGGAAAAAATATATATGTACATATGTCATATGTATAATAATAATAATTTATTCATTTCATTCAAAAAAATACATAAAAGCACAAACTAATAAAAGTTTTCTTACATAAACAAACTGAATAAATGCTATAAAGCCCACAAAATTCAGAGACTTGTGAGTGGGTAATACAGACCAATCATATACCTAACAAATTTTTACAATAAAACAATTGTCTACATCTAAAATAAACAATCCTACACAAAAATAAAAAACTACTTACACTTAAAGAAACAAAATAAGTCTGAAAATAGACTTGAGTATCAAAAATATAATTATTTGTTCAATCGTCACCTTTTTGCCTTTCATTTTATTTCAGAATAAGCTGCTATCCGCTGCTTGAGCTCGCACTGAAATTAC
Source organism: Tillus elongatus (assembly GCA_964006375.1). NCBI lineage: Eukaryota > Metazoa > Arthropoda > Insecta > Coleoptera > Cleridae > Tillus > Tillus elongatus. Next base: position 278,232,357 of record OZ023262.1, read on the forward strand.
TTTCCAAACCAAGAGAAAAACATGCAGTATTCATCAAAAATTAAAAGTTGGTTGCTTTTCTCAGGAAACTGTGAGCCTGACACCAGCGCTGATGCAAAATGAAAAATGTGTCACATTTTGAAAACCTACTACACAAGCTTTGGCGAAATTAGAATTGACGGAAGTCAAAACGATAATAACAACAACAATAGGTATCTCACCAAGCCTAGGGTCCAGTATCACTCAACACTACACCACTCCAACAGAAACGCCGGACCAACATGTCCGTCGAAGGCAAGGCGGGAAAAATAATCCTAAAGTACATAATAAGTGTTCTTTATATCAATCAGCTTATGCACCTTATACCTATCAGATGATATTACCCATTTTCTAACTTTTGCCTTAAATAACGTAATTGAGTTGACTCTTCTAATTTATAATGGCAACATATTAAACACACGAGGTCCAAGATATAAGAAGCTCCTTTGAAAAACTGTTTTATTCGCCCAAGGCACGTGATGCAAGTCTAATCCGTATCTAGTATCGTGTAGACCTCCTATTCCTCCTCTGATTCGTTAGCATTATTAGGCAATAAGGTTGCCGTACATCCAATACCTGGGCCTCCTTAAACAATTCGTCTCCTGGATAGGTAAGTCCCCGATTCAGTATCACCCTCACGATCCACCCTTGCATCACCTCCAGCCTGGACAGGTGGCAGTAGAATGCTCCTCCCCTGCAATAATCCCATACCTGATATGTGACTCCACAAGAGCATAATACAAGATCTTTAGATGATCCACATCCAGAATACTTCTGTACAATCTAAATCTTGACACCAGTCCCCGGATTTTTTGCACAACAATATCAACATGAGCATCCCATTTCAGATAACTATCAAGGGTGATTCCCAAATACTTTATTCTATCTTTGGCCAGTATTTCAAACTCCTCGTTTCCGAGTTTATTGATTAATGGGGGAAAGCTGGGTAAGATGGCCTTGTTTATGGCGAACGGTATATAATTTGTCTTCTCCAGGCTTATTGTGAGAAGATGCAAATCGAACCACTCCTTTATTAAGGCGATGTCATTCTGAACCAAGTCAACTAGATTATCCCATGTTTTAGAGCTGTAAAAGATGGCTGTATCGTCGGCAAAGCTTATAATTCTTCCCCGAGAGGGCAGGGACAAAAGGCCGTTTATGTAGATAATGAACAATATAGGTCCAAGCACCGTTCCCTGTGGAACACCGTACTCTACCCCATTCGTTACACTGACCACATTGTTTACCCTCACACACTGAAGTCTCTCTGAGAGATATCTCTTCAACAACTTCGGTCTCACCCCCCGTACACCAACCATCTCCAAACTCTCCAGCATTTTGGCATAACGCACTGTGTCAAATGCCCTTGCAAGGTCCACAAAGACGCACAATGAGGGATTTCCATCATCAATTTCTTTGTATATGTAAAGGTGTGAGCCAGGATATGGCGTCTTGTGTGGACCTGCCCTCTCGAAAGCCGTATTGGTGATCTGAGATTATACCAAATTTGTTCATAAAACTCACTATCCTTTTTTTAAATACAGATTCCACCAACTTGGCAAGACTATAAATCAGGGAAATAGGTCGGTAATTACGCATATATAGCTTGTCGCCACTTTTGTACATGGGTTTTATTACTGCAATCTTAAATGCGTTTGGAAAACTTCCGGTATTCGGTATCATGTTGAAAATATACACCAAGCGGCCCCACAACTGCGTCCACTTCTACATTAAGCACCTCAGATCGAATGCGATCAATTCATCATATATGTGTAAATACTAGATATCAAACAATTCTTGAGATGTATGTGGTATGCTAGCGTATATGTATGGGAAAGATAAAGATGGCCGTATATTTACATAAGGTGATCCGACACTATTGTTTATTATTAATCGATATCAGTTATCTGCTGGGCTGTACATATTTGACTATACCTCCTGAATTGGAAAAATAAGCTAATGGCAAAAAGCCACAGCCATACAAGCAACGAGCAACAACAACAATAACAACAACCGTTTCTAACTTGACTAATCTACATCTATATCACTGTTTATGTCCTAAATAGTTAATAAAAACTCTAGACGCAGCAAGTGTGTTATGATAGTGAATTTTCATTAAAATGTTTTAAATAGCAAATATGTATTTTTTAATAAAAGCAGACATCAAATTTAGTTAGCAGTATAACATATATATATATATATATATATATATATATATATATATATATATATATATATATATATATATATATATATATATATATATATATATATATATATATAGTAGAAACAATGTACCATATTTCATGAACATAACTTTACTGTTTGAGAATGTACACAAATTTGTCGAAACTAAACTTAAAATATTCCCGAAAAAACTAGTTTTCTGGCCAACGAACCTTATAGGTTAATAGCAAATTGAGTTATTCAAATTTGAGGCGTTCAATAAAAATTCGCTACCATAACGCACTTGCTGAGTCCCGAATTTATTTTCTAAACAAAACATGCATTATAATTTCGTGGTCGAAATTCCATACATTTAAGGTTAGCTCAGAACTGATACTGACCGGGGAAATCCGTCTGTCTAATTAAAACAAATCATTGTTTAATGTATTTCAACTGAGCAGATTTTCCTGGCTAACGAACTTATGCAAGCTACTGGCAAAAGGAAGGTACTCACCAAATTTGGTAAAAATCGGCCGATTATTTTTTGAGTTATCGGTGTGATACATACATACATACATATATATATATATATATATATATATATATATATATATATATATATATATATATATATATATATATATATATAAATTGAAACTTACCCCGGATATGTGTTCTGGGGGCCTAATTTGCGCTGCTTTGAAGACATTTTTTCAAAATTCAAAATTCGGGATCTCCTAATTAGTGAATTTTTTTTAAGAAAATTCACTAAAACTAATTGTGGTGTTTTATTTCATTTTTTGTGATGAAATTCCTAACCTAGTTTTTTACAAGCTCAACAGCTCTATAATTATAAAGATATCGAGATACCGTATTAATCACTATTTATTTTGAGCATCAGATTATGCACGAAGGTCTGAAAAATATAAGGTTTTGGTCCAAGTCAACCCAAAAAGAATAAGTATTCACTTTAATAAACCTTTCATGCTCTCAGTTGTAACATCATTGTCTCTAACTGGTTGAGTAAGCTTAGAAAAATCCGAGAAAGTCCTAAAAAATATTTGTTTCAAAGTGTATGATAATTACATAAACTCTAAATTTTCAACGCAATAATTAGGAGGTTTTTCTTTGATGTAATTAAGGTGGGAAACTAACTTAAAGAGGGGTTAAGGGTGTTTCAAACGCGATATATGTATTTTGTTAATGAAATCACGTGTCAAATTTGGTTACCAGTATATTAGTATAAACAATGTCCCATATTTCATCAAAATAAGATTGTTGTTTGAAAATGTACAAAAAGTTTCCTAAAATAAACTTAAAATGTTCCCGAAAAAACTTGTTTCCTAGCCAACGAATTTTAAGTTAGTTGCAAATTGAGCTATCGAAATCTAAAGCGTTTAATGAAAATTCGCTACCGAAACCCACTTGCTGCGTCCCGAATTTCTTTTCTCACAAAGACGTATTATATTTCGATAAAAAAGAGGTGTTAGATATAAAAAAAGAAAATGTGTATCACCAACTACTTATGGACCACGCTGTGATTCTAAAATTAATTTTACAAGATGCAGCTCAAGACAACTTATAATTAACATAGGCATACAATTTTTTCTCGTATCTTATATATTAACGGATATTGAGCTTTCTCTACGATAATTCCCTAAAAATTATGAACTATTAAACTATAAACCAAAGCATCAGATGAAAAGTCTAGTTGAAATAAATTCCCTGGAAATATTTTAGTGAAATTCATAATCACATTCACAAGTCTGGACGCAGCAAGTGCGTTATGGTATGGATTTTCATAGAACTGTTTTTAATGTTAAATATGTCCTTTCTTAAAGAAAGACATAAATTTTAGGAGATAGTGTAACCTTTATAGTAGAAAAATGTACCATATTTCGGCAAACTTACTTTTTCTTTGAAAAAATACAACATTGTTCCGAAGATAACTTTAAAACTTTCGCAAAAAAACTAGCCTGACTTTCCGGGACAACGAACCTATCCACGTAATTTATACAAAAACTACACCAGCCAAGATACAATTATTCACATAAACCTTTTTGACAGAAATTTTAAAAATGTTTAAATATACATTTGTAAACAATCTGTTTCATGATAATTCGCCATTTTTTTTCACAAAGACTGGCTAGGTCATTTGAGAGCTCCCTATATATGACATCTCGATTTTCTTGACGAATAATATAATTGAAAACCTCGCTAAATGCGTCGTTTTCATGGGACTCTGATTTCCATTGGCAACGCCGTATCAATTTTTGATATGTTCCAAAATGTAAAAAGTTAAAAAACAATTGAAATAACTCGAAAACGATGGGCGGTATAAATGTTTTCTCCTTACAAGCATATATTAAAATTGGATGAAAAATGCAATAATGCTACAATAAATGGGCTGTTTTATTAAAAAAATTAAAACTTGTATCACCACGACTTATGGGCCACCCTGCAATTGTCAACATAATTTTATAAGATGCAGCTCAAAACAGCATATAAATATGTTTTATAATATTTTCCCGTATCTTGTATAATAATGGATATATCGAGCTTTACAGAAATAATGCACCACTCTGTATATATCTAAACGTGTGAAAACTGGAACTGAGCCCGGAGGCGCCTAGTTCGCACTACTTTGAAGAAACATTTTAAAGTAGCGGTCTTCTCAATAACGATTTTTCTCTACGAAAATTCGCAAAAAGTATAGACCATTAAACCACAAACTCTATGTGGTAAAGCTGTTTAAGGCTTTGCAAAATACATTTATTATGACATTTGTTTTACATAGCCCGTATTTGTTTCACGTTCTTCGTCTAAAAATTGCAAATTTTGACGTTTGATATAGCGACTTTGACATTTTAAGAAAAAAAACTATAAAACCTTCTAAGTAATTTTTCTGTTATTTCTTGACCCTTTTGCGCCAAGAAAATGTAACCTCTGTTTGTAATATACTTGTACAATATATCTTGTTATCCGCACAAAATATTTTGGTTTTGTGCATTTCTATGGTCATCAGTGGCACCCAAAATATGTTTTTCAACTTTGAGATCTGAATTTTAGAAAGTATGCTAAGCTTAATAGTGTAAACCTAAGTACATTTTCCGAAAGAAAACCCAACATTTTCCAAGAAAAACTTTTCCGGTTTTCCTGGATAACTAACTTGTCCAAGCCACTTGCAAAAGGAGGGCACCTACCAAATTTTATAAAAATCGGTTCATTATTATTTGAGTTGGTACGAAATATTAATTTTTCTTTGCCTTTCTTAAATGCACGCATCACTAAAAACCCAGTCAGAGGATTTTCTTACACTGTCTACCGAAAACCAACCCACACTAATCGTTGTCTTAATGTCCAATCTCACCATCACCCATCGCAACTAAATACCGTGGTTCGAACACTAGTAACACGATCCCTTAGACTAACGGACAACAACAACAAACAGACAGAATTAAACTTTTTAAGACAGACATTGTTAGAAAACGGATACGACAACAATCACATACTACAAAACATTAAAAACGCACACAACAAACCACTACACCACAACAAGAACAAACAGAGTCCACACAACTACACACAGCGTTTTTACCATACATTAAAGGTGTCACCGACAAAATCAGCCGAATTTTCAGAACCCATAATATCAAAACCGTATTCACAACAGACCAAAAACTGTCAAATCTGATAACAACTCCCAAGGATACGATTCCAAACGGATCCCACGGAGTTTACGAAATTCCTTGTTCCGACTGTTCCCGAACTTATGTAGGACAAACAAATAGACGCATCCACAATAGAATATATGAACACACCCTCGCAGTTAGAAAATCCGACCCCTCATCGGCGCTGGCCATGCTTCATATTCATACAGGGCACAAAATAGACTTCGATAATGCCAAAACGATAGCACCGGTTTACAATTTCAAAACGAGAATTATCCGCGAAGCAATCGAGACTGAAAAACGTCCCGATGGTTCAAATAAGAGAGATGATGCTAATCGCCTTCCGACTACTTGGAAACCTATTATATCTTCTTTACAAACACACAAAAAGAAAATAAATTCCACAGACAATTTTATTGCCCCATTATCCGCCTCAACAAATGCCGGTGACCCTAATAATCCTTCTCATCCTCTAAGTACCGTGACCAAAGCCACCCACTTAATTCACGGTGACCCCACTACTTTCACTGATAACGAAGCAGGTAGACGGAACGACATGTATAATACAAGACTTGCAACGAACTGCCAGATCTCTCTGAGGCCTAGGGTTGAACACACTGAGACCTCACAGACGATCTCCGGCGAGATTTGTGGAGTAGGCAGATTGAGGCCCCGTAATCGAGCTACAACAACCCAACCCACCTTTGTCCACCACTCTAAGGAGTAGGCAGATTGAGGCCTTAGAGTGTCCTTACATATTTCCTTTACCTACCTTTGTCCACCACTCTAACGAGTAGACAGATTGAGGCCTTAGAGTGTCGTTACATATTTCCTTTACCCACCTTTGTCCACCACTCTAAGGAGTAGGCAGATTGAGGCCTTAGAGTATCCTTACATATTTCCTTTACCCACCTTTGTCCACCACTCTAAAGAGTAGGGAGATTGAGGCCTTAGAGTGTCCTTACATATTTTCTTTACCTGTTGAAAATGGCTCCAAAACAGGAGCGGAAACGTCGAGTTTTCATAAATTTTGGACGCGGATCAACCCGAGAACCAAGTATGTCTCACATTAAAGACCGCGGAAATCTTTCTGAACATATATATATATATATATATATATATATATATATATATATATATATATATATATATATATATATATATATATATATATATATATATATAAACACAGATCTCTTCACTACTGAATTTTTTTTAGAAAATGAACTAATAGGCAAAATTAATGAGAATCAAT